>JAZKJV010010654.1:0-600000 GCA_037367405.1 Ottelia alismoides | reverse complement strand
GTAAATAAAAAACCTTTTTTATTTTTTTAATTTTTTTTCAAATCCAGAGACAGAAATAGAAAGGATAAATTTTTTATTTTTATCTTTTTATAATTTTTTTAATCTTTTTAATGTTCCGCTGCAAAACAAATGTTAGATAAAGAAGAGATAACTATTTTTTTATTTTTTTTATTAATGAATGTTAGAGAAAGAAAAATTTTATTTATCTACAAAATCGGAAAGTGGATGGGGATTCGGCGGAAGTGGATGATTCGAATCCGACTCTCCGACCACCGTGCGTGGTCGGAGTTGATAGATTGTGAGAGATAGAAAATGAACGTGGAGAGATCGAGAAAATGCGATGAAAAATTCGGAATCGGTGGAAGATCAAAATCGTGATGACTAATTTTTTATGATCTAGAAGAACAAAATGACGATAAAAAAAATGCGACAAAATAAAATGCGATTCAACTACGATAAAAATGCGAAGAAAAATTTGGATCTCACCTTAGGAGCGGAAAATAGACCGTGATCGCCTCGACAAGGCCGACTCGCTGTCACCGGACGGCTTGGAGGCTAGGTAACTTCCTCGACGAAATTTCTCTCGGAGATCGGGCTCCTCTCTCTAAAGATTGATCAGGTTGGAATGAGGGAGATGGAGCCATATAAATAGAAAAGAGATGAATTTTGAATTTTGAATTTTTTTGGATAAGAGATGAATTTTTGAATTTTTTTGGTGGAAGAGATAACATGAGAGATAAAATAGAAAGATAAAATTATTTTCAAAATTATCTAATTTTTTTGAATTTTCGTCACTTTATTTATTTGAATTAAAAAATGTTATTTTTTTATTTTTTTAAGATGGTTAGTTAAAAATAACAACTATATACATGTACTATATACATATATGACATTAAATACAAGTATAAATGGGGAAATTAGCCTCTTTCTTTTTTTTGTTTTAAGAATTTTATTAATTAATTTTTTTTATTTTTTGTTTTAACTAATTAGTAAAAAAATATTTACAAATATATATACAAATACAATATACACAAAATACAAGGGAAAATTGCACAAACCACCCCAAAAAACCAACTTTTCAACCGTAACTCCAAAAATTATAAAATCATAGTCATTTTGAAGATAATTTAATTTAGATTTCAATGGAAGTGATATTTGTTCAATTTGAGATCATATGGAGCTGGAATTGATCTTTCAATTAGTGCTTAGTGGCTTTTTCCAAGTGTGGCTACTTTTATTCTGTACATGATTTAATTGTGCAATCAGTTTTATTAATCAGGACCCATTTTTATTTACAACTTTGATTTTGAATGTTATTTGATTTGGGGTCAATTAAGGTACAAATAAATTAGTGTTAGTTTTATACAGGTATACACAAAATAAGTGAGAAACACATTTTTTTAGATTTTCTGGTTGAGGACCCTATCTCCCCCTACTTTATTCCTGGTCGATCAGGTCAAGTCTTGACCTTCTCTCGGGGTTCGGGTCAGCCTGTATACGGTCTTCCTTTTTTTATTTTCTTTTCTTTATTTTTCCTTTCTTTCTTTATTTATTTATTTTAGGTTAAAATTAGTAAGAAATGTACAATATTTACACACAAATGCAAGTTAGTAAGAATATGGAGTTAGCGTTATATGCAGGTGTTTTATAAGGGATTTTAAGCTAAAATAAATGAATAAAGATGACGAATCGCAGATTCATCATCCCCCTATGCTTTACCTTTGCTAGTCCCTTAGCAAACACTTATTTGAAAGAATAAGTGAAGAAGAAAAAGAAAGGGAAAATAAAGAAAGTAGGACAATATTGAGTATTAAACTTATCTTCATAAAATTGTAGTTTGGAGCTCTGTCGAACCTTTGGATTATTTGTGTGTCGGAACTTCTGTGAGACTTAGAATTTTAAAACCAACAGCCTTCAAGTTCTACACATCATTGTCACAGTTTTGGCCCAGAAGTCATCTTAGATCGATCCTCTTCCCAAAGCATACCCTATGAACATTGAATAATCGACTCATGTGTGTGAAAAATTTTAGCTCTTCCCATCCAGAATGCCGGACTACCATGCAAATCTCCTCTCCAATAACTTGTCCTCGGGGAGTCAGGTATTTCCTTCTAAGGTCTGTCGTGCTGTGTTCACAATCGAATTGGGGGAGAAGTTAGAAGAATGAGAAAAGAACTGGAGGGTGGTTTGGTGTGGTCACCTCTCCTTGTGAAGCTGGCCAGTGTAGCCGAGTCTCCACCAAGATCTGCAGGTTTTCTTGAAGCTTGACCTTTTTGGTCAGATTTTTATTTGGTAGTAGCTTCTTTGTATTTGGAGTTTTGGTGGTTCTGCTTGGATCTTGTTTTGCCCCTACGGATATAGCATCTTTTTATTCCGTACATTTTTTGGGGTCTTAGAAAAAATTGTGCCCAGCCGTCCATCCCTTTTCCGAAGCTTTATTTCAACCCGTTACTCCGGTCTTTAGATTTCCACGCTACCAGATAAGAAACTCACACAGTCTTCCAACATCCCGTCTGAGTTGAGCTAAGTGCATAGTGCGGGAGTACAAATTAATTCGCTATTCCAGGGTTGTACCCAGAATGAAGAGACCAGGTTAGACACTAAGAGTCAAATGCTGCACATTGTCATGTGGAACTCAAAGAATTAAGTCAAAGACCTGAAGCTTCTAAAATCCTATTTCTCGGTGAAGTTCCTCTTAGAATTAGGTGGATTAAGGTCCAACTAAGCTCCATTCTTCAATTTTATTCCAGACATAGTTTAAATATCAATACTATCCAGAAAAATGCACATGCAAATGCATACTATGAACAATGCAGAGAGTTTTTTTTAAGGAATGATGCACATGTGAAAAGAACCATTTTTTTAAACAATTTTCTAATTTTGAACTTTTTATGGATTTTTGGAGAAAAATGCAGATGTGAAAGAAAGTTTTTTTTTGCAAATTTTTATGATTTTTGGTTTTGTAGTTTTTTTCTTTTTTAAAGGAGAAAGGGTTAGTAATATATACAAGTATATACAAGAGACTTTTTTTTGTTGTTTTTTTGTGTGTTTTTTTTTGTTTGTTTGTTTTTTTGTTTTTTTTTCTCTCTCTCTCTTCCCATTTTTTTGTTGTGTTGTTTTTTTTGTTGTTTTTTTGTTGTTTTTGTTTTTGTGTTGTTTTGTTTTTTTTTGTTTTTTTTTGTTTTCTTTTTTTTTGTTTTGTTTGTTTTTTTATTTATTTGTTTTTTTTGTTTTTTCTTTTTGTTATTTTTGTGGATTTTATAAAATATACACATAACCCTCCAAATAAATATATATAAAAGTACGAGTTATGTCTAAAGTATATATACAATATATACGACACCCCCTATACTTAGCTCGAACTATGTCCTCATAGTGATTAGAGAGCGACAAAGGAAGACATAACTCGTGCTAAGCAAAGAAAGGTGAAAAGACTCCTATGCTACAACGACTCAAAGAAAAGATAAAATGAAGAGAAGTTGGTGATCCCCCCTATACTTAGGATCAAGTAATCCTAAGTATAGTGGAATGTACAAAGGGGAAAACCTGATGAAGAGAATGTAAAGACTCACAGAGACACGATATGAACAACATCACCCCCCCTATACTTAGGGTAGAGTATCCCTAAGTATAGGCAACAACAACAAGGGTGATAAACAGGACGAATATGAACAACACAAATCCTTCACCCCCCTTATACTTAGGATAAAGCACATCCTAAGTATAGCATATATATACACACACACACGGAAAAGGGGTGAATGATAAAACGGGAGAAGACGGAGTGAAACGAAAGGATATACAAGAGGAGTGGATTTACAAAGGTTAAGAAGGTCGAAAACGAACCTTCTTGCGGGACCGCTGAGTTATGGATTTGACAAGATGTAGGTCGATATTGGGATCATCATTAGACATAAATTGAGTAGGATCGACCAAAATTATATCCTCAGCGGTTTCAGATTGTGCAGGCCTAAACCGATTATTGAAAGTAGTGTGGTCATGTCCTGCCTGGGAAGTCTTGCAAACCTCAAAGTAAAATAGCTCGTAATCACTATCAGAAAAAGTAGGATCAATTTCAGCTTGGCGAGCCTCTACTAGATCATCATCTTTATCAAAAGGCCCAAATTCCTTTATAAAAGCAATCAAATCAAATTTGGCCTGATCGGTCTCTTCTTTATCAGGGTGAGTAGGAACGGACTTATCAGTGAAAGTAGTCAAATCGTGTCCGTCCTGTCTAGTCTCAGAATCTGCCTTCCGCTCTAGGGTGTCTATCGTGTAAATCCCGCGGATGTCATCAATGCATCGCCACGTACTAGAAGAGAGAACTCCAAGTTCTATGCTTTCCGAGTCCTCCTCCTTGAAGAGGAATTCTCGGGTCTCAGTATCATCCATCATATAGCAAAAATCTCTGGTAGTATCATCATGATCAAAGTCCTTGGGGTTGTCTAACACGGGCGGGCTCTCATGGTATTCGGGTTTCTGGACGGTGGTGGGTGTAGTGATTAACACATCGCTCCCTACATCAGAACGGAAGCGAATCTCTCCTGAACCATAGTCAATAACGGCTCCCGCAGAGGCAAGGAAAGGCCGTCCCAGGATGATTGGAGGGTGCTCCACAGGGGTGGAGGTCTCCATGGGCATTACAACAAAATCCGAAGTAAAATCCATGCCCTGAATGATAATGACAGTATTTTCTAAAATACCCTTCGGCCTCTTGATAGATCCATCAGCAAATTGAACTATCATCCTGGTTTTCTTGAGAGGCCCAAGATGAAGAGACTGTACCATAGAGAAGGGTATTATGTTGATTGATGAACCGCCGTCAAGGAGAGCGTTATCACAAAAGTAGTCAGATATGGAGCATCTCACAAGAGGTGTAGCCGTGTTCCCTTTCTTAAAATACGGACGGTGAGAGATGGCGTAGGCAGTGGCCATGGTCAAGATGTGACGCTCAGATCTTCTCCTTCGCTTTCTTTTCTTGTGTTGAGGAGTAGATAAATCTGTCATGGCCTGTTGAAGTGGGGTTTTAATGATCTCGTGAAGGGTGGCCACCACTTCGGGTTTAGTCAACATTTTTTTGAATTTTTGGACCTCATCCATACAAGGGAGGAGGTCGGAATCAGCATTTACATGAGGATTGCCAAGAGCAGTCTGTACAGTGGCATCCTCGGGATCTAGGTTGGGACATGATTGTGTGGGTAAATGATCGGGCATTTGGTTTCTTTTCTCACAAAATGAATCAATAATATGTCTCCCAGAATCTTTTTGTATTTTCAAAATTTTCTCATTTTTTTGTGTTTTGGATGATTTCAAGCTCTCATGATTATCCTCGAGTGAATCAATATCCTCAAATATTGGAGCAGCGTTCTGTCTCTCATTTATGTTAATAAAATTGGAAATCTTCGAATTCATATGCTCCACCATTTGATTCAATGTGTGAAGTGTGGAAATCATGAAAGGTGACTCTAAAATCCTAGGATCGGGTGGGTTGAATGAGGGTGGGTGAAAATCAAAGTCCTCCATCTCCTGAAATAATGGGTTAGGCGGATATGCACAAACATCAGGAGGAAGATCCTCCTGGAAAAGAGAAGGTGGATCGTCTAGAGAGTACGAAGTATCTGCGAAGATTGGATTAGAATAACTCCAGTCGGCCATCTTCGAAACAAATGATGGGAGAGTACGAGGGTCAAGCCAAAAGATATGGAGAAAAAAGGCGCAAATGCACAGAAAGATCTGATATGCACACAAACAATCAAACACAATACAAACCCCCAATTCACCAACTCAACGCAATGTGAAGACCGTGAAGGTTCGGTCTCTTAATCTTGTATGTTTTAGAGTTAGGTGATAATCACAAAGTTGTACAAACACTTAGGCTGAATTATGGGATTTGGGCACTAACCTTAGTGTGTACGCGAGCAAGTTAAAACGAATACAATGAGGGGGTTACTCTCCCCAATACAATGATTTTTCTTTGTATTTTTTTTAGGGTTGAGTTTTCTTTAGCAGTCCCGGTTTTAGGCAGTTGTCACTTGGTTAAGATATTTTCAAAGAATCGCCTACCGAGTGTCCAATTTCCTTTTTAACTTATGTGAGTGAAAACAAGGGAGGAGATCGGAAATGCCAATGCGCGATTAAAAACGATGATGCATGCAGGGGTTAGAGATGCGTACCTTGTCGCCAGCACTCTACATGCAAGTGATCCGCGCAGAATTTAAATACAGAAAATAAACTAACCTATATGCAATGCAAGTGAACCGTTCTAGATGATAACTTCTATTAACGGGCAAGAACAAGTTAATTTGACTAAGTCCAATTTACGCTCTACTCTATAGGCACAAAAATTCTTGTTTAGGGTGTTTGGACCTAATTAATTACCTGGCTCAAGCAAATTAATTAAAGAAATCAGTAGGTGGCTTTCGAAATCCGCGGAAAACAAAGAAAATAAAGGCGATGAAAACAAAACCGGTGAGGTCCCCCAAGTGCACTGGCACTTGGCGAAACAGACCCCGCAACAAATGAGTGTCCGTTTACAAAGAATTCAAATGCTAGAAAATAAAGACTCTCTCTCTTTTTTTTTCTTTTTCTCTCTTTTTTTTCGGCTCTTTCAATTTTCTTCTCCTCTTCTCACGCTATCCTGCGGCTTGGTGAAGAATCAAGCCGCCTCCACGTCGCTTGGGTGCTTCGGCTCTCCTAGGATCGTCTCCTTCGCTCCGCGGGCCCTCGCAAGAAAAAGAAAAGAGAATGTGTAAGAAACACAATTTTCAAATATGAGAAAATGATGAAATGAATGCAATGGATATGAATAATGGAATAATGTGGCAAACAGATATTTACAACCAAGAATAGCAGGTCAAAAGAGAAACCTAACTACCCTCGCCGTGCCTCCCCGGCAACGGCGCCATTTTGTTGAGTCGGATTTTTAGGGTTGGAAATTTGATTGTAAAAAATGTGTCGTTGTTTTTCCCCAAAACCCCACGTCAACAAAAAATATTTTTTATGATTTTTTAATTTTTCTACTTATTAACCTGTATAGCGGACAGGGTCGAACTCAGGGAGGCTACAATTCCCGAGGGTTATTCAATTAATCAGAAACTAATTAAAAGAAAACAAGAATCTCAAAGGACAACTATCCTTGGTTTTTGTGATTTTTTATCTTTTTATTTTTTTTATTTTTTTTATTTCTAATTTTTTTATATTTTCTGATTTTCAAATTTTTAGTGATTTTTATTTTTGCAATTTTTTTATTTTCAAAAATAACACGATGCAATATTCACAAGATTAAAAACACGCACACCAACTCTTTTTATAATTTTTTAATTAGTCAAAAAATGCTCAGAAAAATTCAAAGAAAATATTTTTGGGTTTTAAAAGTTTTGAAATATTTTTAAGAATTTTTGTGGAATTTTCAGATGTTTTTGTATTTTTCTAAAATTCAAACAGTGAGAAAATAAGAAAATGTGCACAGCCTGGAGTAATTTGCAATTTAAAAATATTGTAAATGCCCAAAACTCCTGGCTACTATTTTTAAGATAAACTAGAAGAAAATATCTACAAACAGGAACTGAAATCACAATTTTTGGATTTTTGTAGAATTTTTTATGATTTTTAGAAGGTTTTTGATGTTTTTCAATTTTTTTGGGTTTTATAAATAATTAATGCGTGAAAATTGGTCAGAAATTAAAAGACAATGAAATCAAACTACCTTAATGTTTTTAGAATTTTTGGAGCTATTTTCGAATTTTTATGAATTTTTGAATTGCAAATAATGAAAAAGACACTGTTTTTGATTTTTTAATAATATCGAATGAAGTCAAAATGCCACGAAAATTTTATGCTAGGAAAAATAGCACATCAAGAGTATATCACAATTTTCCCAAAATTTTTGAAGCATGAGAAACATTTATTTCAAGAAAAGATCATGCAAATTATTTTTCTGCAGTTCGGGGACCAAATTGTAAATTCTGTGAATGTTTTGGACTGAAATGTAAAGATTCAGAGTTTTTGTCTCAAATAACTAATAAAAATAAACAGAGAAGTGAAAGCGCAATTTTACCAATATATCCTGTGCATATCATGTGCTAGAGGTTTCCGGCAGGGACGTTCTTGAAAATATGAGATCTTCTGGGGCTCTTTTGCAATTTGCAAAACTTCAGGAGAGAAACTGTAAATATTCCTTTTTTTTAACAATATCCCAGAGAGCCCTAGGTCTTCTTTCGTATCTTGCAAGAGGGGTCAAGAGGGGGCGCCGCCCCCTTTCTTCTTCTTCACGCGGACAGTGCTGCGGCGCGGAGGGCGGCTAGCGGTTGGGAGGAGTACCGCGCTCGGGGCGGCTGCAGAGGAGAGCACAGGCGGCGCGCGGGGCCTCGCGCGGGCGGAGGCTGCGCGTTGAAGGATCGTCGGCGAGGAGAGGGAGGAGCGCGGCGGAAGTCGCGGAACTGGAGGGCGGTTGGAGTGGCGCACGCCTCGCGCGGGCGTCGCGGGCTGTGGTCGGCGGAAAGAGCGCCGCGCGGGGCTGGAGATGGCAGTGGCGATGGAGAGGCCTGGGCCGCGCGGGGGCACAGCCGCAGGAGTCGGTTGGAGGCCACGCCGACCTCGCGCACTGGGTGGTCGAGGCGGCGCGGTCGGTGGTGGTGCTCTGCGGCGGCGCTGGATGGATGGCGGCTTCCAGGCGAAGGCGGTGGCGCGAGCGGCGGGGGTGCGGGCGACGCCGCCCCCTGCCGCGATTATTTTTTTTTGTTTTTTTATTTTTTTTATTTTTATTTTCTGATTATGATGTAAGCAGTAAATAAAAAACCTTTTTTATTTTTTTAATTTTTTTTCAAATCCAGAGACAGAAATAGAAAGGATAAATTTTTATTTTTATCTTTTTATAATTTTTTTAATCTTTTTAATGTTCCGCTGCAAAACAAATGTTAGATAAAGAAGAGATAACTATTTTTTTATTTTTTTTATTAATGAATGTTAGAGAAAGAAAAATTTTATTTATCTACAAAATCGGAAAGTGGATGGGGATTCGGCGGAAGTGGATGATTCGAATCCGACTCTCCGACCACCGTGCGTGGTCGGTGTTGATAGATTGTGAGAGATAGAAAATGAACGTGGAGAGATCGAGAAAATGAGATGAAAAATTCGGAATCGGTGGAAGATCAAAATCGTGATGACTAATTTTTTATGATCTAGAAGAACAAAATGACGATAAAAAAAATGCGACAAAATAAAATGCGATTCAACTACGATAAAAATGCGAAGAAAAATTTGGATCTCACCTTAGGAGCGGAAAATAGACCGTGATCGCCTCGACAAGGCCGACTCGCTGTCACCGGACGGCTTGGAGGCTAGGTAACTTCCTCGACGAAATTTCTCTCGGAGATCGGGCTCCTCTCTCTAAAGATTGATCAGGTTGGAATGAGGGAGATGGAGCCATATAAATAGAAAAGAGATGAATTTTGAATTTTGAATTTTTTTGGATAAGAGATGAATTTTTGAATTTTTTTTGGTGGAAGAGATAACATGAGAGATAAAATAGAAAGATAAAATTATTTTCAAAATTATCTAATTTTTTTGAATTTTCGTCACTTTATTTATTTGAATTAAAAAATGTTATTTTTTTATTTTTTTAAGATGGTTAGTTAAAAATAACAACTATATACATGTACTATATACATATATGACATTAAATACAAGTATAAATGGGGAAATTAGCCTCTTTCTTTTTTTTTGTTTTAAGAATTTTATTAATTAATTTTTTTTATTTTTTGTTTTAAGTAATTAGTAAAAAATATTTACAAATATATATACAAATACAATATACACAAAATACAAGGGAAAATTGCACAAACCACCCCAAAAAACCAACTTTTCAACCGTAACTCCAAAAATTATAAAATCACAGTCATTTTGAAGATAATTTAATTTAGATTTCAATGGAAGTGATATTTGTTCAATTTGAGATCATATGGAGCTGGAATTGATCTTTCAATTAGTGCTTAGTGGCTTTTTCCAAGTGTGGCTACTTTTATTCTGTACATGATTTAATTGTGCAATCAGTTTTATTAATTAGGACCCATTTTTATTTACAACTTTGATTTTGAATGTTATTTGATTTGGGGTCAATTAAGGTACAAATAAATTAGTGTTAGTTTTATACAGATATACACAAAATAAGTGAGAAACACATTTTTTTAGATTTTCTGGTTGAGGACCCTATCTCCCCCTACTTTATTCCTGGTCGATCAGGTCAAGTCTTGACCTTCTCTCGGGGTTCGGGTCAGCCTGTATACAGTCTTCCTTTTTTTATTTTCTTTTCTTTATTTTTCCTTTCTTTCTTTATTTATTTATTTTAGGTTAAAATTAGTAAGAAATGTACAATATTTACACACAAATGCAAGTTAGTAAGAATATGGAGTTAGCGTTATATGCAGGTGTTTTATAAGGGATTTTAAGCTAAAATAAATGAATAAAGATGACGAATCGCAGATTCATCAGTGGTGAGCAAGGGTAAATTGCCTTTTGTTGTGAGAAAAGATAGGCTTTTCATAAGAGCTTGCTCAGATGGAGATTGGAATGTGGTTGCGTTATCTTTCGCGTTGAAACAGAGGCTTGGCAGTACCTTTTCAGAAGATGTTGTCCTATTGAATGAGAATGTTTGCTATGCGAGGGAACTATCATCGTAGTAGGTTGTCTTGCTAATGTCCTCTTTGTCAGAGTTGGGTATCCGATGAGAATGCCTCGATTCACGGGTGGAGAAGGTTCATCCTCATCTACCTGTTGTGACAAAGATTCTCGCGGATGGCCATTAGCTAGGTTACGATCCTAATTCAACCATTGTTGTCATTGAAGGGGCATGACTAATTCCAACAGAGAAGATTTGCTCGTTGGCTGTTGGCGGGTGTGTTTCCAGTTGTTAGTATGAAATATTCATGCTTCACCGCCACCGTTGAGAGTTCTTGAAGCCGTGGTTGGTGCCTCGTCGTCGGAGCACTCACTAGAGAAGATGGAGGAGTCAGAGGAGGTCGATCGACCAACAACAAAGAAGCCAAAGCCGATACTAAGTGTGGATTCTACATAAACCTTGATTGTGAAAGCCATAGATTTTGAATTTTAAAACTTGCCTTTGGTTATTGGTGACGTTCTCCCTTTGTTGGATGTCGTTCGATCCCATTTTCTCCCGCATCCTTAGGCGACAGAGTTGGGGGCTAGGGTTTTCCGAGCATCGTGGCTAAGAAGGTCTCTATTGGGTATTCGAGTTCAGAAAGATCTGAACTACATACTTGCATTTGGAGCCTCGTTAGCCTTCTACCGTTTCGACCATCATAACCACGTACATGCTAGGTCCCTAAATTGTTTTTTATCCTTTGCTCCTGTATCAGGTTAGACCCTCTTTATTCCCCCAACTCGACCGGGCTCTCGCGACCAATGGCCTGGAGATCTTAGGCAACCTGGAGTACCTGCACCCTTTGCACGATGGCGCTGCTGGTGTGGATGATGGAGGTTCTCCTTCGATGTCTCTTGCTGAGGGACCTTTAACGTGCTGTGTGAACTTGTTGGTGGTAGCTAGTGACTTTAGGTGCGAGGAGGTTGAACCACTGCTGTTTCGAGCCTTGGTTGAGGCGGTTGATTATCTGGGCTCGGTGTATGGCTAGGAGCCCTCCATCGAAGCTCCTCTTTATGCTATCGAAGGCCTCTCTCTCATGATGCTAACCTTCCATCTTCTTCTGAATCCTCTGACCTGGGGAGGGGGGAAGGAGGGATGACCAAGTGATACCGTAACGCAAGAGGCCAGCAGATCAAACAACCTTGGCATTTTCAATTATAAACTTCGTGCGGCTCAGGTCACATGCATGGTCGTGATTTTGGGTGATTCCTTGGTTCCTAAATGAAGGTTCAAGGGTCTGGGTGACTCGAAGAAGCGGAGGTCAGTTGGAACTCTTTTGCAGGATTGGAGATGTGATATGCCTCACTGCTAGAACCGAAGCTTTCCTCTTGTTCAGATTTCATGTGGAGCTCTGCGAGTACTACACCCCTTACGGACTTCAGAAATGTTGATGCCATTGGCAGTATGAGGGGACTCCGTGATGTTATAAGGTTGCATCCTGATGAAGCATGGTTGGTTGGTGGTGACTTCAAAGTGTCACTTCTTTCTACGGTTCGACCCGTCTCCAAGGGGTCAGGAACCGGGTTCTTCATAGTTTGCAGAGTTGATTGTCAGTCTACTACATTTGGAGGTGATCGATGCGTCAGATACGAGATATAATTGGAGAGTCTCGATCAAGGTTGGACCATTTTTCTAATCTCGTCTCAAATCCTGGATTTGTTCATATGTCCCCTGCATTGTCTAGACCATGTTTTAGGTTGGACCACATGCCACTGGTTTAGGACTTGGTAATGGTTTGACACCACAAACTTTCTTCATATTTGAAAGAGCTTGGCTTGTGGAAGATAACTTCATAGAATTGGTGTCTTAACACTGATCCTCTACAATAGTTTTTGGCTCTGTCGTTGTGCATTTGTCTCAGAAGCTGACGTCCCTACATTCTAGGCTTTGTGTATACCAAGGTTCAGGAAAGCAGTATGCGTTCGGACAAGTCATTGAATAACGCTTAAGCAGTATGCGGGGGCATATGCGGGGTATAAGCGGTTCTACGTGGTTTCCTAATTTTTTATTTAGATATAAATAAATAATACAAAATGACTGCAACAGAACTAAATTTATGTATAATTTGGTCCAACAGAAAATCTAAGAATAATAACTTTCATATAGAGGTCAATACTTCAATAGAAAAGTAAGCACACATGATAATTAACAACAATCACCGAAATATATAAGTATCTGAAAGGAAACTGAAATTTAAAACAAATAACTTCAGCAAAAGTACTAATTAAGATAACATAAGAAAAACGAAATGTTCAAACGATAATATTCTACTAAGTACAAAGCAATTCTAATCTAGTCATCATCAAATTCCACTGCGATATTGTCTTCATCTTCATCTTCACTCTCTTCATCGGACAAGAGTTCTTCCTCATTCAAACTCGACAATGAGGTTGAACTAGTAGCATGCCTTTGGCTTTTTCTGTGTTGAATCAAATCTTTAGCGCCAGTTGCATTAGCCCCTAAGTTCCACGTCAGCTCCGATCCTCGGAAAACTTCATCATCTCCTTCATCTTCTTCACCAATCCAATCTCGCAAATGGGTGCTATCATTTGTGGCAAATGGATCATTTCGTTTTTTCAGATGGCGATCCCTCAATTTGGCGTTGAGTCTTACATACACCAAATCATTTAATCGCTTGAATTTAAGTATGTTCCTTTTCTTCGTATGGATCTACAAAATCACCATAAATATTCATTAACCTCCCATTAATCATGGCCTCAAATTTCAGCGAAATTCGGTCGAATTTTTGTCGAATATCGATACGTAGTCGAAATCGAAATTCGACCGAAATGACCGAAATATGGGGGTCCTAGTACAAAAAATGACCGAAATGACCTAAATTCCATCGAAATTCTGTTTTGGTCGATACCGAAATGCTGACCGAAACCGGCATTTAAGGGCTTGCTATTAATGATGTGTATCATGTGAGATGTGTGCCACCAATTTTTTAACTTTACTGCCTCTAAAGTGTTCCAATTCCTTTCTCAGCCCGAGGAAGAAGCTATCAACTTTAAAACTTTCATTGCGATTTCCTTCAATTGTGGCATTTTCATGCCAAGAAAAAATAGTTAATAGTCGTTAAACATATAAGTTTATTAATTCTAGTGAGAAATTATACCTGAATTGAAATCATCATTAATAATTGACCTCTGTGCCAAATGATCCTTCTGCCCCTTCATTTGCCCCTTCATTTAAAGGCAACTCCTTCCTAGTGATGATATCTTGGATCTCTAGATCATGATAGAAAATATCCATACAATCCAAGAATTCCCTTTAGAGCAAGGCCTTCCCTCTTGATTTGAGCATTGCCCCTATAGAATAGGGATTTAAATAATATGCAGCAAGGTGGAGGGGGATATCCAGTCTTCCTTTTGATTTTGAGTCAATGGCATCAACCAAATGTTCGTAAGATGCTTTAACATCTTTGAAAATGCGCATGATCTCTTTTCTAGCATCTTCAACTCACCGTATACAAACCCCATGGCCGACCTCCTATCTCCATCAACAATTCGCAAAACATGTACCAACAGAGAAAAGACCTTCAATATTGAAGACACTTGAGTCCAAAATGAAGGACTCAAAATTATGGCTAAAGCCATTTACCCATTCTTTGCCTTGTACCATTTACAAGCTCTCCATTCATCAGAAGAAAACTTAAGTCTCAACTTATCCTTCTTCTCCATCACAGATTGCAAAGTAAGATATGTGGTAGCAAACCTTGTTGTTCCTGGCCTCACTATCTCGCCCTTTTGCGTAAATTGTCTCATCGTGCTCAATATTTTTGCATGACTGTATATGAAGTCAGTCAATGTCCTTGCCTTTATGATGGCATATTTCACTTTCGATTCATTGTCGATCTCTTTTAGCATAAGATCGATGCAATGTGCTGCATAAGAACTCCGGAATATCTGCAGGTACTTTGTTCTCAAAATTCTACCAGCAACCATATTGGCAGATGCATTGTCTGTTACTACTTGGACTACATTATCAGGCCCTACTTCCTCAATAGACTTATCCACTAAGGAAGCAATGCACTCCGTGGTATGAGAATGTGCAGACGAGTCAATAGAATTCAGAAAACTAGTTCCAAGCACGCAATTGACACAAATATTTATTATGCTCCTTCCTCTCCTATCAGTCCATGCATCCGTCATAATAGAACATCCAAAAATCTTCTAACTATCACGATGTGCTTGCAAGAACTCTGTTGTTTCCTTAACTTGTTCTTTCAAAAGAGTTTCTGATAGCTCATAATATGTTGGAGGCTTGTACGACCTCCCATACTGTCCAATTGCTTCGCACATTCGAAGAAATGAGTCACTTTTGACATCTTTAAAAGCAATGTCATTGTCATAGAAGTACTTTGCCATGAATGAATTCACGCGTGTACGTTCCTCCTTGGCAAAGATATCTTTGATTGTGGATTGGCGATGACTCTCTACTGGCACATCTTCTACTGAAGTTTACAACCTTTTTCTATCCCTCTCTTCATCAGCCAAGGGTTGAGTAATCTTGATGGAGATTTGCCCTTGAATTTCTTTCATCCTCGAAGTCTTCTCATTCCTTTTCACTTTTAATTCCTTCAATGTTATCCATAATTTCTTTCTTCACCTCAAGAAACACCTTGGGACAAGATGTCGTATTGCCTTTAATGTGAGCCAAATGTTGCTTCATGCAATTGATCCCTCCTTTCGCAACCTTCCGACACAATCGACAAGTAGCCATGCTGGGCTATTTGGATTCGCTAGAAAAGCATACTTCCATCCCGAATCATTGGAACTAGGAGGAATAAAAAACTATGATGTTTCGCTTCTCTGAATAAGAGGCTCACTTTCAGTTCGAGGCGTAGGAGAAGAACCGTTGTCAGATGGTAGTCTAGAGGCCATAGTTTCCTGACATTCAGTCATAATTGTAAAATACAAAATACCAATGGAAAAAATTAATATGCATATACAAAAAAGAGTTTTAGCCTTTTAAACAAACAATTGTTCAAAGAATTATGTATGAACAAAAAAAGTTTACATATTATCCTTACTGTCATATATATTGATATCCGAGCTAATTTTTCTTCCAAACTAATAGATTAAAGTAATAGGAAGTTTTCCTCATCTCATATTAATCAATAGTAACATGTACGAGAAGAACTAATCTTGTCTTTTACATTAAATTTGCCACATCTCATATTAATCAAGAATTACATGTAAATTTAAACAAAAAATATTCAAAAATAAAAATTGCAATTATTAAAAATCGAAAATAAAAAATATACCTTTGGATAGTGAAAACGGAGGTAAGAGGTGGTGGAGGCACAATTGGTGGTGGAGCTGGAGGAGGCGGAGGCGCAAGGAGGAGGTGGAGGTGTGGGGAAGGGGCAGAGGCACTGAGAGGAGGCGGAGGAGCATGGAGGAGCCAGGCGGAGGCGGAGGAGCTGATAGAGGCTGGGGCTCTGGGAGGGGGCGGAGGCACTGGGAGGGGGCGGAGGCGCTGGGAGGGGGCGATCGAAGCTGGGAGGTTGTAATCGATTAGAAACCTAGCCGATAACGGGTAATCGAAGATGAGAGGGTGATCGGGTAATCGGGTTATCAGATCCGATACGGGTGAGCCTCTGAGCGACTGAACGGTCCACATATGCGGTCATATAGACCACATATACGGTTCACGCATGCGCTGTCGGCACTCAGGGCCCCGATTCATGAATGCAATGCGTATGAGGGATATGCGGCCGCTTCGAGCGCTTTCGTGAACACTGTATACAAGAAGGAATTTCTGGAATCTTTTAGTATGGGATATGGCCAAGATACCCTGAATAGAGAGATCCCCCTGCCCGTCCCCTCATTGAAAGTCGAGGATCTCAAGTTATCGGAGTCACCCAATTCATGGAGAAGCTTCGATATGTACATACAGATGTAGTTTATATGATTTTGAGGTACCTGAAGACCTCTCCTAGTGCTGGACTTTGACTTAGCAAAGGATGATGACTCTCATATAGATGCTTCTCGGGATGTTGTCCTATAATTAGACCATAAGGCACATGTACGGAGCCATCTTGCTGAAGAAAACTAGAAAGGGTGTCTTTTCGCGAGCCCATCTCAGCCTAGCCCCTTGAGGCCTAGTTGTGTTTAAAGACAAAGGAAGGTATGCACAAAATTCAGAGCCTGAATTCCCGGACTAAGCACCCGTGTATGCTCGTACTTTCCAGTGTAGTTACTGTTTGAGTATTTGGTTGTGTGCCATATGAATTGTAGGAGGGTAAATGGATCCTGGAGAGATCCATTTACCCCATCCACATGTTTAGTCCCACGTCTACCAGTGGTGGGACTTGGAGGCTCAGTGGAGGCTATAAGGAGCCTCAGACCTCCTGTAACCATTGAGAAAGTCAATAAACAAACCTGGCCCTTTGAGGCCTTCTTCCGTTGTTTCATCCCGCTCCTTAGGGAGTAGGGTTCCACGTTAAAACCCGTTGTTCTTATTTTCTTTATCTTTTTCCATGTTTCGCTTCTGCATGTTTATTTTCTAATATGATATCAGAGCGTGTTCGATTCTCGAAAATTTTATGTCCTTATTTTCTTTTTAAGACTCGATTGTAATGTTGTTATTAAGATCATTCATGTTTATATTCTATTCGAGATTTGATTTGAGCAAATCAATTCCGTTCTAGTTCAATCCAGTTCTAGGGTTCAAAACCCTAGTTGTAGCAGCCAAAGGCCTCCTTTCGATTCTAGACATCCTTCAGTCGCATCTCCTGGCGGCACTTATTCGCTCCAGATTCAAGTAACTCCAAATCTACTGTGCTCCAGATCCAGCAAAAGGATGTGACAATATGCACCTCCAATCTCCAGACAAGTCGGTTCATCTCCAGTTCGCGCAAGTTGCGGCGGTGGTGTCGCTCATCTCCAAGGAGGCACAACCCTATGAAACAGCTGTAGCCCGATGCTCCATCGGAGCTTCCTCTTCACGCAGATACTTTCTCGCACAGCAAGTCACGCAACACCTTTCCTCCTCAGGCGCTTGGAACCCAAATAACTCCTCCTTGCATGCAAAGGCACAGGCGAGATGCTCCAGTTCATCAAGCGACGCGACTCCCTGTCATGCAGTGCCACACCTCCACAGTGAGCCCCCCCCCCCCCACTATCGTGATGATACCCAGGCGGAAGCCGAGCATCCCCCGACTTCTCCCTTCTTACGTAGGCGGTGCCGTTGGACCTCCTCTCCAGTACTTCGCTCACCCCTCTCCATTCTAATCGCTACAGACCGCATGCATGTTCAGAGTCTTAAGTTTCAGACCCGCACACGTATGCAGTCTTCTTTTCAAATGTGCACATGTGTACCATCTATTTGTTCGTGGTCACCATCTTCTTCTTGTTTTTCGGTCAGAGTTTCATGTAAGCCATAGGGACTTCATAGTAGAGGACCATTCCCTATGCCATGTGGGCACGGGTTTTCATGTGGCATCATAAGTACTCCAGAGTATGGTACCATTCTCTGTGACAGACGAGAGAGACCCAGTTCTCCGACGAGGAGACTTCTTTCAGACTCCATTCTCCAGCGACTATGGACTCTGACGAGGATTGCACTTCCACGACCTTTTCAGTTCGACCCTTTTCAGAGATGGAGCAGTTGTCCACATGTTGTGGCAGACCAGAGTACTCCGACGAGGAGACTCATTTCCAGTTGCAGCGACTCTGACAGGTGCAGTTCAGAGAACATGCTCTCCGACGAGGAGATTCGACAAACTCATACTCCAGCCCGTTCGTCCTCCTCACCTACAAGGCATGCGATGCAACGTCCTCGACAACAGTTGACAATTGTGCGCGTTGAGTTGATATTGTCTGTGGTGTCTTATAGCATGGGTTGAGTTTCTTTCTGTTTGTCCAAGCTAAGCATTGCATGCTCTGGCTTGAAGGGGAGTGTTGGAGTATTTGGCTGTGCGCCATATGAGTTGTAGGAGGGTAAATGGATCATGGAGTTATCCATTTACCCCATCCACTTGTTTAGTCCCACATCCACCAGTGGTGGGATTTGGAGGCTCTGTGGAGGCTATATAAGGAGCCCCAGACCTCTTGTAACCATTGAGAAAGTCAATAGACAAACCTGACCTTTTGAAGCCTTTTCCCGTGGTTTCATCTTGCTCCTTAGGGAGTAGGGTTCCTCGTTAAATTCCGATATTCTTATTTTCTTTATTTTTTTCCATGTTTCGCTTTTGCATGTTTATTTTCTGTAACATCTAAATCCGCACAAACCCGAACCCTACCCGATTAGGGTCCTTTTAACCCAATAAAGTTGTCAGTCGGCATTAGATGACTCAAATCGATATCGTGAATTAAAAGTCGTTCGGGCAAAATCGACCAAAAATCTATCGCATTGTAATGCGTGCCCGAAAAAGCCGCGAAACAAACCGAGACAGCCATTAAATCCAATTCAACGAAACAAGACCAACGGAATCGACCGTTCGTCAATCGGACATCGTTTGATATTTTTAATTCGCAAAATTTAACCCCAAATCAAAACCGTATCTTGAAAAATTGGTATTCGAAACCCGATCAGAAGTATATCAATATTATACTCATTTTGATCGTTGTTCAGAGACGGTCAAATGAGATATTGCGCGTCGAAAACGGAAATTCGAGGTCCACTTTAAGTATTTGAAATAGAGTTTTTTGGTTCAAAAAATAATAATAATGATTTTTTGTTGTACAGTGGTAAGACTACCACTGTTCACCCTATATATATAAAAGAGAATCCAACCGTTTCTTTTAGAAAAAGTATATTAGCTTATTAAACTTAATTATATCTGTAATAAATATTTTTTTTTGAATTACAGCTGTAACAGACAACAGCAGTTGGCACTTCTACCTTTACATTCGGCAAAAACTTAGCATTCCCATTTTTTATAAATACCAACATTACCGTTACCTTTTCCGTGCACTTCCTTTGTTTCTCCAAAATTCCTAATCCTTTCCAGCCTCTTCTTTGTACTCGATATTGCCTTTTCCCCAATCACAGCTGCTGCAGGAAGCTCCTGTTAGAGCTCGATTTCATAATCTGTAGCAGCCCTAGAGCTTTGGGACTCCTCCAGCCCTTACCACAACACCCAATCCTTGTGGAAACAACAAATCCAAGTGCCTCCAATTGCTGCAGGTTGATGCTATTCCTCTCCGAGGACAGCTATTTCTGCTCCTTCCTTGAGGAACTGTTGGCCAAAATTCCGGCAACTGATCAAGCACTGCATGCAAGATCAGCCACGACCCTTCTCTATTATTGAAATCAAAAGAGGTACCGTCCCAGTGTACAATCTTAATTCCCTCTACTTGCTGCCATGCATGTGTAAGTAAAACTCTTCTTGCTAATCTCCATGAATTTTTGCTGGGAATTTAGAAACTTTGTTCATAATTCAAGCTTCAAATTTCTAATATACAATAGTTTCTGCTGGGAATTTTTTCTCTTCTTGTTCCAATCCACAATCCAGGTACGTATATACAAAATGCTATGAGTGAAATTTATCATGAATTATCCAATTGAAGTTAGAGGCATTAAAATCATCCCTGAATTATTTGGGATAGAGCAGAGTGAATTTCTCATGAATACTAGAGGAAGTTGGATACAATATAACATATGATCACTCAAAATTTTGCAGTTTCGTAGGCATCAGTTTGAGTGTTAAGTGTTTGAATAGAAGTGCCAATTAGGATCCCTTATGATCGTTTAAAAAAAATAAATATTATAAAAATAAAAAATTAGTAGAGAATTAAATCCTCTTTCTGGAATTAATGTAAAAAAATCAAATAATATGGGATATTATTAGTCTAAGCTCCTGGATATAAACAAAAAGAAGAAGAGGAATTTATGCTGCTCGAATTACCTGTACTTGTTATAAAAAGTAATGGTAATAAATTATGGAAGTAAAATTCAAGAGACTTTTGTTTTAGTGATGTAAATTTTCATTGTTTTAATCTCATGTGAGTAAATATTTAATATGTGAAGGGAATTCTCTAGAGTTTACTTATGAGACGGGATACTATATTGAAACCATTTTTTTCCCACCACATTTGCGGATCAAATAAACAGATTTCTTCTTAATGTAGAGTTATAAAGCATGTAGAGCAGTTGAACCACCACCTAAAAGTTTTTTTAGTCCAGCGGTGGTTCATATTTAAATGAGACTATTAAACCTCTTTAAAGGCAAAGGAACCAAGTTCTGTAAGCAGCACATGTCTAATGAGACCGAGGATATATCAAGTTAGCTTTAGAGATTTTGTTGCATTAGAAAAAAAAAAGAGGGGGGGACTGATACATTGATCTCAATGCTTACAACTGAGGGCATATTATGATTTTCCCTAACATTGGCACTGGCACCTCAAGGTGCCTAAGCCTCACATCTGATTGTTTAGTGACATACAAAGAAAAAGTTATCTCTTATCATTCATTAATGAGACTACACGATACAATGCAAGTGCGGATATACACCCTCATGAACCACCTTAAGGGTCACATCAATGACTAGGACCAAAGAAAATGCATTAAAAATCCTCCTTTAGATTTACTCTATTATCTGTGGAGCAATATCAATAAGACCGTTGATTAAGAGGTCTATATCTGTAAGATCAACCACCGAAAGAATGGAGAAAAATCTCAGTTAACAAGCAAGTGATAATGATCGTGAATGTCTTATAATTCAGGCGCCGGTCATGATGCCCATACATCTGACCGTGTGATGGCACGGTGACCCTTAACTGGGCGGGAGATAGGAATCCCAGTTCGAGCAGCGACCGCAAGTGCGCGAGTCTATGATCCCAGTCCCTTCTAAAGTTTTTATGCGAGCTCACAGTGTTCTTCGTCTCGTTGGGATCCCTACTTTTGACTAATCCACTGACCCCTCTGTTTTAGGATACTCATGCGGGGGATCCTCGATTTTCAGTTTTACGTACGAGCTCGTTCGCCCGTACTAGTCAGACCGTTTTCGAGAGCGGCTTTTCTGGAGAGTCTCTCTCACCTGTCTCTAGTGTGTAGTTTTGGAGTAGTCCTTTCCCTCTATTGGACCACACTTCCAATTAGAGGGCGAGACGGAAGATCCCTTTTGTAGGCTACCTCACCGCTTGATTTTTGTTTACTTTCGCTAGCAGACTTGGCGATTCTACATCCAAATAGTCTATGTCTACATCTAAGTCATGTAGAGTTACATCTGAGACAGTTGCAGTTGAGGTTTGGAAGAGTTACAATCAAAGTTGAGTTGGTTGGAAGTGAATATAATAAAATTTGATTCGAAATCCCTATAAGTTAGTGGACGTGTTGGGAATTTATTTAGGATGCATTATATAACACCGCATGCCTACGGAGGCACCCCAACCGTAAGCCATTCCCGACGTTTTAGAGTCATAGTGTGAGGTTGCACACTGACCAAGAGCATAGACTATCCACTAGAATTAAGAATTTAATAAATCATTAAACCTTTTCAATATCACCTTTCCCATTGTCAAAATCCACAAACATGATATCTGAACAAAATGAGAATATATACATACATACACACATACATTTACGAACAATCAAATACAAAATAAATATGTTGTATATGAGAAATTTTGGATTAATGTGTGATCATGAGAGGTGCTTACAAGCAAATTGAAAACCTTTTTACATACACAAGTAGAAATAAATTTTAGTTGTTCCCACATTTCTACTTGTTTTTTTTGAACATATTAAATGCATGTTTATTTTCATTAGTCTTTGAGAGGTAACAGCGTCCGCTGACACCTCTTCTGTCCTAACATGTTTTGGCAGGCAAAGAGCTTGCTGCTTAATAGCTATTGTTGACATCTGGTGATCGTGTATATACCAGACGGTATATTTCTTTTGTTTCAGTTTTTGGTTCAGATTATGATGTAATATGCTTCTTTCCTCTTCAGTCATAAATTTTGGTATCTATATATACATTGTAGCCACTCTTGCAGGGGTTGCGTTAGGTAGTCGACTGCTAATGTAAAAAATAGTCGAATCTTTCAACATGGATTTGAGCAAGAATCCATGTAGCCGACCCTACTTATAGTGAGAGAAGACTTAGTACTTTTTATATGTACATTGTAGTACATTCTTTTGTTACATGTAATGTTATATAGAAATGAATGAATGTTGGTGGTACTACTTCTTCTTGTCAATGTGGTTGATTAATTGAATGTGAATGTTATGACCAAAACGCGCGAAATTTCAACACATTTTCAGTAGCTTGTGGGATCTCTAGCGAATAAAATGTCGTGAAAGTATTGTTAACGGGTACTCGGATCCTAAGGGGGTTAACATTTTCTAACAATTGCTAATCAGACCCTGACATATATGCTTTCTGCAAAAGATATGTTTGGTGCAATGATGGTCACAATAGGAGATTCCCAACAAGTTCGCTCTACCTCCTCTTGTCTACCTCATCTGTGTCATCATCATATAACTTCATGCTTGGGTCCATTGGAGTAGTGACGAACTTACAATTTGCCATGCCTGTCTCATAGAGAAGATCTACAACATACTTCCTTTGAGTTGTAATAAGACCCTGATAGATCCTGGCAAACTCGAGTCCAAGGAAGTAACACAAATTGTCAAGGTCCTTGGTTACAAACCGATAACCAAGGAAATTTTTAGCTGCACGAATACGTTGCACATCATCCCCTGTAACATTGATATCATCGACATAGACCAGTATAGCAATTGCACTTCTCTGAGTCCTTTGAACGAACAGGGAATGGTCTGTAGTCGATCTCATGAGGTCCTGTTGCTCTATCAAGTGTAAGAGTTTGAAACCATGCTCTGGGACTTTGCGTAAGGCCATAAATGGACTTATGAAGTCTGCACATCATCTGACACTCTTCCTTAATAACGAACTTTGGTGGATGCTGCATGTAGATGTCACGATAAAAACACATTCAAGTTGGTATAAGGGCAGTCCTGTATCTCTGCAACTGAGAGAATGATCCACATTGTAGATCATCGAGCACGAGAGAGATAGTATCCCGATAGTCCATCCCATACGCCTGGGTGAACCCTCGAGTTACAAGCCTCAGCTTGTAGTAGTCAACGTTCCTATTTACTCGGTGCTTCACTGTGAGCTCCCATTTGCATCCCACCACAGGTGCCCTATAGGACCTGTAATGATGCTCCATGTGTTATGCGACTGAAACACGACCATTTCCTCCTCCATGGCAGGATACCACTGACTGTCCTGCATTGCCTACTAATACATCTGTGGTATCTCTACGACTCAGAGACACACGACAAACCTCCTAAAATCTTCTGTGAGATGCCCCACAATGACATGGGATGCGAGAAAATACGTAGCACGTGTACGTCCCTACTTCCTCAGAGCAATATGCGCATCAAAATCACATGCACCCTCCTCATCCTGTAAACTAGCCTCTTGAGAGGGCACATCCTTGTCATGTAAAGTAGCATGCTGCATGGACAAATCACGAGTACCGTCAGTAGAAATAATGTTCTCAGAACATACCTGAGGCATGGTGGATGATGGGGAAGGCATATGAACTGGGGGAACAGGGGGAGGCCTGCAAATGTAGAAACGTGGCAACAAGAGGAACCACAAGAGCAAGTGATGCTAGTGGAGGTGATGGAGGCGCCACAGGAGCAGGTGGTGTTGGTAGATGTGGTGCCGATCGGACTGGAGGTGGTTACCATAGGAGGAGGCTTGTATACCACTTCTCCAGAGCCATATGGAGTCAACCTGTCACATATAGGAGAGAAATACATAACAAACTCAAGAATGGTGACATCGGCACTACGTAGTACTTTAATTTAACAGGGTCGAAGCAATGGTACCCCTTTTGGGAAATACATTACAAAGATACACTTGATAGCTTTAGGAGAGAGCTTGTCACGACTAGGAGTTAATAAGTAGTTTGCAAATGTCGCAGAACCAACCACACGGTGTGTAATGGAGAATATGACCTCCTTGGGAAAAAACACTCAAGAAAGGAACATTCTCTCCTAAAACTGAAGAAGGCATACAATCACCAAGTAACATGCATTCCAACCACATCACCCAGAAAGAGTGGGGAGCACGTCTCTGATTCAGGAAGATCCTGGTCTCGTCCAGGTGATGGTGTTTGCGTTCAGCCAACATCGTTTTGCCGAGAAGTGTAAGCACACACGGTCTCGTGTATGATGCCAAGAGACATGGATAACTCAGAAAGTTGCAATGTGCAGAACTCTAAGGCATTGTTAAATCAGTAGGATAGGAAATATTATTTATTTCAACAATGAATGATTTGATGATTGACCGAATCTTAGACTTTTTTCAGAAGAAAAATCCAAGATAGTCTAGAAACGTAATCCATAGACACAAGATAAAACATGTGTCCCTGGTGATCAGGAACACGATTGGGACCTCGAATGTCACAATAGACTAACTTAAATAAATGATTGCTTCTACGGCACTGACGATCAGGGAAGTTCGGTGCTACTTCCCAAGATGACAAGGCCTCACACTAGAAGGTGGACCGAGGGGATATCTGTGGGTGGATATGACACAACTTCTGCAGGGAAGGTGACCAAACCGAAGGTGCCACATGAGACCGATCTTGTAGGAATAGAAAAAACACCAACACATGGTGATTGGACCAATCTGTAGAGACTCCTTTCTCACGATACATCCAATTGCTCTACCATGAGTATGTTCTGAAACACAAGAGAAATGGGGTAAAAAGCATGATAATGCAATTTCGTAGTAATCTGACTAATAGAAAGTAATCTCATCGAAAAATCTGGTGCATGTAGCACATTCCGCATGTGCATGAACAAAGTCAGATAGACCTCCCCTATCCTATAACGGGAGAATAAGTCCCATCTGCAATGACAACTGATCTTCCGAGGGGTACATATCTGTATGAAGTAAACTGTGCCATGTCCCCACACAAATGGTTGGAAGCACCATAATCCAAGATCCACTTTGTCATATCCACCTTGCTACAACTGGTAAAAGCATAGGCTATACCCGAGGAGCTTGAAAATGCTCTGGCATAGTTTGCACTTTGCAACATCTGAAGGACATGTAATGGTGTCGGCATGAGTCATTATCTCCCTCAGGCGGGAGACAATATCATCTAACCTTGGATCTGTAGTAGGGGTCGAACTGGCTAGATGGTCAAATTATGCGACTACATGAACATATGCGTGATACCCATCCTTCTGATAGCATGTCTCATCTGAATGACCATGATGATGGAAATAGGTGCATGGATCACGTTGATGTCTACCTAATCTGCCACATGGACTACATCCTCTGAACTGAGTAGTACCTCCCCTACTACATGTGTGGTTATCGCTGAGGAGGGATGTGTGGCGGCAGGAGGTAGTACAATGATCCTGTTGAGCCGATTGTATGCCTCTTCTATGCAAGATATGGCTGTACCTGTAAGAAGCTGGGTGTGTGCTGCCTCGTACTTAGGATCAAGAGCAACCAAGAACAAGATTGTAAAAATCGCTCGACTAGGCTGACTGGTCGGCCTGATTAATTGATTCGATGGTCTGGCCGACTCGAATAGAGATAATCGGCCCTTAGTCGGGTAGAGAAACTAGTCAAACTGTAGTCGGCGTAGTCAGCCGACTAATCAAATGAGTTTTGCAAGTGGATTCGGATACCCGGTTGTTGAGGACTTAGGTTACTGTCCACCTCTTTGAAATCTCGTGCTCTCTTCTAAACTCGATACCCATCAGCTCTTTTCGAAACGCGATCGCCGCATCTACTCCGATCGCCACTCCTTCGGTCGCTTTGTCCAGGAGCCTCTCCAATCGGGAACCCTAAATAGAAGGTTCATGTTTTTTTTAGTTGGGTTCAATTGGTTCAATTGGGTCCGTCTGCTGAATATTTAGAAAATAGAGGAAGCGAGAATGAAAGGGTCGAGTATAGGACTGGTGATAAGAAAAAAGGGGCTGCATATTTGGTCCTAAATTGGGTCATGAGTTTTGGAAAAGAGTGAGCTTACCAAGAAAAAAGAATTCATACACAAAAAAATGATTTGATAAAATGTGATGAGAAAAAAGTCGAAAAAAGGAGATTGGTGTATTGTTTTCTTGGTTTTCCTCCATCTTCAGTTATTCTCCCAACTTGGTTGATGTCATCTATTCCAATCATTATGGAAGAAAGGGGGGTATCATGTAGAGTTCAATAAGTCAGATTTCAGACTCCACATTTAGATTATTTCATAGTCTTTAGTTTGTGGGGCACATGCACATGCATGATTATTACGTAAGAGGTCTCCATTTTTGATTTGGACTCAGGATTTTCATGTAATCCATAGGGACTCCAGATTAGAGATCCCATTTTTTGAGATAGTGTGGACTTAGGGTTTTCATGTAGATTCATAGGGACTCCAGAGTAGAGATCCCATTCTCTGAGTCACTATGGGAGAGATTCGATTCTTCGACGAGGAGACTCTTTTTTTAGACTACATTCTCCAGTGTCCTGGACTTTGACAAAGATGTTTCTACTGCTTTTTCCAGTTTGGCCCTTCAGAGAGAGAGAGCAATTGTGGGTCAGAGTTCGCCATGTAGAGACTTAATCCAATTTTAGTGACTTTGAAAGACATATTACAAAGCACACTTTCTCCAATGAGGAGACTCGGATCACACTCCAACCTTTCAGTTCTTCCTCACCAACATGACACGAGAAGCACCATCCTCAACAAGCAATCGATATAGTATACGTTGAGTTAATATTGTCTGTAGTGTCTTGTATTGGGTGAGCGAGTGATTTCTTCCTATTTGTCCAAGTTGAGCATTGCATGCTCTAACTTGAAGGGGAGTGTTAGAGTATGCGCCATATATCATAGATGGGTAACTGGATCCCTCCACGGTCCAATTACGACATCCACATGATTAGTTCCACATCGTTTGTGAGTGGGACTTGGTCTTACTGGTGGGGCTATATAAGTAACCCCTCACCACCTGCAAGAGCCAAGAGAGAAAGCAATATACAGATCCATCCCTTGGGAGGCCTTATCCTGTGGTTTCATTGCGCTCCTCACGGAGTAGGGTTCCACGTAATATATGGTATCCTTATCATTCTTTATCCTTTATCTCAAATAGGCTTTCGCACTATCGTTTTCTACAGACCCAAACCTCCTTAGAGCTCTGATGAGCCTTTCTTTTTCAAGCTTTTTACTTTTGGGTGGGACCTTAGATTAATTCCTTTCTTCTCCCACTGAAGTAACAGATCTGCTGAGTATGTATCTTGTTGAAGCGATAGAGATTTTACCCCGATCAAAGCGCCCCACATGGGCTCTGTTCTCAACTCTACATGCCATTGCTATTCTTCGATCCGTTATGCTTTCTAGTAGAATTGATTAGGACTGATACGTTTATTGTTTTCTTGTAGGTTTAAAGGTGCTTCAATTTATTTTGGTTATATTCATATTTGTCAGAAAATAAAAAAATATTAGCCGACCCTACTTAATTGTGGGAAAAGGCTTTGTTGTTGTTGTATATTCATATTTGTCGGAATTCCATTTGAACTTTGTTCAGTATGCTTCTATGAGAGACTCCTTCACCTCTAGGCTAACATGATGATCCAGACATGAAGAGGAAGAGAATATGAAGATTCCGATGGTCCTGTAACACATCATAATACACGGGCCTACCTAGGAGCGACGAATTCCAGCAACACTAGATTTATTGGAGCTCTGTTTGGATCGCCAACAACCATCACATTCCTTCATCTAAAAAGAAAGGTTCAGAGCTCGACATGTGCCCTTGATTATTGACCGAGAAGAAATCATAAAGAATTAATCCCAACTGTTGATTGATGAAATGGTGGAAAAATTATCCTTGCACCATGGAATGTTTGAAGCGGTTCAAGGAGACCCCCGCGCCGAGGGTAGCCCTTTTAAATACGAAAGCTGCTTTCTTATAATTACAAACAAGTCCTTTTTGGACATGTTTATGATATTTTCTCTTTGTTTTCTTTTCAATTCATCCGTGCACTTTGAATTTGCATTAGGCTCTAAAAGCTTATCATTTTACTTCGAGATTCTTTTAAGGATTTGTACTAAATGGCCCGTTTGCATTGCGATTTTATTTTGAATTTGGCATGATTTATTTTTTATAATTTTTATTAAGTGCTTACAAGGTTAATTGAAATCTCTTGAATGAAAATAGGGAAAAATATGAAAATAGTTATTTTTGTGTATATTCAGTTATATTACCTTCGAAAAATATCCAACTGATATTTTCTTACTATTTAATATTTTAAGGTAATGAAAATGCACACAAATATACACATATTCACATTTAAATTGTTTTTACACAACCTTTTATTTAAAATACCATAAAAACATTTCAAATTCAGAAAGTTAAAAAAACACTTTAGAACGTTGAATTCACAAACATTTTCTACTTTAGTTTTTGGTGCTTTTAGACATGTATTAAAAATAAAATCTATCTCTTTTTATATTTATATATTTGGAAAATTAATAAAAAATTGTGAAAGCAATTAAGAAATTATTTTTTTTATAAAATTCAAAAACATATAAACAAATAATGGAATATATGTACATTGAGTTGTCTATACATCCGTTTTAGTTATGAAATCACCTCCACGAGTTGGACCTTAGCTTAACTAAGTAAATAAAAAGCCCAACACAATTTTCGTTGGATTTAATTTTTTTATAAAATCAACTTTTGTTTTACTTATATCTTTAATAGACATTTCTTAAACCATTGGTAAAAGCGCTTCGTAAAAACAACCTCGTTATTGAATATGTATAATACATCTAAGACAAATCTGGACAACACAATGTCTAGGTTTTCCACTCTTTTATGGGTTGTCTTATTCCTGATTTACCTTATTTTATTTCTTTCTTTTATTTACTTGTTATTTCATGTGCATTGCTTGCATTCACATCCTATTTGTGTTGCATTCTGAAATTGTTGTAGGGCCTACAATAATCATATATCTTTTAGAAAGATGAGCAAGCCAAGTCGCCTAGACATTGATGTTCGGATCTGAATTGGTTGGTAGGAGTATCACAGAAAATTGCAATAAAAGTAGAATAGTGTAGCTTAACTTCGTTGTTATTTTCTGTAATAACTTAGTTGTGTTGTAATATTTGTGGACTCCAGACTTCGAGCTTCTTTCAACCCAAGTGGGTGCTTTGGGGTTGGGCACAACTTCTCCCCGCACTTTCTTTGAGGTTTTCACCGATTTTTATCGTGCAAGTTATGGACAAATACAAAGAAAGGAAGTAATTGAGGCTTTGAGGGTTATGAGATGTGGGAAAGGTGTAGGACCGAATGAGATCCTTGTAGAAGTATGGAGACTTTTAGGTGAGTATGGTTTGGCTTGTCTTATGAATCTATTCAATGTTATTTGGCAATGCAAAAAAATGCTTGAAGATTGGAGGATGAGTATCGTGATACCTCTTTATAAGAAAAAAAGGAGACATTCAAATTGTTCAAATTACAGTGGTATCAAGTTAATGAGTCACACTATGGGAATGTGTGATCGAAAGAAGGTTGAGGCAAGTTACCAAAGTAAAAGGAAATCGATTTGGATTAATGCAAGGTCGCTCAACTATTGGAGCCATTTATTTACCGAGGAGAACAATGGAGATTTACAGAGCTAAAAGGAAGAATCTCCATATGATCTTTATTGATTTGGAGAAAGCTTATGATTCTGTCCCACGAGAGATATTGTGGAGAGTTTTGGAGAAGAGACAAGCAACCATCCTATACATTAACCTCATAAAGGATATGTATGATAGGGCTTTATCTTATGTAAGGACCCCGTCTAGGAAGACTAACTATTTTGACATAAACATTGATTTACATCAATATTCAGCTTTGAATCCATTTTGATTATGGACGAATTGACAAGTCACATTCAGGATGAGTTACCTTGGTTCTGTTATTTGCTGATGATATTGTGTTGATTGACGAGACTAGAGATGGAGTAAATGGGGAAATTGAGGTATGAAGACATGCATTAGAGACTAAAGGATTTCATATAAGTAGGGCTAAGACAGAATATATGGAGTGTCCCTTTGATGGAAGCAATGGTGAAGGAATCGAGGTGAGGATTGGTGACAATAACATTCGCAAGAGAGATTCTTTTAGATAACTGGGATCTATTTTGCATCATGATGGAGAAATTGGTGGAGATGCTACTAATAGGATAAATGCAGGCTGGCTTAAGTGGAGAGGAGCCTCTGCATTCTTTGTGATTAGAAAATTCCTTTCAAAATTAAAGGAAAGTTTTACGAAGCAGCCGTGAGACCTGCTATGCTCTATGGATCCGAATGTTGGCCTGTGAACCATCGACATGCGCAGAGAATTGTTGTAGTAGAAATGAAAATGCTAAGGTGGATGTGTGGACACACATGTAAAGATCGGATTCAGAATGATGCAATCAATATGAAAGTTGGTATAAATCCGCATCGAGGATAAGATGCAAGAAAATCGCTTAAGATGGTTTGATCATTTGCAAAGAAGGTCAGTTGATGCACCAGTTAGGAGATGCGATTGTTGAGATGTTGAGCCGGCTAAGAGAGGGCGATGACGACCCAAGAAGTGTTGGAAAGAGACTATAGGAAGGGATCTTAGTTTTTTGGATATAAGCCTGAGATTGACTCAAGATAGATCTGAATGGCGGCGAAAAATCCATGTAGCCGACCCTACTTAATTGTGGGAAAAGGCTTTGTTGTTACTGTTGTTGTTTTTGGAAGGAAAGAATGAATTACATATTGATGAAACCTTAGGGTTCTCTTATAAGGGAGAGTAACATGTTCGATGAATTACAAAAAACAAAGAAAATAAAGATTTCATAAAGGTATGAAAGATAACTTATATCTCACTCCCTCAAGCTGGAGCGGAGATATCAATCAGTGTCAGCTTGGAGCATCATCTTTGGTAATGCCCTCTTGCTTAGGCCTCTGTAAGTTCATCGGTTGTTCGGTCTCTAGAGTTGACATTAGTGGCAATCAAACCCTTCTGTAACTTGCCACGAGTGTAGTGACAGTTCACCTGCTTTTAGTCCTTGTTGGAGTATTTGGTTGTACGCCATATGAGTTGTAGGAGGGTAATGGATCTTGGAGATATCCATTTACCCCATCCATATGTTTAGTACCACATCTACCGGTGGTAGGACATGGATGCTCTGTGGAGGCAATATAAGGTGCCCCAGACCTCTTATAACCATTGAGAAAGTCAATAGACAAACCTGGCCCTTTGAGGCCTTCTCCCGTGGTTTCATCCCGCTCCTTAGGGAGTAGGGTTCCACGTTAAAATCCCGATGTTCTTATTGTTCGTTATCTTTTTCCATGTTATGCTTCCGCATTCTCTATTTTCTAACTTGGTATCAGAGCAGGTTTGATTCTCGAGGATTTCTTGTTCATTTTTTTTATTTTAGATTCGAGATTTGATTTTAGGGTTTATATTAAACCCTAATTATGTTGTTGGAGAATAGTTTGGAGATCTATTGTCGATTCAAGTTCAAGAAATTTGTGTTTGGGTTTTCTGGAACCCTATCATGTTGTCGATCCATCTCCGCCGATCATAGTGAGCATCACAAGGCGGCAGATCCACAACATCCAAGTTCAATGGCGGCGACGAAGCTTCATCAGAAAAAAATGGTCAAAGCGGCATTCTAGCAGCCTAAGACCTTCGGGCTCCTTTCTCACGCGAGGCCCCTTGCGCGAATACCAGGCGGAGATTCCCCAGCGCGGTGCTCGCGTGCGCACCCCAGCGTGGTACTCTGCTTCTCCTGGCGGCATCTAAGAGGCTACTCCGAGCCATCGTGCGCATATCTCCTGGCGGTGCTCTACAAATATCTACTAGTGACATCCTCCACTCGCAGACGGCGCTGGAGCCTCCAGCGACGGAATCCTTGCGCGCAACGACACCCATCTTCTTTTAAAATGTATTATATGGCACAGGGCGAGAATGCTCCAATTAATATCAACAAACTGCTAAGTTGTTTCATTTACAACAATTTGAAAGCCTTTGTCCATGCTATGTGGAGCTGATTACATTACATGGTCACTTTGCCTCCAATCATGTCTAGATTGGGTTATAATAACACACTAAGATCTTGCTTTAGAAGGCTGATGAATCCCAGGACTAGAACTAGATAATGCATGCTATTTCTTGATAGTTTCCTGCCAAAATCTAGATAGTGCATGCAATTCTTGGATGTATATTTCGTTCATTGTTCTTGTATTAAGTCTGGAAAAAATATTTTGTTGTTTACTCATAGAGCTCAAGGGTTCTCTTATATAGAAGAGAGAAACCCTAGTGGGAAATTACATATTAAGTACAACGAAATAAAGAAGCTGTAAAATAGTGATATAACATAAAACTCTCAACACCCCCTCTCAAGCTGGAGCATAGATGTCTATCAGGTTCAGCTTGGACCAACATTTTTGAAAAGGTCCTCGAGCTAGAGCCTTGGCGTGCATGTCTGTTGTCTGCTCACTTGAGCTAACAAGAGATGTAGAAATGAGACCCTTCTGAATAATGTCTCGACTATAGTGACTATAGTGACAGTATACCTTGATATGCATGGTTCTCTCATGGAAGGCTGGATTGTTGGCAATAAACAGTGCAACTTGGTTGTCTTATTATATGTGCATGGGATGATGCACCTCAATAGCTCGTTCAGTAAGAACGGATCTGACCCACAACATCTCTGTACTCCCTTGTGCCATAGCTCTGTATTCTGATTCTGCAATGGATCTGGCGATAATTGTCTGCTTTTTGCTCTTACGTGATACCAAGGAACTCCTTATAAATACAACAAAACCCAGAATTAGACTTCCTATCCTTGGGACATCCTGCATAGTCTATATTTGCACAAGATGTAACAAGGGATGTGCCTCTGCTACTAAGAAACAGGTGCCAGATGAGGTCTTCAGATACCTCAGAATCATATGGACTATATCCATATGTACTTGTCTAGGTTGCTCCATGAAATGTCTCACTTTGCTCATTGTAAAGGATATGTCCGACATGGTGATGGTCACATATAGAAGCTTCCTAACTACCTCCTTGTATCTCCTCTTGTATATTTCCTCAATGTCATCATCATATAGCTTCATGCTCGGGTCAATAGGAGTAGTGTCTGCCTTGTAATCTGTCATACATGTCTTTGAGAGAAGGTCCATAACATACTTCCTCTGGGTCATCATGAAACCTCGTTGGTTCCTGGCAAACTCCAGTACAAGAAAGTAGCGTAGACTATCAATATCCTTGGTAACAAACTATTGTTCGGCAAAAGCCTTAGTTGATTTAATGTCATGTACATTATCCCATGTAATGATAATATCATTAGCACGCACGAGTATAGCAACAATACATTATACACTTACAGGACCTCTAAACAAAAAAGGAGTTATATGTAATTGATCTCACAAACCCCTTCTATTATATCACATCCGAGAGCTTCTGAAACCATGCTCTTGGACTCTGCTTAAGTCCATATATTGCCTTATGAAGTCTGCTCACCATTTGACACTCTACCTCAGCAGTGAACCCAAGTGGTTGCACAACAATGTAAATCTTTTGTAATCTGACTGATATAAAGTAAATTCATAGAGAAGACATGTGCATGAAGAACGTTCTGTTGATGTATGAAGGGACTCAAATGAACCTCCCACTGTCTAGTATAGGGGAATGCACCCCATCAACAATCACCACTGATCTACCTGGTTGTGCTAGACTATAAGTACCAAACTGCAAGCAATCTCCACATAGATGATGTGAAGTTCTAGAGTCCATCATCCATTCTGAAGGATCTGGTCTATAGCGACCAAGGTTCAGAAATGCGGTATGCGGTATTCATTTGGTCATGCGGTCTAAAGCGAGTAAGTGGATATACGGAGGAGTATACGAGAGTATACATGGTTTATGCGGTTTATAATATTTTAATTTAAAATATTTAAAAATACAATAATAACATATGATTATATAAAATTTTTGATAATCTAACAACATCCAAAATAAAAATTTTTAAATAAGATAACATAATCAATAAATATATAAGTATGATATTATCAAGGGATATTTACACCCATAACCCTGCGTAATTTCATAATTACCCCAAGAACCCTTGATAATTCATAATTACACGAGAAATCCCGAATAAGTACTCCGTCCTACATCCATAGCCATATGTTACTTTAGTTCGTTAGCTCAACCAAACGTTTGAGTTAACCTAACCTATGCTTAATCTAATGGTTAAAATTAAACCAAAAAAATGAAAAGAAAAAGAAAAGCCTCCCTTCCTCCGCTCCCCAACTCACCAATCCATCCTGCCAAACCACTTCTCCCCCCTCCCCACCCCTCCCACTTCCTTCTCCTCCATCTGCTCCCAGCACCACCCCCCTCAAGACCCCACCGCCACCCCCTCCCTCCCCACTCCCTCCCCCTTCATCCGCCGATTACTTAGCCCCCTCCACCTCCAGCCTCCTTCCCCTACCTCAGCCTCGATCCCTTAACGACCCACCATGTTGTTTACGGTCCTTCAATCCGATCAAGATCGACCTACTTCAGGGAACACTTAAATTTCGCGGCGACCATGGCGATCCACAGGAAGACGGACGTGGCTTCAAACGAGAAGAAGGACGCGATGACCACCACGATCTGTGCCAATCTCAAGGGCTTCGTTTCAATGAGGTCCCTGTACCACATGAAGCACCCAATCCCCGTCCCTATGCTATTGTCCAGAGCATAGGACGTGGAGAAGCAGTCGCTGTTGTGCTTAGCCTTATCTTCTTGGTCACGGTGTCATTGGTCGTGTTATGCAGCTTCATTCCCTTCTTCTCAATGAACCCTATTGGCTTCTCTCTGCTGGGTAGGTTCTCCAACCTAATGCACCCCCTCTACGATGTTGTCGGGTCCTGATTTTGCACTAAACAAAGCCCATCAGGCATCCACATATTTCGTTATAACATGACCCATTGAGACTGCACATGTTGTAGAAGTCACAAGAGTCCAATGGCCTCCTCTACAGTGTCTTCCATGCTTGTGTCAAGAAGTTCCATGCTTCCCGGATGTAGAATACTTCCAATATCTAAAAAGGTTGGTGCTTATGACTATTAATATATGTCTTTACATATCTATTTGTCTCTGGGAGGTTGTAATGGTAATCTTCTTTTGCATTCTGAGGATTCTCCAAAAACAGAGGAAATGGTGGGATGATGAACTCATACATGTGACCAACGCTGACTCTTCAATTCCCTACATCTCCCCCATGCGGGCGCGACAGGGTTGTGGCAGGGGTCAAGGGAGATGGAGAAGAGAATGACGAGGGTGCTGCATGAGGTGTTGTCGCTGGCGATGCCGCGGAGGATGGCGGTGGTGAGCGTGGGGAAGCTGAGCGTGGAGTACCGGCTGTTGAACGAATTCGAGAATACGTTCGCGAGGTACTCGAGGATCTTCTACGTCTCTCCCAAGGATGGCATCGAGACAACGGTGGTGCACGAGGCCTATCGGGATGGGGAGCTTCTGCTCCATTTCCTCATGTAGTGGGTGAGTTCAAAGGAGAGAAGATCTTTTGGACCCACCTCCTGCTCCATTCCTTTCCATTATTTTGTTTGATTTGCAACATGACATCATTTTATAAATATGATATGTTTTGAAGGGTAAAATTGTCAACTTTTAACTTTTCCATCAAAGTTAACCGAGAATTGAGACGATACTTGGCGCATGGTTATGTCATGTAAAAGTTGAGTATTATTCGGGGGTTTGGGTGTAATTCAAGATTATCGAAGATTCTTGGGGTAATTATGAAACTACTCAGGATTATGGGTGTAAATACCCTATTATAATTTGATTATTTTTTAGTGTATATATATGCACATACAAATTTGAATTAAATAATGAACACACAAATTCTATAAGCAAACCTTTAATGCATATATAAACCCTATAGATAACAAAAGATAAAGAATAATCATAGGTATACTAATCATGCACCCAAAATTATATATATATATATATATATGGATCTTTAAAGGACAAAACTTGTTGACACAAAATATATGGAAAATTGTATTTACATATAAAATTTATTAAAAGCATGAAAATGTAAAGTGCCATACTGTTAGTCAATTATTTCATATTTTATTCAAAGAAATTGAATGAATTTCATTAGATAGAAAATTGAAATGGAAGTAAACAGTTCATTAGTAAGTGTTAGGAACAATGTAAAGACATGGGTATGAAAAAATACCTTAGATTATATTTACAAATGCGGCATATACGAGAATAATGAAAAGATGCATCAATGCAAATGATGATATAAGAGTTTCTCGAAAAAAATCGAGTTAATGTGTCATCAACATGTTATGAATTAAACGAAAAAGATACATAAATCATATATGAAAATCTCTTGTTCAGATATGCGACTGCATATGCAGCTGCATAGTCGGACCTCATATGCGGTTTGACGACATATTGTTGCATATGACATATGCGCTTCGCTCAAGTGATCGAATACGCATATGCGGCCGCATATGCGACCGCATGGACCATATTTTCGATCACTGATAGCGACTAATAAATACATGAGTAATACCTGAAGTACTAGTAGATGTAGAGGCTGCAATGTCTGATGGACCTGGGACTAGAAGATTCGATGACTAGTGGCACGATCTCTCTCAAACGGGCAACGAAGTAATCATAACGATGATCGGTGAGGTTAGAAGCAGTCTAAATATGTTTAGCAGCACATACCGAAGGTGGGAAGCCATGCTTGGAGTAGCACGTGTCCTCTAAGTGGCCTGATAGGTGACAATATGGACATGGTTGAGGTGAGCGTGGACCGCCTCTGCTATGTATGCCTCGTCCTCTAAATAGAGATGAGACACCTCTACGACGGGTAGATGCCATAGCCGATGATGTATGAGAAAACATGGCAGTGGGGATACTCAATCAACTCAACCTGTGATATGCTTCCTCCATAGGAGGTTTGGTAGCGTAGGTGAGAAGTTGGGAGCGGACTAAATCATATTCTGGTTCAGGGCGTGCAGAAACACTTTGGTCATGCTAGAGTCTCTATAGGCCTTATGCTGCTTTGGTGAGGTCTTCAGGGGTATGTAGCTATGTAGCCGCTCAAACATACCCCTCAGAGATGTATACAAGGCATGAAGAGGACGATTACCTTGTTTAGTTGTGAAGATATCATGCTGGAGTTGCAATATCTTCGTCTCATTCCTCGCTTGAGAGTACGTTCCTGCGAGGATGTCCCATATCACCTTTATTGTGGGTTGACTCAGGATATCATTGGCTATACCAACATAGACAATACTAGATAGCCACTCCTTAGCATATGCTTCATCTATCTCCCATGAGGCATTGGTCCCGGTCTTGTCCCTCGGCTCATCCTACGTCAGAATATGCCTCTTACCATTGCTCTGCAACATATTCATGAACTGCATCGTCCACAATTCGTAGTTTATACCGTCCATCTTGACAATAGGTGTTGAACCCTTGAAGGCACCCGTAGATGGCATATCAACTATGCTTTCTTACATTATAGACAAAGGACTGGCACCTTAGACATAACGCTAGGTATCTAAATGGGCATGAAAAGGGGTGATTGTGAGCGCAGACTCATACCACAACTACGCTTAGATAAAGGTCTGATTTCGATCCGAAATAGGATAAATCAGTCCTAAAAATTTTGAAATCAGACCCAAAACTGCAACCTCAGGGTAGCAGAAGGGTCACCTAGTGTCCTGGGAGGGCAACAGTGCAGCTGGGCGACCGTTAGGGCAGTAGAAAATGGCTTGGGCAGCGCTTCTGGGCTGCGGCACAATCGCTAAAAGGTTGCACCACAATCGCTAAAAGGTTGCGGCACAATCGTTGGAGGGCCGAGAGAAGGTGGGGCTGAAAGTAGGTTTGGTAGGTGGGGCTTAAGGCTTCGGTCTAGGATCACCGCTCTGATACCATGTGTAAAAGTGTACTTTGTTGTTTATTCATATAGCCCAAAGGTTCTCGTATATAGAAGAGAGAAACCTTAATGGATAAATTACATGCTAAGGACGGGGAAATAAACAAACTGTAAAATAGTGACAGAACATAAAACTCTGAACAGTGTCTAATTACCACACTTTTGCGTTATTTAACTGCTTAGAAGGCTCTTTGTTTTGCCATTAAGGTATTAATGAGTTTAGCTCCTAAAAGCATGGTTTCGATGAGCATGTCTAATAAGTAATAAATATGATCGAAAATGACAAGAGTGTTCTTGCTGGTTACCTTATAACTCCTCCCCAAATACATCGCTTTTCTCAAAATCCTTGGTGACTGAGTATGAATAAAGGAACTCTTTGATGACTCCTAACCATAACCAATCAATAGGACTATTACTGTATAAGTGATATTTTCGGTGATTGGTGATTAGACATGGATTTTCTGCAGCCAGAACTCGAATATATTTCATAATAATCTCCTGTGTTGCAGACTTGTACTTAGACTTTGCTTGACCCTATAAAATGATTTCTCAAGTTGCAACCTGCATTACTACCTTTTAATCACATGTAATCGGCAGGTTATTGCATGCTGATATCTAAGAATCAGAGAGTTTTTTTATGCCAAGGTGGAACTTGCATGGTTTAAGTGTCGATGCTTTTTGCCAAATTCAAAAATGGGCATGTCGATGACATCCTGCAATCATGCGACACGACTAAAGAAGGATTCATGATTCATCTGAAGATGGTCAAACCATGCACATCATATAAACACGGAAATAGGCGATCAAATCGAAAACAAAATCCCATTCTATGGACATGTACACATTTTCATACACGTATATATACACCTACAAATGTGGATTGCTCTTTGATTGAAATTTAAGTTACAACTACACATGCGCATACATGCGTGTATGTGCACACATATATAGACTCATACATATTTTATTTATTTTATACATGGCATCTTGTTTTTCTCGAGCAGGCGCATAGGTGAATGCTTAGCACCTCGGGCATTTTAGACCCCTAGCACCTTGGAGCACCTCTTGCCTTTAACAACAGTGGGACATATAAAAACAAAATATTTTTCTACCAAGGAACCACATGGTGACAAAAGCTTCGTCTATAATGTTCCACAACAAGGGAAAGAGAATTATACTTTTAGTGAGGCGATGGTCTCTAATTGTAGAGACCTCCTATCTGAAGTCCAATCCTTCGATAGAAGCACATACGAGCACAACGATGAAACGTCTATCTTCAAGTGGATCCGAAAGCTTCCTTCTTTTCTTCTCTACGCGTAGGGGAGATCCTTGGAGATCTCCTCACCCCTTTTGCTGTGGACACTGTCTCATGATTTTTGCTTCTCCACCGCGTATGCAAGGGGCATGTAGAAATAGTTCTTCTCGTAGAAGGAGAACAACACTAGGGAGGAGACAAAGGGAGAGGGGATGTCCTATGGGTATGGGGAGATGGTGAGGGAGAGGATTATGGGGGTAATGCAAGGGAGAACTAAGGCTCTCCTAGTGGTCGTCCCGACTACTTAGATGGGATTGGTGGCTACTTAGTTGACTAAGGTCCAACCTTAATCTCAATTGGACTTGGTACAATTTATTTATCTTGGATTGATTTCAATCGTCCAATTCTAAAATGAATAATGTAATAGATGAATAAATTAATAATAAATTATGTGAATAACTTCACATAAATAATCCTCTTGTAAAGTTCAAATCGAATTCACATGCCATACTCTCGACTCATCTATACACATATTCCTATCTTGCTATCTTGACTTATATTTCTCAGATAGTGTTATCTTGGACTTATGAGAATCATTCTCATGATCGATTCAAGATGCCGAGATAAGTGAATACCTCGAATCACAATTCAGAATATGGTATATAGCACTATTCACAAATAAGGAACTCACAATCGAATAACGACTTCTCATAATTGTTCACTGATCGTGGATAGTTGAAGATTTGATATGTAGATTATGTAAACCACATATAGTAACCATCGTTTAAAATACATGCCTCGAGGTGTTAAGGCATACGCCTCGAGGTGGTAAGGTGCTCTCGAGGCGCCGCCTTTGGCTACACATGTCTGGTGCCCAATTTTTATATTTTATACATTAATTGTTATGATGTCTTAAGTATAATATTGATTATTAACAATTTATTTTGTTATATACTCATACATATTTATTCTATATCTAACAAATTGTGTGTTAGTCATATAAAAAATTCGTTTTGGGATGGTAGGATATGGTGTGATAGGAGGGCACACACAACGTTTCTTCACCTGGGTTTAGCAAATCAAATGGTTAGGATCCAAAGCATACAATATATATTAGTCATATAATACATATAATACATCACAAACACAAACATATTGTATGTTGTGCATGTTAATTGTTAGTCACGTCATTTTGCTTCACCCTTACACATAAAGGAAGGCTCTGTATATCGACAAGAACTTCACCCCGCCAACATAAATGGAGGTCAGAAGAAGCTTTGCATTGTTTGTGGATGATGATACAAATTAGGATTCAAAGCAAATCATGCAAATAATATTATATATTCTCATCTTCATAACATATATGATGAATATGCTGGGGAATATTTAAATTTATAATTTTATAAATATTCATAATTAGGCTTATTTGTATTATATATATATATATTCCTATATAAATCGAGTCTTGTCCTCAACTCATTAAGGGAAAACCACCTCAATTCACGTCATGTTTTTGAAAACATGATAGTAACTTGATTTTAGACCAAATCCAATGTCGAGGATTTAATATTTGAGTTATCTGGTTGATGATTCAAACATCGAATCGACTCACTAATTGTTCCGAACTCTTATAGGGTCAATCTTTAACTCTTTAGAACTTGATTTGGTTCATTGGAGTAAGATTTAATCCAACCATATTTCATTCATTTTATCTCTAAGTCGAATCACTAAAGCCAATCATATTTCATCATTCCCTTGGAATGAAAGAGTTATATTATATAATCTATTACGATCGCATCGACCTCAAGTATTCATAATACTCATGAACCATACATACTATAAAACTTGATAACTCCAACTATATGTTCCCATATTTGTCTCCTTCTAGGGTTAAGAAAAAGATGTCGCAGTTGACCAAAGGAGACAACATTAATCATACGATTTTCAAAAGCGTATGTTGATATCATCGAATTGTATCATGTTCTTTATAAAAGATTGTCACTCATGGAATTTTCTATTACCCTAATGTCTCTTGAGTGAGCTCTTGTATTCTGGTTTATTGAGTATGAATATGTATGCTTCATTTGGGAAATCAATCACCTCATATGTCTTTTCATGCACACCAACTCCTCAGTATATTGACCTTGTCAGGCTCTCACCCTATTGGCTCGTCAAATGTACACACTCAAATATATCGTTGTGTATCTATCTCTAATTCAAGTATAAGTATCCGTCTCGTGATAGTCTAGGTACAAATCTTAATATCTCAATCTCATCAAGTTAACTCTTTTACTTGACTCGTCTGGCATCTTCGAATATCTATTCCTATGTAGATGACATGCATTAGGCATCATTCGTCAGAGAAGATTGTCATCTGTTTTTAAATTGGAGATACTCGTTGGATAATATTATATCATGTCAGTGGTATCCTCAATCTAACTCCTTAGATCAGTAACTCACACCAGCTTATTATGATCCAACTCTTTAAACCATTAGCTGTGCAATATCCAAAGTGTCCATGGTATGCAAGAACTTTATCAATAATGCAAATGTAAATATATTTTATTTTGATAGGAAATGATATAAACACAATAATAATTATTGCATAATACCAGGTCTTACTGATGCAATCATTCGTAAATTGGCAGGGCAAATCGAATGGAAGCATGACTGATTTGGGGATTTTTCGAATTAGGGATTCTCATCCTTGATTAGTGATTTTAATTAGTTTGTTTATTTTATTTAAATAAATTGAGATTGTAATCTCAATATTTTTATAGATAAAATTAGTTAAAAGTTAATTAGAATCGGTTAGAGTCAATTAGGATTGGTTCGGATTTTATTTGGATTCGAATTCGATTCACTTTCTAATTTTGTAATTCCGCCCCTCCGATATAAAGGGGTTGGTTAGTCTATTATAAGGGAGTGAAGTTCAGATGATATGAAAGATTGAGTTTATCTCATTATCTCTCTCTTGTTATTCTGTCTCTCAACATAGTCTTCACGATTCATCTCCAAAACCCCATACAACCGACACGTTTTCTCCTTCTTCCTCCCCTCCTTATATTTCTTCCACCCAAAATATTATTTTTCCATCGTTGGATTTTCTCGTTTGCATCATTTGGTGTCAGGGCATGGAAACTGAATCATTCCTACGATTCGACGATCATGTCGAGTATTGGCGTTTGAAATTCGATTTAAGTCGTCTCGAAAAAGGCTCGCGTTCACGATCAAAAAAGTTCAAGCAACTACTTATATCAAGCGTCAAGGTACAAGCATGGTTGGGCACGACAATCGATGAAGATTTGCTCGTCAACAACGAAATTCAGACCTCTGTAGCTGCTGTTCAACACGATTTTGGTCAAGAAAATGAAGGTATTTTCAATCTTGAAGAAAATTCTACTATTACAAAGGTTGGACAACATCATTATGAAGACACAGGGCCAATATGTGACGAAGGTGTGTACGAGGAATACGAAAACCTCGATTTTTTTGCAAGCGATGTTGCTGTCGAGGTACAACAAGATGAAGAAAGACATGACGAAACATGCCCCATATTCGACGAAGATCCTACGGATGAAAAGGATGAAATCCTCGATGTATTCACGGTTGAAGCTACTGCCTAAGTGGATCCCCATCTTCCACTCCCACATACTGCTGGATACTCCCTCTCCCCTCGGATACCCTTCTCCCATCATCAACTCCAATGTGGCACATTCCAAGCCCTTAAACCCATAGTCAAAGCAGGCCCTGCACGTGCAACAGGCTCCGTCGTCACCGGAGACTTCCAAGCTCGAGCGCCCCACCTGCGCGCCTCCTTGCACGATCGCTCCTGCAGTATCCACACCACCCGCGCGATCGCTCCTGCAGCATCCACCGCTCACACGCAGCCTGTGCACCACATATGCGCCTCCTCTGCCCATGGTGCTGCCCCTGAGGAGGTCACTGCCACAAACACCTTCTCTCAGTCACGAGACCCGGTGTGAACTCATGCAGCAAGCACCTCCCCGCGATTGTGAGTCCCGCCCAGGCCCCGCCACCCGTGCTCGTTACCGCTACAGCCATGCTGCAATGCATTTTTTAAGTAGTTATGAGTTTTATAGAATATCACTCTATATACTATGTTATGATTGTAAGTCGTGTTATTTCAAAGAAATATTGGATGGATAGTGTTCACACATTACGTTTGACACAGTCAATAAATTCAACTTGATGAAACGATTACATTGAAACTTGTTTCGTGTAAATCAGAGACCATCTTGAATTATTATGACTTTAAAAAAAGCTCTCTTGATTTTGTAGCACATCAAACATAGTACTACATCTAGTAATTTAGAAGGTGGTAGCTACTTATAAATAGTAGAAGCTACTACTAGTGACCAGGGCTTAAGAATTTTGGGCTGTGATTGAGGGGTCTTGTAGAGCCCAAGCCCAACATGTTGAACGGGCCATTAATCCGCAATAAAGGACCGGTCTATGGTTGGGATGTCACAGATTTGTGTTCATTAGACCATAATCATGTCATTAAGACTAATTAAGCGTGATTAGTATTAATTACCCGTGATTAGTAATAATTATGTGTCATTAGCAAAAGTAGGATACATGGAGGGCAAATCATGGGACACGTGTCGTTATACATACAAGACATGTGTCAATACACAAGAGTACTATGTGTCATCTTTCAAGATTAACGTGTGTCCTAGTGCATGTAAGGCATGTGGCGTTTATGCATGTGCACCAAGTGCCCTCATGCATGTATAACATGTTTCCTCATGCATATGAGCCATTTGTCATGGTGCATGGATGACAAGTGTTGCCATGTGTCTTCATGCATGGTAGAGAGGTAACATGTGTCTTAAAGCCTCCTTTAGATGCTGACACATGTCACACATGCAAAGGGGTTGGAGGCCTATATATACCCATGAGCTCCTCATTCTACTCATTCCATCCCACACCACTCTCACCACCTTAGAGCCCAAGAGACGTAGAGGGTGTTGAAGGAGCACAGTAGAAGTCACGGCAAAGCTCTGTCGGTTACCGAGAGCAAGATAGAAGCCGTAATGAGGTTCTGCCAGCCATCAAGCAGTAAAATTCAATCTGAGACAGATATAGGTGGTATTCACTAAAGAAGGCGATCCCGACTCGAGTTAAGTAGCGATCAGGTGAGGGATTCTCAAGTGCTATTTTAAGCAATAATCTTTAGCCTTTATGCGTGGTTTTGACAAGTAATTACATAACAAGTATGCAATCGTGTTTTCTAACGCTTTTACATTTGAATCGCAAGTATTATATAGTAGATATCAAATCAGGTCTTTAGTAAGTATTCCAAATATCGTTCCAAGTGTTTTATCTTGATATCACCTCTTGAAGCATATATTTCTTTTCGGAACAAAACATAAGTTTCACTACTCAGATTTGAGATTTATGTAAAGAAATAGGTTTTAGACAATTACTATGCATATGTTTTCGAGCTCTTAATAGTTTCTAGTTATAAGAATATGCATGCTATGCAGATTGTTTTACGTTCATGAATTAGTTGTTATTGTCAGAGTAAAAGATACTCTTCTGTGTTATTCCATAGAGCCCTTGGGTCTCTTATATAGAGAGAAAAGTAAAACACTCGGGTAAATTACATAGACGTACATGAGATAAATTGAAAATACGCAACAGTACATCATGACATAACGTAAACCTCTACACTCCCCCTCAAGATGGAGCATAGATATCAATCATGCTCAGCTTGGAAGAACATCTCTGGAAAGGTCCTCTGAGCAATGGTTTGGTAAATATATCAGCAGTCTGGTCCTCAGAACTGACGTGTGAGGTGGAAATCAAGCCCTTCTGGATCATGTCTCTAGTATAGTGACAATCTACCTCGATGTGCTTCGTTCTTTCATGAAAGGCTGGATTATTGGCAATGAACAATGCTGCCTGGTTGTCACATTGAAGATTCATGGGCAAGGAGACATTTACATTCAAATCTTCTAATACCGCTCGAACCCACATCATTTCTGTGCTTGCTTGTGCCATGGCTCTGTATTCGGATTCAACACTGGATCTCGCCACAACAGTTTGTTTCTTGCTTTTCCAAGAAACCAAAGAGCTTCCTATGAAGATAGCAAATCCAGAAGTAGATTTACGATCCTTTGGACACCCTGCATAGTCTGCATCTGCACAAGCTGAAACAGATAGATCTGTATCTTTTCTAAATAGCAACCCTGTGCCTGGGGAAGACTTCAGATATCTCAATATCATATACAAAGCATCCATATGAACTTGCCTAGGCTGCTCCATAAATTGACTCACCCGGTTTACTACAAAATCAATATCCGGTCGAGTTATGGTAATGTATAGAAGCTTACCCACCATCTCTCTGTATCTTCTTTTGTCCACCTCTTCGGTATCATTGTCGTACAACTTCATGCTTGGGTCCATAGGCGTACTCGACGGTCTGCATTCATCCATTCCTGTTTCAACCAGCAGGTCTGTAACATATTTTCTTTGAGTCATTACCATTCCTTGTGCATTTCTTGCAATCTCTATCCCCAAAAAATATTGTATCGTGCCTAGATCCTTCGTAATAAACTGACTTCCCAATAGAGATTTGGTCATCTCGATTCCGTGAGCATTATCTCCTGTAACCAGAATGTCATCAACATATACCATGACTACAACCGTACCTCTAGGAGTCTTCTGAATGAACAATGAATGATCTGCATTTGATCTCTTGAACCCCTGTTTTTCAATCAGCTGGGAGAGCTTTTGGAACCATGCCCGTGGACTCTGTTTAAGGCCATAGATAGCCTTATGAAGTCTGCACACCATCTGAGTCTCCCCCTCAGCAGCAAACCCCAGTGGCTGCTGCATGTAGACTTCCTCCTGTAGATCACCATACAAGAATGCATTCTTGACATCAAGTTGAAAAATAGTCCAGTCACGTATCACAACAAAAACTAGAAGGATGCGAAGAGTGGAGTGTCGAGCCACTGGTGAAAATGTATCCAAATAATCAACCCCATAAGTTTGGGTAAATCCACGTGCTACAAGTCTGGCCTTGTATCTGTCGAGACGCCCATCTGCATGATATTTAACCGTAAACACCCACTTGCTACTCACTACAGAGGCACCAGGAGGAATGGGAACTAGAGACCAAGTCCCGCGAGACTGTAAGGCACGCATCTCCTCTTCCATAGCTAGACGCCAGCAATCAATCTTCATGGCTTCTTGGTAGGTCCGCGGAATCTCGACCGAGGAGACAAATGCTGCAAATCTCTGGAAATCATTAGTGAGGCGATGGAAGGACACCTGAGACGCTAGAGGATATGATGCACAGTGTCTTTTCTGCTTCCTATGAGCAATAGGACGATCAAGATCATCTATCACTGTGTTGACTGGCGGATCCTCCCCCTGTAACAAAGGCTCCTGCACCGGTGTGTTATCTAATCCATCATTAGTGATAACATCAGAACATACCTGAGGCGTGCTGGATGGTTGACGTGTAGCTTGAGCAGGCCCAGACCGTCTTGTGTAGAACTTAGGGAAGGGTACAATCGGAGGTGGTGGTGCTGGTGGTGTGGACTCGGATTGACCCAGGCTTGGAGGTGGAGGCACATAGATATTAGTATCCGTGGGTGTGGAGGAGCCCAATCTGTTATCTGCAGGGGAGAAGTACATGACATGTTCGAAAAATGTAACATCAGCACTCACATAGTACTTGTCATGAATGGGGTCATAGCAACGATATCCTTTCTGTGTCCTTGAGTAGCCCACAAAAACACACTTGACAGCTCTAGGAGAGAGCTTGTCAAGTCCTGGAGACAAGCGGTGAACAAAAGCGACTGTCCCAAAGACACGAGGCGTAAGTGAAAACAAGTCCTTGTCAGGAAAGAGAACAGAGATAGGAGCATTTTCCCCAAGAACAGTAGAGGGCATGCGATTGACCAGATAGCATGCCCTAAGTATAGCATCCCCCCAAAAGGCTAAGGGGGGCACAACTCTGAATAAGTAATGTGCGAGCAATATCAAGAAGGTGTCGATGTTTTCGTTCTGCAACTCCATTTTGTTGAGATGTGTATGCACATGTAGTTTGGTGGATAATGCCCTTAGACGAAAGAAATCGAGCAAGAGACCGAGTGCAGAACTCCAATGCATTATCAGTACGCACATACTTAACAGTAGACGAAAAAAAATTTTGCACTTCATTTATAAGATTTTGGATAACACTTCTTGCTTCTGATTTATTTTTAAGAAGAAAAGTCCAAGACACTCGAGAGAAATCATCAACCACAACAAGATAAAACCTGTGCCCCTGATGCTCTGGGACACGACTCGGACCCCAAATATCAATATGAAGTAACTCAAATGAGGAGCCACTGCTCCGACCCTAACGACTAGGAAAGCTAGACCGATGATGCTTTCCTAACTGACACGCTTCACAACGAAATGACGAATTCGGAGAGATCTGAGGCAGGAGGTGACGTATTTTCTGTAGCGGTAGGTGAGCAAAGCGAAGATGCCATGTATATGGAGAGACGGAACCCTGAGAGTGTAGCGAGACGTCGGCGTAAGAGTTCCGGACAAGAGGATGGAGGCCATTGTGCTCAGAACCACAGCCAATCACCCTGCCCGTTAGTATGTCCTGAAAAATAACAGAAGATGGATCAAATATAGCACGACAGTGTAAAACTTTTGTAATCTGACTAATTGATAATAAATTCATGGAGAATTCTGGTGCATGTAGAACATCCTGTAAGTGCATAGAGGGAAACAGAATAGTCTCCCCCTGACCGACAATAGGGGAATGAGTGCCATCAACTATGAGTACGGAGCGACCAGACGGAATAGCTTTATAGGACTGCAAGATATCTCGATCACGACAGAGATGATGGGTGGCTCCAGAGTCAACAATCCAACCTGATAGGTCATGGTTATGATAGGAAGCAGAAGTACTACCTGAGGTACTGGCAGAAGCAGAAGTACTAGCTGACGCAGAAGCCGCAACATCGGATGTATAAGCACCCTCTGATGATGACTGTGGCATAATATAACGAAGCCGTGCTACTAGCTCCTCGAACATGTGATCTGAAGTAGATGCTGATGGACTCTGAACATGATCAGCGACACATGCAGAAGGAGGAAATCCATGCTTGGAATAGCATGCATCCTCAGAATGACCAGTACGACGACAAAAGGAGCACGTCGAATGCACACGACCTCCACGTCCACGGCCACCACTTCCTCTGCCACGAAATGAAGACGAACTACCTCGTCCTCTGGAGACCGCCATTGCCGAAGGCGGTGGGGTCGCTGTACGGGAGGGAACTGAGATACGACTGAGCCTCTTGTAGACTTCCTCTATTGGAGGAATAGTGGCATCAGCGAGGATCTGAGAGCGGGCTGCCTCGTACTCCGGATCAAGGGCAGCAAGTAAAACGCCTACCATAGTGGCGTTGCGGAACGTCTTCTGCTGTTCGGGGGTGGCTGTGAGCGGGATGGTGCTATATAACTTCTCGAACATTCTGCGAAGGGACGTGTATAGAGAATGAAGAGGCCTCCCATTCTGCTTTGTGGTAAAAATATCATGCTGCAACTGCAGCATCTTTGTCTCGTTCCGCACCTCAGAGTATGTAGTAGCCAGAATATCCCACATCGCCTTTGCGGTGGGTTGATGGAGGACATCATTAGCGATCTCTATCGTGAGCGTGCCTGACAACCAGACCTTGGCATACGCATCGTCAGCCTCCCATGAGGCATATATCCCTGTCTTCTCCAACGGTTCATCCTCGGTAAGAATATGCTTCTTACCACATGACTTCATAAGACTCAGGAACTGCATAGCCCATTATTCGTAGTTCGTCCCATCCATTTTGACGATTGGTGCCGAACCTTTAAAGGCACCTATGGAGGGCATATCAATCTTTTGATCTGACATGATGCTGGAGAAGATGACCTTGGGGTGAATGACAAATGAATGTTTGTCTACAGAGACTGGATCGGATTCAAGTGCATATGTAGACATTATGCACTTGAACCCATAGGTGAAGAAGTGCCGCCCGAGAAAGAGGAGCGCAAGGAAGAGTTACGGTAGCCCCAACGATAGAGGGGCTTTGGCTGGAGAGGTCCTCGGCGAGGGAAGACCTCTCGGGCTGGTGGTGGCGCCGGGTTGGATGTGCGGCGGCTGGGAGGGTTGCCGCCTGGAAGGGGCGGCGGCTGGGACTGATACCGCGGGGAAGGGGCGGCGGCTGGGGGCCTCGGGAGGAGAGGCAACAGCGGCTGGGGGCTTTGGGAGGAGAGGCGGCAGCGGCTGGGCGCCTCGGGTGGAGAGGAGGCGGCGGGGGGGGGGGGGGGGAGGGGGTGGAAACCAACAAACCCTGGATTAGGGTTTTGGCTCTGATACCATGTCAGAGTAAAAGATATTCTTCTGTGTTATTCCATAGAGCCCTTGGGTCTCTTATATAGAGAGAAAACCCTCGGGAAAATTACATAGACGTACATGAGATAAATAGAAAATACGCAACAGTACATCATGACATAACGTAAACCTCTACAGTTATGAGCATGAATTATCAAATATGAATTATCAGTTGAAAGAAAAGAATCAGAACCAGAAAGTAAGCATCACAATAGCTATTTTATATAATTCGTGAACTGGCCATTAGATATGGTGATATCATTAGATATGACCTTGAAACAATCATTAGATATGACAAACCATTAGATATGGTATCAAGAGGACTTTGGGTCCGCATTCTATATGCATATAGGCTTTGGGACGTATGCAGGGTTTTTTTGATCTTTATGACCGTCTTCGCATATGACTCACAGTTTTGTTTCAGCGTTCATTAGCCGATAGCTTAACCACAATGATGATTGATGCAAACAACTTAATAGTGATGATCATGATTCAATTTACTTCTTTTAAAGTGATTTCAGTGTTTAATGGTAAACTAGCATGTTTTTATATGATTATTGTCATAAAGTCTGTTGCAAGTTATTTTAAAGTGTTGCAAGTTATTTTACCAACACAAATTTTGGGCATGATACTCATATTTAACTTAAAGTATATTAAAGCATTCTATGAAGTTCAACATTTGGCTATATATGTAAAAGACTTGAGATCCATTCTCTGGGTCTAAGCTCATTAATGGGGTTTAGACTCATTCCTTTATATTATTATTATGTACAGATCGACCGAATCACGACTAGAAGGAGGAAGGAGTGTTTATACACTAGCAGGAGGTGGTTCTAGTTTTTTTTGTATTGTCTGTGTTTTGTAAGGAGATGTAATAAAACTTGTGTAAGACACTTCTTTGAAATATGAACTTTAAATACAAGGATGATATATTTGATGAGATTTGCCACATGTGTACTTTGAGGAGAAAGACGAAGAAAGATCTCTATCACGACACGTTCTGCTTAGCAGGACGGGTCGTGACAACTTGTGGTATCAGAGCAAAGGTTTTGGACTCTTAAGTAAGAATAATATTAGGAGTTGATTTATAAATATTAGATGATAATGTAGTTATTATAATTTGATTTGAACTTAGAAGAAAATTGATGTTATAGTCTTGAGGATAATTGGAAATTGTTATTGGAGGATTTATGTTGATGATGGATCTAATTGATATTTTATATATATATATAGGAAACAAATGGCAGTAGAACAATCATATGCAATCACCCATGGCCCTAGTCAGGATAGTGATAACAAGGTGTATGACACGTTGACTTTGATAGCTCAAACACTAGGAGGCATGACTGTCCAGTTCGTTAAAAGACATGAATTTGAGCACCGGTTGCCTTTAGAACATGTAAAGAAGTTGGGAGCAGAATCATTTGTAGGAGACACTGATCCAAAGAAGGCTAGGGAATGGTTCAAGCATATGGAGAAAATATTTGCTCTAACGGATTGTACGGATGAATATAAGTTGAAATATACAAACCCATCTCACATTACATGGGAGATCTTTGAGAAAGAGTTCAATGAAAATTATTACCCAAGGGTTTATCAGGAGGAGAGATGTCGAGAGTTCCTATTCCTTACTCAGGGGAGCAAATTATTTTATGAATATGAGAAGAAATTCGTAAAACTTTCAAAGTTTACCGCTTCTTCGGTAGCAATGGAGGAAGAAAAATGTAGACGTCTAGAAGATGGTATGCATATTGGCTTAAAGGAAATGATTTTAGCCATGAGATTTACTGATTATGCAAAATTGGTGCAGGCTGCTCGTAAGGCTGAACGAGTAGTGATAGAAAGAAGGAAATGCAATGATCATAGAAAGAAAAGATTTGCAGATAGACCACAATGGAGGGGAAGCATGAACGAAGAACCGAGAGTAGATGGGAATTCAAGGAAAGATAATTTGTTAGCCCATAGAGTTCAAGGGAATCAAACAAATAGATTCATAGTTGGGACTTCTGAAAAAAGAACACTTTCTTTTTCGCAATGTACTAACTGTGGAAAGTATCATCCATGGATTTGCTGCAAGGGAACCATTGGGGTTATCAATGTGACGAGATAGGCCACATACGCCAGAATTGTCCAATACTTGTCCAAGGACGTTGGGTTATGGGAAGACCGGCACAAAATGAAAATTGTGATATCGTTATACGTCGTCCTCCAGCTGCAAGGGAACAAAATAAAAATAATGCACAGAAAAGATCAATCCAGAGAGAGGAAAAAGCTTTTGCTATGACCTTAGAGGAGGCCATATCTGCAGATAATGTTTTATCATGTATCACTATTATTTTTGGTAAAAGTGCACATACTCTTATTGATTCTGTTGCAAGCCATTCATTTATTTCACAAAGATTCTCCATATATGCTGATAAAGTAACAAGTACTCTCAAACATGCTTTAGCAATTTCTTTGCTTAAGGGAGAACCAGAAATTATTAAGGATGTCCTCCGATATTGTTTCGTTAAGTTAGGAGAAAATTATATTGAAGTAGACCTGATTCCTATGGAGATAAGGGAATTTGATGCTATCATAGGAATGGATTACTTAAGTACATATCATGCTCTTCTAGTCTGCCATAAGAAGTATGTAACTTTTAGAAAATCAGGTGATGTCGAATTCACTTTCTATGGAGAAAGAAGGATATATCCTACCCATGTCATCTCCTGTCTCTTAGCCCAGAAGTTGTTAAGGAAGGGATATATCTTACGCATGTCATCTAATACCAACATGAGTTAAATTACCCAACTCATGACCTTGAATTAGCAGCTATGGTGTTTGCCTTAAAGATATGAAGACACTACCTATATGGTGAAACTTGTCAAATCATTGCGGATCGTAAGAGTTTGAAATATATTTTCTCTCAGAAAGAGTTGAATTTAAGGCAAAGAAGATGGTTAGAACTAATCAAAGATTATGATTGTTCCATAGAATATCACCCGGGGAAAGCCAATGTCGTGGCTGATGCTCTCAGTCGAAAGTCTAAGGGACAACTATTTCACTTAAGAACATAGTATTTACAGTTGAAAGGGTTAAGTGCAGAGTTAACCATACATAGTTCTGGAGCCTTATTAGCATCCTTACAAGTGAGGCCCATATTATATGATAAAATTAAGGAAACGCAAGTCCATAATTCTGAAATCATCAGAACAATTGAGAAGATTAAAGGAGGTGATCAAGCAGTATATACAATAGATGGTCAAGTGGTCTTATCCTTTAAAGGAATGTGTGTTCCGAGGAAATCCAATATAAAGACTGAGATTCTAGAGGAGGCACATAACTCCATGTATGCTATGCACCCAGGAAGTACGAAGATGTATATTGGTGGTCTGGCATGAAGAGAGAGATTGCAAAGTATGTTTCTAGATGTCCTATATGCCAATAAACAAAATCAGAGCATTTGAGACTAGCAGGTACATTACAACCACTTCCTATACCATAATAGAAATGGGAACACATCACTATGAATTTTGTTACGGGATTTCCAAGGACCCGTCAAGGTCACGATGCAATATGGGTCATAGCAGACATATTAACTAAGTCTGCACATTTCTTAGCCATTAACATGGCATACAGTCTAGATCGCTTGGGAAAGATCTTTGTTAATGAGACAGTTAGGCGTCATGGGGCTCCTATGTCAATTGTATCCGATAGAGATCCACGATTTACTTCCAAGCTTTGGCCAAGCTTTCATAAAGCTATGGGAACAAAATTAACATTTAGTACGACCTTTCATCCTCAAACAGATGGCCAGTCAGAATGAACCATCCAGACTCTAGAAGACATGCTTAGAGCTTGTGCATTGAGCTTTAAAGAAAGCTGGGATGAAAATCTCTCACTTATAGAGTTTGCATACAATAACATCTATCATGCTAGTATTGGAATTGTAGAAATATATTTTAGTCTATAACATTCTCGTTTGTACCTCTTCACATTGTCTTTTTCCTGTTGGATTCTTTAGGTATTTTACCCATAGGATGCTCTACTATATAAATGAGCCTAGGGCGTATGGAATAAATATGTGTTTTCTCATTTTCCCAACATGGTATCAGAGCGATGATCCTAGACCGGAGTTCCCGAACCAAACCCTAACCCCAGCCTCCACCTTCGAGCCCTTCGCATGCCTCCCCGCATCGCGCCCCCCCAACCTCGGTCTCGCTCGGCGCTGCATTCGGTCTTGCACCTCCTCCTTGCGAGTTGCGTTGCTCCATGCGCGCTTGTGCGAGGTGCATCGCCCCTGCACGTGTGTACCAGCCCTCTTTGCGCCGCTAGTCCCTGTGCACCACTGTGCATAGGGCTGGCTATTGAGTGACGGCTCGATGAGCCAGGCTCGGGCTCGGCTCGATAAGGGCTCGTGAGCTGGGCTCATTAAGCTATTGTGTCGAGCCCAAGCCAGATTTTTAGGCTCGATAGCTTATCGAGCCGAGCCCGAGCCGAGCCCTACTCAGCTCGATAACTCAATAACGGGCTCGGTAAGGAATATATATATATATATTCTATTTGTGAAACTACAATGATTTTTATTTTTATTTGTATTAGTTTTTGAACATTCTTAATGGTGGATTATGTATTTATGTTGTTTATGTAACAACAATGTTGGGTGGACTATGTTGTAGACTTGGATTTTTTACCTTTTATCTATGTTAATCTAGGTTATAGTTAGATATTTAGTATTTTTTTCATTTTATTAACAATCAAAATGGTACAATATATATTATAATTTAACTTTTATATACAACTCGGATGTTAGCCAACTGGTAAGGTGGACGATCTTTAAAAAGGAGGTCTCAGGTTCGGGCCTAGGCAAAACACTTTTTCACCAAAAAAACACCTATTTCCTTAACGAGCCTGAATAGGCTCGAGCCCAGACCAGGCTCGATAAGAGGCTCGGGCTCGATAAAGGGCTCGACTCAAGACTTATCGAGCCCAAGCTGGCTCGATAAGGGCTTGAGCCCACCGAGCCGAGCCCGAGCCCGAGCACAGTTGGGCTTATCGAGCCCGAGCCCAGCCCTGGCTCGGCTCGTTAGGCTCGATAGTCAGCTCTAATTGTGCGCTTCTGTGCACGCATCTGTGCACTTGTGCGTTCATCTGTGCGCCAGTGCGCATACTCTATTGCCCCTGCACGTGATCCTATGCGCCCTTGCGCGTGCTCCAGTGCGCACAACTGTATGTGTAAAGCTCTTGAACCTCCGTGCGCATGCAACCCTAGGTCAGCGTGTGTACGGCCCCAGAACTCGTTCCGCGCGTGCATCTCCAAATTAATGGGTTTGGTTGCTTTAGTCTACACATGCAACTAAACCCGTTAATGTCCGTGTAGACGATCATATCTTCAGTCTACTACCCTAGTTTTCCATTATCACTATGTCAGAAAGCAAGGCAGACATCCCATCTATAGGCCCCTTCAGAGGTCCAACACCTTTTGTGATGATGGAATGTTCAAATTACGAACTCTGGGCAATGCAGTTCATGAGTATGATGAAGTCAACTGGTAAGAAACACATTCTTACTGAAGAAGAGCCTGCTGAGAAGACTGGGGTTAATGCCTCATGGGAGGCAGATGATGCATATGCCAAGGTTTGGCTATCTGGAACCCTGACAATTGAGATTGCCAATGATATTCTTCATCATCCTACTGCAAAAGCTATGTGGGATATTTTGGCTGCTACATATTCTTTGGCTAAGAATGAGGCCAAGATTCTGCAATTTCAACATGACATCTTTACTATCAAGCAGAATGAACAACCTCTACACTCATTGTACATATCTTTACGAGGAATGTTTGAGAAGCTTTACATCTTGATGACTCTCACAACCACTCCTGAGCAACAGGAGACCTATCGGAATGCCACTATGGTCGGTGTATTTCTGGCGGCTCTAGATCTAGAGTACGAGGCCGCACGCTCCCAGATCTTGGCGGACTCCACCATTCCTCCGATGGAGGAAGCATTTCACAGATTGAACCGTATTACCGTTCCCTCGTCCACTGCCAATCAGACCGCCTCAGCCATGGCAGCGAATCGAGGTCGTGGAGGTCATCATCAGTCTCGTGGTCGTGGACCTCGAGGGAGAGGGGGTCGTATTCGGCCATCATGCACCTTTTGCCACCGCTCTGGGCATACTGAAGACAGGTGCTATTCCAAACATGGATTTCCTGCTTCCGCACGAGTAGCTGAATAGATTGAGCCTCCATCTGCTTCATCTCTTGATCAACGCTTTGATGACCTTGTCGCCCGTCTGAGGGGAATTATTCCTTCTTCTGGTACAGTTGCATCAGTACCTGCTTCTGATAGTCATCCTGATGTTGCTGCTTCTGCATCGACCAATACCTCAGGTAGCACTTATGCATTTACTAGCAGTAGTGGATCAACCACTTTAGAGTGGATTTTGGACTCTAGTGCTACACATCATCTGTGTGGCCATCACGACCTACTTACAACCTACCGACAGGTCCCTCTAGACCGTATTGACAGATACAAGGTACGCTTAGTTGCTCGTGGCTTTACACATACATATGGGGTGGATTATCTTGATACATTCTCGTCGGTAGCTCGGCATTCTACCCTAGGGATCCTCCTCTCTGTTGTGGTCACTCGTGATTGGCCACTATACCAATTAGATGTGAAAAAATGCATTCTTATACGACGACTTACAGGAGGAAGTCTACATGCAACAACCACCTGTTTTTGCTGTTGAGGGGGAGTATCCTAAGGTGTGCAAACTTCATAAGGCTATCTATGGCCTTAATTAGAGCCCCGGAGCTTGGTTCCAGAAGCTCTCAAACCTGTTTGAGAAACAGGGGTACATACGTTCTAATGCAGATCATTCCTTGTTCGTACAGAAGACACCTCGAGGTATTATTGCAATTTGGTGTATGTAGACGATATCTTGATAACATGTGATGATGAACAAGGAATTCAGGCGACAAAAGAAATGCTGGGTCGTGAATTTGTCACCAAGGACGTTGGAGTTCTTAGATATTTTTTGGGACTGGAATTTATCAGAAATCCTCATGGGTTGGTAATGACCCAGAGGAAATATGTCACTGACCTGTTGAGTGAAACATGAATGCTTGGTTGCCGACCTGCCCCTACACCTATGGATCCCAGTATGAAATTATATGATGACAATACTGATGAGGTGGATAGGAGAAGGTACAGAGAATTGGTGGGCAAGCTTTTCTATGTTACTATTACCAGACCCGATATCTCCTTTGCTATGAGTCGAGTAAGCCAGTTCATGGAGCAACCACGTCAGGTACACATGAATGCTATACATATGATACTCAGGTATCTTAAGTCATCTCCAGGTGTAGGTTTGCTGTTTAAGAAAGGCAAGAAGGTTACTATCTCAGCATGTGCAGATGCAGATTACGCATGATGTCCTAAGGATAGGAAGTCCACCACTGGGTTTGCTATGTATGTTGGAGATTCTCTAGTCTCATGATATCCTAAAGATAAATTGAGTTTATCTTTGTCTCTCTATTTCTTTTTCTCTCTCTCAACGTGATCTTCAGGATTCTCATCCCAAAATCCCGCACATTCGACATGTTATTCTCCTCTCCCACCCTCTAATCTCTTCTCCACCGATAATTCCACCATCAAAATTTATCATTCATCGTTGGAATATTTTCTTTTTGCATCACTTACATATCCAACATCATGCCCAGGATGGATGTCTTATAGGATATATACTTTATTGCTTGATTGATTAGCCAAGCCCACAACATGATTTAGCATATTCACAATGGCTTTTCCATGTCTCTTGCAAGAAGATGTTGTGGTAGTCCATGATATTTGTTTATAATGTTGGCCTAATTTTTTTTGGAGTATCAACAATGAGCGAATATCTACTCTCATTGACACTTCTTTATGAACATATGGCATGATTAATGTAGCAGACCCTACTCATAAAGATGATGTTGTTGGGGAGCGGTGTCCTTACGGAGCAACCCGACCTTGTGATGGTAGAGTAGTTGGAACTTGTGGTGGTGGTGCGTGTTGAACAACTTCACTTGAAAAATAATTGGGTTAATATCCATACCCTCGTGTACCTCTTACCTCACTATAGCTAGTGTTATGAGTCATGAATGCATTGTATATAACCTATTGAACATGCACCTTAGTTTGTTTCTATCCCCTCAATGGTTATACTTTAAAACACCCCTGCCTTCTTATATAAGAAAGGATGCCTTTTGAACGAACTGCTTTTATGTAGAAAGCGTAACTCATTTTGTTGAGACTCTACTTGAGTCATAGCTCATGTAATGTTTTTTAACATCTTACTTAATCCACTTGGGATAGACACCTTTGCATGTTCCCCCCTTGTTTGCCTCAAAATAAGAAGGGATGCCCTCTTAATCCAATTTAAAATGAAAGCTTCTATTCTGAACATGGTATCGGAGCATGCGCCTTAGGACTCTAGGACATAACTGAAGGATATGGTCAGATCCTCAAGCGCATCACGGAAGCGTGAGGATCACATCGTATGCGATCGGCAGCGACTAGTCGCACTAGTTGCTCGATGCAGCGGAAATTAAAATTTCTTATGTGATGAAACCAAAACCACATGATCCAAGAGCACTTCTCGGATCGTTTCATCTAAACCATAAAAAATAATAGGATTACCTCTTGAAGTGTGGTTGCAATCGAGTCTCTAAACGAAGAGACCTCCTGTCTCAAGTCCGATCTGTCAGAGGAGACGCTTGCGAGCGTGTTGATGAAACACATGATTCTCGCAATTCATGTTGAAGATCCAAGCCACGGATCTCCTGATCTCTACAAACGAGATACTACGTCTTCTTCACAAGCAAGACACACCGAAGTAGACGAAGATCCACGAGCAAACGATCGGGTAACATAACGACGATGCTGCTGCGATGGAGAATCTCTATAGGGCATCCATGATGGACGACCACATGAGATAGAGAGAGGAGGCGTGTATAGAGAAAGAGAGAGCATTCATTAATCATATCACTAGAAAAGCAATGGATGCCTCTTCTTATGTAGAGTTTTGGGAACCAATGGATCCGAATCCACGGGCAACACATAATCAATGGATCAGATTAATTTGTGTTTTTTTCATTGGCTAAGATGTTGTTGTAAAAACACAACAACTAATGATTTAGTTTAAATTAATTTTCATTGATAAATCAACAAAATTAATTTCAAATTAAATTATCTTTGATAAGAGAAAAGATAATGAAGAGAATTTAAACCAATCTCCTCAAAAGAGGGGATGCCTACACTTCTCCTCATAGAGAGTTGTAGCCGTCAACTCTTCTTTGGTGGACTTGGTCCATCTCCTCTAATTATCATGAGATCTCATTATCTCATGATATATATCATCATCTCTTGTTGACAATAATTTCACCAAAAATAATTTCGAATTATCTTATGGAAAATATCAATCATGCTACTGAAATTATGTGAATCTTATTCACAACCCAAAACAAAATGTAAATTATATTTTAATTAATCATCCAATGTGAATCCAATTCACATCAATAATTAATCAACAAATATAAATAATAAATAGCTCTCTCTTATATATTATAAATCACATTTATAATATATATGATTAATATGGATACTACTATCCATATTATTCATATCCATGATAATTAAATCGTATTTAATCATCTTGGATCTCTATTCTCATGTGTCAAAATAATATGAATCACATTCACATTATTCACATCTTTGATAATTAAATCACATTTAATTATCTTAGATAACTCTCCTTATAATATGAATCAAATTCATATTATCCATGATAATTAAATCACATTTAATTATCAATTTTCTCGATACTTGGATACATATATCAACAATGAAATTATCCATGAACTCTTTCAAGGATAATGCGCTTTCTCCGCGGATACTTGGAGATAAGGACAGGGCAATTGTATTGTTCCATGTAAAGTGACTTGGATATTGAGATTACATCTCAAATCCAGATCTCGGGCCTCCCATAGATGCTTGATTAAATCAAGACCGCAAATCTAATCTTCTCATTGCATCTGAATTACATTCAGATCAATGTCCAACTTTTGGACCAAGATCAGATCACTTCTCTACCGAGTAGAGTCATTAAAACGCAGACTCGTTTCATCAGTCCCTAGGAATGGAAGCGCCATGGTTATACAATCGTTTATGATCACATCACCCTCAAGTATTTCCAATACCTGTACATCCTGCATTCTGGAGACCCAGAATAAACCCGAAGTATTAGATCAAATTTATACTGTCTACTTCAGGGTTTTATCAGGAAGTTTCTCATTTGATCATTGGGAGTTGGTATCGATCATATACTTTCCAAAAGCATATATCATACCTAGGTCTTGATCATATACTTTCCAAAAGTATATATCAAACAACAAATTCAGTCAAGCTTCCAAAGCGAGACGACCGTGCACGTAATTTAATTCTTCGCAATATCTCATGAGTGAGTTCATGTCTTTCGGTTCAGTAGTAAACCTGTATGATCCCTTTCAGAGATCACATTACTCATATGCCCTTATATGCACACCAATGAGCCGGTGTATAGACCTTGTTTAGGTCATCAACCTATTGGTCTGCCAAATGTACATACTCAGACATATAGTAATACATCTGTCTCCGATCAGAGGATGCGTGCCTATACCGTGACAGCTTACGATATAGGTCTTTGGTTATCTCGATCTCGTTAAGTCAACTCTTTGACCTAACTAATCTGATACCTCCTAATCTCTATTCTTATGCAGAGGACCTACATTAAGAGGTCGGTCAGATATCAGCATATGTGAGAAAGGATTGCCATCTCCTACTCAGGCTGGAGATCATCTCTTAATAATCATTTGACGGTGCTTGTTGAGTCCTCAATCTAACTCTTTAGATATTCATCCAAGCACATGCTCTATGATTCAATAATTGAATCAACAACTGTATGATCATTAAGATGGCCATGGTACATAACCCTAATTGTACCAAGGGACCTATTATGCAAATTAGTTATTCTTCATTTCAGATCATGGAATTATATTCGTAATAACATTTATTGCGTAATGGCTCGCCGTGAGCTCGCATGTCCAATAATAACTTCTGAGGGAATAAAAAGATCCATTCTAAATGTTCTCACAAAATACCATATCTTACCACATGTTTCCATTTCTACCTCCTCGACGCCATCTCCGCAAAGCCACTATCACCACCATCTTGATGCAATCACCATTGTGGAGATGAAAGAATGAAAGTTCCATTACTGAAAGGCCCAAGGTTCTCTTATGTACGAGAGAAATGTGTTTGGAAAATTACAAAAAGAAGGTAAAGAAAATAAAAAATATATAAGCAATATAAAAGATAACAACGCTCCCCCTCAAGTTGGAGCGTAGATATCGATCAGGCTCAACTTGGAACATCTCTACTAAGGCCTTCTTGTTAGGGCCTTAGTAAGTACATATGGTGTATGATCTCCAGAGCTGACGTGAGTAGTGGCGATAAAACCCTCTGTATCATGTCACGAGTATAGTGACAATTCACCTCTATGTGCTTGGTCCTCTCATTGAAGACATGATTGTTTGCAATGAAAAGATTAGCCTGGTTGTCATATTGCAGGTGCATGGGAAGATGCACCTCAATAGTCAGGTCATTAAGAACAAATCTGACCCACATCATCTCTATGCTAGCATGCACTATGGTTCTGTTTTCTGGCTTAATGTTAGATTTGGCAACTACAATCTGCTTCATGCTCTTCCACGATACCAGAGAATTCCCTATGAATACAGCGAAGCCTGAAATAGACTCCATATCATTGGGATACCCATCATAATCTACATTTGCTCATGCTCTAACTAAAAGGGATGTACATTTGCTGAAAAGAAGTCCCATGCCAGGTGATGCCTTCAGACACCTCAGAATCATATGGACTTCATCCATACGTGCATGTCTAGGCTACTTCATAAACCGACTCACTTTGCTCACAACAAAGGATATATCTTGCATGGTAATGGTCACATACATGACCTTGTCAACTAGCTCCACATATCTCCTCTTGTCGACGAGAGAAATTCCTTAGTAGTACCTTGGATTTACTAAATCCCTAGGTACTACGACTTTTATCTGGATGCTACAGTGGTGTCACATGTTCAACATGCAACGCCCTTTAATGTTTTTTTTACCAAGGGACTACAATGGTGTCGCATATTCGATATGCGTTATTTGTATCACACGTCGAACATGCGATATCTGTTAGTCCCCCGTTAAAACCAACTTTTCTTTGGGCAAACCTTCACGCCTCACGCGCCTTCGACCCTCCTGCGCCCGCCCTCGACTCCACTTCCTCCACTCTCGAACGGCTATCATCCTCTCCGCCAAGTCCTCCTTCGACCATTCTGAGCTCTGCCAAGAGATCCTCCTCCGTCTCTCCCTCCTACACCGCCGCCCTAGCCGTCGCTACCCCTCACTAGCACGGGATCCTCCTTTGCATCTACAAAGCTTTTGTGAAAACTTTTTTTGGTTGTTATATTTATGATATATAATACGCATATCTCTCTTCATTTCATGATTGCATAATATTGACTTGTACGTTTCCTCACGTATTAGGTCGGAATAGAGTCGGTATATTGTATGTTTTATTTGAAGGGTGCGAGTATTGGTTCTTCGACGACCAATGTACGTGGTTTTGGGTTATTGCCTAATATGATATTCGATGAGATGTTGAACTTAGTATATGGTAAGTTCAACCTGGATGTGAATAATAAAAAAATCCAACTACTACATTGCATCCCTCGGGGCGTAGGCGAAGGGCCAACATTTTCGTGTATCGTCGATGATGACGATGTGAGAGGAGTTTTTGTGTGTGCTCGGACCATTAAGAAATCGATGCCTACTAACATTATTATTGAAACTGTATCGGTTAGTGAAGTCCCCAATGTTGTTGACGTGGACGATCACCTTGCTCCTGGACCCTCCCTTATCCCTAGCACATGATCCTCCGTTATCACTAGCACTGATGTTCCTATAATGTAAGCCATCTACATATCATGAATGGTGCATGAGTGACACCCTGCTGAGAGAGATTAATCATGCCTTGGATGACTTCATCCCTTGGGGAACTAATGATGATATGGAAGAGGATAGTGATCAAGATGTTGAAGATAATGTCGTAAATGAGGAGATGCGTGCCCATGAACAAATCACGCAACTGATTGTACCCTGTTTACCATTTTTTGAGGTAAGAGGATCCGATACTCATTCAACCTATGAGGATGGCATTCGAATGAAGTTTGGACTTGATGGTATTGTTGATGAAATACACAAGGGTAGAGCCTTCAAATGTAGAGATGATTTAATTTATGTTGTAAAGAAATATCACATCCTAGCACACTACGACTTCATTTTTAAAGAATCCGCTAGTTTGATCTGGTATGTTTTTTGCACATATCGATCGAAAGGATGTGCGTGGTATTTATGTGGTCATTATAGGAAATTCGATGGTTTGTGGGTAATCTCTAAGATTGTTGGGCCGCACACTTATATAAACCCTACAGTTAATAATGATCATCCGTAATTAGACTACAAATTCATGTCTAGATCACTTCTATCTCTGGTGAAGGATGACCCTAATGTTCCGGTGCTGAGTTGTAGAGCTCGCATCCACGAGATGTACAATTACTGGGTTGCTAAAAAAGGGGATGAGATGCTAGGAGGAAAGCAATCGGAATAATATTTGGTGATCGGAAGAAGTCTTATACTGAAATGCCTTATCTATTGCATGCAATGAAGGTTGTCATACCGGGACTGAAATAGACATCGAATATAGCGAACATTCAGATCCTCGGAAATCATATTGCCGTAGATTGCAATGTTATTTTTTGGGTATTTGGCCATTGCATTGTAGCATTCAAATATTGCCGACCTTCGATTAGTATTGATGGGGCCCATTTGTATGACAAGTATAAACAGAAATTGTTGATTGCTTGCGGGATTGATGGGGATAAACTTGTCATTCCCCTTGCTTTCGGAATTAGTGTCGAGGAATCCGATCCTTCATGGAAGTGGTTTCTTTCGTTCTTATGTATCAGAGTAATTGGTATGTGTGCAGGGCCAATATATATCATTTCTGACCGTAATTCTAGAATAAAATTCGCAATAAATGACGTTGATGTGGATTTATTAAAACCTTTTGCATACTAATGTTTATGTTCTAGGCATGTCCCAAGCAACATCAATAATGTTTTTAAGAATGGCTCTATGAAAGCTTTGGTACACGCAACTGCACTACAAACAAGTAGGAAGTTTGCTTATTTTATGAGGAAATGTGGAACATAGAAGCAGGTAGATGGTTTTCAACTCACGATTGTCACCGAGAGCAATGGACTTTAGCATATGATGATGGGTATAGGTTTGGTCAGATGACTACAAATCTCAGTGAAAGCTATAATGCAGTTCTTAAGGATGTCTGTTGTTTGTCGATTTCTGCATTGATTGAGAAGAATTTTTTATAATTGTAACGTGCAGAAGAGGCTAGCGCAACCCTTGCGGCATGACGTAAATTCACGCAATTTGCAGCAACAGAGCTGCACCATTGGAGTACTTATAGGTACTTATACGTATAGGTTTTGCGGATCCAGGGAATTTGTCTAATATCACATTCTCAACATGTGATATAAGATAAAAACCCTGCATCTGCAAAAGTTCCAGGAAGGTTCAACTATATTGCATGTTCAGTATACGATATTGATACAAAGTAGCACATCCAGGAGTTTTCATAGATAGCGCATATTGAAGATGCGACACCACTGTAGTCCCTGGGTAAAAAACACTAAATGGTGTCGCATGTTGAACTTGCGAAACCACTGTAGCAGCCTGATAAAAATAAGATTTGTAGTCCCGAGGGATGCAAGTAAATCCAAGGTACCACTTAGGAATTTCCCTCGTTGTCGATATTCTCAGTGTCATCATGATAGTGCTTCATGCTCGGGTCCATGGGAGTAGTGGCATGTCTGAAATCTATCATGATGGTCTCATAAAGGAGATCTCTAACGTACTTCCTCTGGGTCAACACAAGACCTCGTTGGTTCTTGACAAACTCCAGTCCAATGAAGCAGCGTAAACTACCAAGGCTTATGGTCAAAAACTACTAATCTAGGAAATCCTTGGAAACATGAATGGCCTGCTCGTCATCCCCTGTAAGAATAATATCATCAACATAGACAAGAATAACGACCGCACCTCTCTAGGTCCTGTGTACAAACAACAAGTGATCTGCAGTCTATCGTACCAACCCTTGTTATATCAAGTTTGAGAGCTTCTGGAACCATGCTCTTGGACTCTGCTTAAGGTCATAAATAGTCGTTTGTAGCTTGCAAACCTTTTGACACTCCCCTTCAGCAGCGAACCCATGTGGTTGCTGCATGTAGACCTCCTCATGCAGATCACCATATAGGAACTCATTCTTCACATCAAGCTGGAAAAGTGGTCAATCTCGTGTCACAAGAACAGATCGGAAAATACACAGAGTAGAATGTTTGGCCACTCGAGAAAAAGTATCCTGATAGTCCACCCCATATGTCTGGGTGAACCCACATGCCACAAGTTTTGCCTTGTAGCGGTCTATACTTCCGTATGCTTGTTGCTTCACTGTGAACATTCACTTGCACCCAACAATGGATGGGCCAATTGGAGCTGAAGCAAGGCTCCAAGTGCCACGCGATTGTAGTACAACCATCTCCTCTTCCTTGGCAAGGCGCCACTGACTTTCCTGAATAGCCTCCTGATATGTCCGTTGTATCTACACGGTTGATAGTGCCAAGGTAAACCTCCTGAAGTCATCTAATAGTCTACTCAAGGAGGCATGGGCTGTTGGAGGACATGCAACACACGTACGTCTCTGCTTTCGAAGAGCAATCACCACATAAAGGTCATTTGTGATGTCCTGAACCTGTAAGCTTCCCTTTATAGAGGGCACTTGCTCATCTTTTATAGAATCCTGCTGCACGGACAACTCAGTAATGCCATCAGTAGAAACAATGTGCTCATTACATACCTGAGGCGTGTTGGATGATTGGGAAGGCATGTGAACATGGGGACACAGAGCGAGACATGTGAGTAAACACACGTGGCAAAAACACATTCAAGGTAGGTGGTTGTCCTGGAGTAGGAATATGATCAGGTGCTGGTGGAGGTGGTGGTGGTAGAGAAGGAGTAGGTGTAGGTGGAGGTATGATAGTAGGTGGAGTCATGTAGATCTCTCATCAGAGTCTGATGTGGCTAGTCTGTTACCTGTAGGAGAAAAATACATGACAGACTCAAAAAAGTAACGTCAACACTGACAAAATATTTTTGCCATAGCGGATCAAAGCTACGATACCCCTTTTGGGTACGAGAGTAGCCAACAACAACATACTTGATAGGTTTGGGGGAGAGCTTATCACGACCTGGTGAGAAATCATAAACAAAAGCATTTAAACTAAACATATGAGGTGTAGGTGAGAACATATCCTTCTTGGGAAATGCAATCGAGAAAGGAATCTTCTCTTCCAATACAGAAGAGGGCATGCGGTTCACTAGGTAACATGTAGTGATGACCGCATCACCCTTGTAAGTGTAAGGAGCACGACTCTAAATTAATAAGGTTCTGGTCACATCAAGTAAGTAACAGTGTTTACGCTCGGCAATATCGTTTTACTGGGATGTATATGCACATGAGGCCTGGTGAACAATGCCAAAAGATCTAAGAAACTCAGAAAGTTGTAAGGTGTAGAACACTAAGGCATTATCAGAACGCAGATATTTAACTTTTGCAAAAAAAATATTCTTTATCTCACTACTGAAAGATTGGATAATAGACCCTGCTTCAAACTTATTCTTCAATGAGAAAATCCAAGAAAGTCTAGAATAATCATCAACAACGATAAGATAAAATGGTGCCTCTTATGATCATGGACACAACTCGGGCCCCGAATATCTAAGTGGACGAGCTCAAACAAGTGAGAACTGCTTCGACTTTGACGAGATGGAATGGAGGAACGGTAGTGCTTCCCAAGATGGCATGCCTCGCACTGGAAGGAAGCTCACGTGGAAATCTGCAAGAGGACATGGCAGATATTCTGTAGAGGAAGGCAACCAAACTGAAGGTGCCACATATACGGTGATATTGGTGTAGTAGGATTAGTGGAGACACCAACATGAGGAGGTTGGACTAGTCTATAGAGCCCCCGTTGCTCATGACCACATCCAATCACCCTGCTCGTGAGTATGTCCTGAAACACAAGAGACGATGGGTCGAAAATGGCACGACAATGCATATTTTTAGTAATCCGACTAATGGAAAGTAAGTTCGTATGAAAATCAGGGGCATATAAAATATTCTGAAGATGCATGGATGGCGTCAGATGCTTCTCCCCTTGTCCTAAGATGGGTAAGTAGAGCCCATTAGCTATAACAACCCATCTACCATGAGGTATAATCTTGTAGGATCTCAGTTGGGCTCTGTCTCCATAGATGGTGGGATGCACCAGAGTCCATGATCCACTCTACCATATCTGCACCGCTACTTCCAGAAAAAGTGTAAGCGATACCTGAAGAGCTTAAAGAGTCTCTAGCTACAACATCGGTATCTGTAGATCATATAGTGGTGGTGCCTGCAACTGGAAACATAATCTCTTCTATACAAGGGACAATGTTGTTAACGCATATAGTAGTAGTGTCTGTGTCCCTTCTCTATTTTATTTTTCATTGTATACCGTATGTAATTTACCTATAGGCTACTCTCCTATATAAGAGAGCCTAGGTCTTATGGAATAAATAACTTGCTCATTTTTCCCAACATGGTATCAGAGCGACGGTCCTAGACCGGAGTTCTCGAAACCCTATCCCTACCCCACCACACCCGCCGGCCTCTCTCTCTCTCTCTTCATTCGATCGCCGCTCCTCCTCTCCGATCGGCGTCGCACATCCCATCTCCGGAGTGCGCATCTCCTGCACGTGATCTGCCATCGCGTGCCTGCGCGCATCCATCGCGATCTGCGTGCGGGCTTCTCCCATCGCCCTGCGCGTGAACTCCTGTCCGCAAGGCTGTGCGCGTGAACTCCTGTGCGCGCGTGAACTCCTGTGCGCGCATAATCGCCCATCGGCTGCGCTGTGCGGCTGTGTCGTGCGCATCCAGTGCGCGTAAGCCAGCCCAGTGCGCATCCAGTACGCGTGCCCATTGCGCATCCAGTGTGCATCCAGTGCGCCAGCGCGTGTACCTTCTGTACGCGTGCACGTGTCCAGCCCTAAAGCGCAGAAAACCATCATCATGGGTTTAGTTGCTTGAGGTCTACACGTGCAACTAAACCCGTCAATGTCATTGTAGACGAAGATAATCTCTGGTCAATAACTCCAGTCTTCAGTATCCAAGATGTCAGAAAACAAGTCAGATATCCCATCTATTGGCGCTTTTCGTGGTCCAGCGCCTATAGTAAAGATGGATGGTACAAATTATGAACTGTGGGCAATGCAGTTCATGAGCATGATGAAGTCAACAAGCAAGAAACACATCCTTACTGAACCTGAGCCTGCTGAGAAGACTGGAGTCAATGCCTCTTGGGAGGCTGATGATGCATATGCCAAGGTTTGGCTATCGGGTACATTGGCTATTGAAATTGCCAATGACATCCTACATTAACCCACAACCAAGGATATGTGGGATATTCTGGCGGCAACATACTCTCAGGCGAAGAACGAGACGAAGATTCTGCAACTTCAGCATGATATATTCACAATAAAGCAGAATGGTCGCCCTTTACATTCTCTCTATACATCACTGAGAGGGATGTTCGAGAAGCTCTATAGCTTCATGCCTCTTACAGCCATGCCAGAACAATAGAAGACGTACAGGAACACGACCATGGTGGGTGTGTTCCTGGCTGCACTCGATCCAGAGTATGAGGCTGCACGATCACAGATTTTGGCTGACTCTACTATTCCTCCCATGGAGGAAGCATTCCATAGATTGAGTCGGATCACAGTCCCTTCCACGGCTGCGAGTCAGAATTCTTCAGCCATGGCAGCCAACAGAGGTCGTGGATTTCATCACCAGGGCCGTGGACGTGGACCTCGTGGAAGAGGTGGTCGCACTAGGCCAACATGTACCTACTGTCACCGAGTTGGACATATTGAAGACACATGCTACTCGAAGCATGGATTTCCTGCATCCGCACGAGCTGCTGAGCAGATAGAGCCTCCATCTGCTGCTACTTTGGATCAACGGTTCGATGATCTAGTTGCCCGTCTGAGGGGCATTATTCCACCATCCGGTCCAGCAGCGACTACAGAGAGTCGTTCTGATGCCGCTGCTTCTGCCTCTGCGTCTACCAGTGCTTCAGGTAGAATACTCGCAGTCAACAGTAGTAGATCAGATACATTACCATGGATTATGGACTCGGGCGCTACACATCACCTATGTGGCGACCGGAGTCTACTTACAGGATACACTCAGATCCCTCCAGGACGAACAGTAGTAATTGCCAATGGTATACATAGCCCCATCACTGGTCAGGGGGAGATTAGATTGACATCTTCTATGCAGCTCAAGAATGTGCTACATGCACTTGATTTTTCAATGAATTTGTTGTCAATTAGTCAGATTACGAAGGATCACATTATCGGGCAATTTTTGATCCATCTTCTTTGATTTTTCAGGATATCCATACGAGCAACGTGATTGGTCGTGGCTATGAGCAAGGAGGCCTCTACCGCCTGAATCAGACCTCATTTGCTGGAACCTCATCCTCTCCTGCTGGACAAGTATCTACTTTATTGTGGCATCTGCGCTTTGGTCATTTACCGCTTCAGAAGTTGCGTCAAGTGTTACCTTATGGTTTTCCTCACACGCCTATTCATTGTGAGGCATGTCAGTTGGGAAAGCATCACAGGTCGTCCTTTCCCGGTCGTCCATGTCGGAGTAGTACCTCCAAGTTTGAGTTATTTCATATTGATGTCTGGGGTCCGAGTCGTGTACCTGATCATCAGGGACACATATTTTATATAGTATTTGTGGATGATTTTTCTAGAGTGTCATGGGTGTTTCTGATGAAAAATAAATCTGAAGCAGGAAATATCATTATCCATTTTTTGAATGAAATACAAAATGTTTTCTCCACATCTGTGAAGTTTGTGAGAAGTGATAATGCCTTAGAATTGTGCACCAATGCTCTTGCCAATTATTACTCCTCAAAAGGGATTGTTCATCAAATATCTTGTGCTCATACATCTCAACAGAACGGAATTGCTGAAAGGAAACACCGTCACCTTCTCGATGTCACAAGATCACTCCTTATACAGAGTCATGTCCCCTACTCCTACTGGGGTGATGCAGTTCTCACTGCATGTTACCTAATCAATCGTATGCCTTCTTCTGTCTTGAATGAACAGATTCCGTTTTCCATCATTCATCCTGGCAAGGATATGTTTACTCTTACTCCTCGTGTGTTTTGGTCGGTTGCATTTGTCCATCAGTTGTCGCCTGGTACTGACAAGCTCTCTCCTAGGGCTGTCAAATGTGTTTTTGTTGGGTACTACAGAACTCAAAAGGGGTACAAGTGCTTTGATCCTCTGCGTCGACGGTATATGATCAGTGCAGATGTTACATTTTTTGAATCTGTTATGTAATTTTCAGCCTCAGGAGACAAGCAGCTACCACCTCTATCCATTGATGCCATATATATGACACCACCACCTCAGATGCCGTCACCAGCACCACCACCACAGATGCCGTCACCACCACCACCATCGCCACCACCACCACCTATCTCACCGCTACCGTTCCATTATACCCACAGGCCTCCTCCCGCTCATAGTCATGACTCGTCTACTAGCTCGCCTATGGTATGTAATGAAAATATTAATGTTGATGGATCTGACGACATTTCTGAGAAGGATATGTTGCAGGGGCCAGATGAGACTACAACTGATTTAGATGTTCCCATTGCTCTCCGCAAGTCGAAGAGGAGCCGTGCTACATATCCATTATCAGCATCCGTGTCCTTTGACAGGCTATCTGGAGATTTCAGGTCATTTGTTGTGACACTGTCAACTGTAGATATTCCACGCAATCATCAAGATGCTCTGCAGGATAGTAGATGGCGGCTAGCAATGGAGGAAGAAATGGCGGCACTTTAGTCCAGAGGAACTTGGAGTTTGGTTCCTATACCTCCAGATGTGAACCCGATGAGCTGCAAGTGGGTGTTTACAGTGAAGCACAATGCAGATGGCTCCATTGACAGGTACAAGGTGCGTCTTGTTGCACGTGGCTTTACACAGACATACGGGGTGGATTACCTAGACACATTCTCGCCTGTGGCACGTCATTCCACTCTACGGATCTTGTTGTCAGTTGCAGTTGCTAAAGACTGGCCGCTCCATCAGCTGGACGTGAAGAATGCATTCCTATATGGAGATTTGCAGGAAGAAGTTTATATGCAACAACCACCTGGTTTTGCTGTTGAGGGGGAGTGTTCCAAGGTATGCAGGTTACATAAGGCTATCTATGGCCTTAAGCAGAGCCCCGGAGCATGGTTTCAGAAGCTCTCAGATCTCTTCGAGAAACAAGGATACAAACGCTCCAATGCTGATCATTCCTTGTTTGTACAGAAGACTGCTAGAGGTATCATTGTGATTATGGTTTATGTTGATGACATCTTGATTACAGGAGATGATGAGCAGGGCATAAAGCAGGCGAAAGAAATGCTGGGTAGTGAATTTGTCACTAAGGATCTTGGTGTTCTTAGATATTTTCTGGGGCTTGAATTTGCTAGAGATTCATATGGGTTAGTAATGTCACAAAGGAAATATGCTACAGATCTGTTGAGTGAAACATGTATGCTTGGGTGTCGACCCGCTACGACACCAATGGATCCCAGCATGAAGCTTTATGATGATGACACAGAGGAGGTGGACAGGAAAAGATACAGAGAACTGGTAGGCAAACTGTTGTATGTCACGATCACTAGACCAGGTATATTATTTGCAGTGAGTCGTGTGAGCCAGTTCATAGAGCAACCACGCCAGGTGCATATGGATGCAATACATATGATTCTTAGATATCTCAAATCTTCTCCAGGTGCAGGTCTGCTATTCAAGAAAGGAAAGGGGATTTCTATCTCAGCATGTGCAGATGCAGACTATACAGGATGTCCCAAGGACAGGAAGTCTACCTCAGGATATGCCGTCTATGTTGGAGATGCCCTAGTCTCATGGAGAAGAAAGAAACAGACAGTGGTAGCTAGATCTAGTGCTGAATCCGAATATAGGGCTATGGCCCAGGCTACTACAGAAATGATGTTGGTGAAAGCTGTGCTTACAGACCTATGTTTAGATGTACCACTTCCTATGAACCTGGAATGTGATAATCAAGATGCCTTGTTCATTGCAAACAACCCAGCATTCCATGAGCGGACCAAGCACATTGAGGTTGACTGTCACTTCATACGTGACATGATTCAGAAGGGGTTCATTGCTACGTCTCATGTTACCTCAGAGAATCAGACTGCGGATATATTCACCAAAGCATTGCTACGAGGCCCATTCCAGAAGTGTGTCCAAGCCGAGCATGATTGATATCTATGCTCCATCTTGAGGGGGAGTGTTAACGCATATAGTAGTAGTGTCTGTATCCCTTCTCTATTTTATTTTTCATTGTATGTCGTATGTAATTTACCCATAGGCTACTCTCCTATATAAGAGAGCCTAGGGCTTATGGAATAAATAACTTGCTCATTTTTCCCAACAAATGTCATCCAAGCGTGGATCAACCTGGGAAGCAGGAGTCTTTGAAAGCTCAATTTGTTCTGCCATACGAGCAGAAGCAAGATAGCCATGCTTTGATAGCATGTATTGTATGAGGGTCCTTGCCGACAACATAGTTGCAAAGACCACGCTGATGTCTATTGCCTCTACCATGGAGGGTGCATCATCCGAATTGAGTGGACCCTCCTCTACCGTGAGAAGAGGCCATCGCTAAAGAGGGTTGTGGAGTGGTAGTAGGAGGAATAAGGAGGCTGCTAAGACAGCTATAGGCCTCCTCAATGGGAGGTGTCACATGGTCAAAATCCGCTACCGATTTCGACCGATCCTATGTGGCGTTAGGTAAACCGTAGCTAACCAGTCTTTCCGAGTAGAACGGTCACGGACGCGCTCCAACTCTTCTCGATACTCCTCCTTGCTAACGCACCGACGCTCAGACACAAGCAGAAGCTCGACTCTATGGATCGTTCAGGAACAATCTCAAGAACTCACTTAAGAACGCTCAAGAATGCAACCACACGATCACACAAGCACGGACACAAAGCTCTTCTCTTTTTAGAAGGGGAACTATCTCTGGAGTGGGTGGACACTATGTGTACTCTTTATACTGTGTGTTTACAAATGAGCCACCACCTCTCCTTATATACAAGACTCAAGGCAACCCAAGGGACACTCATTATTACACCTACAATAATGATACATAAAGACACAATACACCCTTCGAGTTCTTCGACAACCCTTCGCGTTCCGCAACAACTCTTCGTCTGCTCGTCTCTTCGACTTCCTTGTTGTCTTTTTGTTTTCCCACACGGTTGACGCCCAATCAACCGCCCAGTCATCAGCACACTCACGCTCCAACGCTTGCTGATGCAGCTTTGCCGTAATTCACCGAGTGCCACCGAACGCTCGGTCTTGTGCCAAAGGGAACCCACAGCCTCCAGACCCTCGTGCGGTAAACCCTTCCTTAGCGTTATGCATTCTAAGGGGAAGTCCTACAGAACTTCGCTATCATGGCCTCCAGACCACTCTCGTACGTGTACTACCGAGCATGCTTGACAATGCTCGCACTCAGCACCTGCAACGCTCCATGCCTCCTTGGGCCGCCACGCATCAATACCGATAGCGTGCGCCTTCGTGCGTATGCCTCTGTGACCGTACCGCATTGCTCCTCGATGCGTACTGCTTCACTATGTACCACCCTTCTGCGCTCGCGTATGTACCACTACGTGCATCCACTGTCATGTCTAGCACTGCTGTCTGTACTCGTTGTGCTCGCACTACTACAAGCACCACGACACTCTGCTACCGAGCCAGTGTCTTGTGTGGCGCTTCTCCCTTGTAACGTACGGTGGAGCCTCCAGACGCCCGTAGATAACCTCCGTATACCCACGCATTTTCAGACTCCTCCTGAAGTCCAGCTCCATCGATCATTCTCGAGCATCCAACTACCGTGTCTGCACGATCATTCTCGATCACGGAATTTGGGGGTTTGATATGAGGTATGGTTGCTCCAGCGAGGAGTTGTGTATGCGCAACATCATACTCTAGGTCAAGCACAACTAAGAAGACTCCAACCATCGTGGAGTTCTTGTATGTCATCTGCTGCTCTGTGGATGTTCTAATAGGCATGAAGCTGTGAAGCTTCTCGAACATGCCATGGAGCGAGGAGTGGAACATATGCAGATGACAGTTATTCTACTTGACCATGTAAATATCAAACTGAAGATGAAGAATCTTGGCCTTATTCTACGCTTGGGTATTGGTGGATGCCGAAATGTCCCATATCGCCTTGGTTGTGGGCTGATTCACAATATCATTTGCTATCTTTGTGGTGTGGGTCCCGGAGAGCCAAATGCGCACATACGCGTCATCTTGCTCCCAAGAAGCATTGGTCCCAGTCTTATCCGTCGGCTCTGGCTCAACCATGATATGCTCCTTTTTATTGCACTGCATGAGGGTGAGAAACTGCATGGACCACAACTCATAGTTGGTCCCATCCATCTTCACGATGGGAGCCGGGCCCTTGAAGGCATCAGATGAAGAAAAATATCACCCTTGTTCTCTGACATTAAAGTACGATTAAAAATGGATCTCAACTTGGAAGTAGACCGATCTGAGCAAGTCGACACGATCATATGGAGGATTGGTTGTATGTGTAGACTCATACAACCATCCTCGTGAATCTTCGGTGCATGCTAGGACTGAAAAATGCATTTTATAGGTCTGAAGTCACGCTTTCCGCCAGAATCAGACCATTTTCAGATCAGATCAGGCCTCTGATCGAAGAAAGAGGGACCTTTCGGTGTGAAAGGAGGCCCGTCGGTGCTGGGTCAGGCCCTGTTGGGACTTCGCGGTGGTGAGGGGATGCACCGCAGAGGCTTGTGGTGGGTGCGGGAGGGACGCTGAGGGCCTGGGGACACAACTGATAGCTGCTTGACGACATCGTTGATAGTCGTTGGTGGCATGACGACGACCCTTCTTGGGCCGGTTGCCACTAAGGGCCTGGTGGCGACCCCTTGGGGGCAGTAGTGACAGCACGACGAGCCTGGAGATGGGGGGCAGCCTCGCATGTGCGCAACTGCGGCTTAGGGCTGGAGGTGACGGTGAGATTTGGGTTAGAACCCTGGTCTAGGACCGTTGCTCTGATACCATATGGAGATGAAAGAATGAATATTCAATTACCGAGAGGTCCTAGGGCTCTCTTATATAGGAGCGAAACCTGTTGTGTAAATTACTAGAAGATAAAGAAAATAGAAAATACATAGGCAATATAAAAGATACAAATATCTCAACATCTACCTTAACATCTTTAGTATCGTCGCCATTTCCTTAACATTATCAATGGATTCAAATATCACATTTTATCATCGATATAATGATGTATGCTGGTATTGGTCGCGATAAGGTATCAATGTTACGTTAGATCTCCTTTTTTTATATCGGTCGACATATTGCGATATATTGGCAATATATCGTTCAATATTGTCGATATTGATGATTTTGAATATTTCAATGACTTTCCAATATATCAACCAATATCACTGATATCGATGCTATATCATCAATTTATAACAATGAGGTTAAGTTGGAGGAGACTGTTGTTAACCCTTTACATACACCAAATTCTCTGATTGACGTCAAGGCATGATCGATATGGCTATAAACCAACAATGGAAAATATCAAGAGATGTTTCATGTTGGATTTTGACAAACATAAGTTCTCTTATACCGCTAATCCGCTCTTATAAACTTGTTGACAGACTTTTTTCACAATAGGACATAATCGTGAGAACTCATCACCAGTTCGTTGTCCGGCATGCATCACATTATATTGTATATAGGTGATGCTATCAATGTGCTCGAACTCTTGATCTCAGTATATGTCCAAGCCTTCATTATTGCTTCAACAATCACAGAGTAGGACATGCTCCTCCTACATGAACCAAGTAGGTTCACAGTCCCATATACCAGCTTCCATTACAGGGGTAAACGACATATTCATCACAGAATATGCTTCCATGCCCCGACAGACTAATTAATCATACTTGCTAAATCAATATATGTATGAAGATAATGATGAAATAATGTGTGCATATCTCGACCTATTATAGAACTGTCTATGATCGTACCAAAATAACTTATGGCTCTATCAATGAAATGAAACATAGGACCAATGCTCATGTTGAATCCAACAGCAAAGAGGAAAGGAACCATTGTACCACCAAAATCGCTAAGACGCTAGATGATCCTTCCCTCATTGATCCATAAAAGTCTCACATTTCCCAGATGGACAAGCATACTTGGTCCATCCATATTTGCAGTAGCCAGATTCACCATCTATAATTATAGTGCCCGGAACTTTCTCTCTTTGCCCATAGATGCTATTAAAGGACTGTGAGGCACATGTCAGGGGTACATCATGAAGGGGAAACCACAAAAAAATATTACTGGAGATTAATTGCACCTTTTGAATATGACATCCGTGTGATATATACACGCAAGAATTCCAACCCAAAGCAAAAGGTATCATTTGTACCTTACGCGCATACTCTATGCTCGAGTTGGGTTGTGTGTGGAAGTAGATACGAGGAAAGATGGATCCTTTCCATTGCAAGATGCCATTTCTTGATCCTATTCGATTGTGGAGTAACATAAAAGAAAATATGGAAAGTAGACAAAAGGCCCAAATCAGAAAATGGGTATTGGAGGATTGCGGTCCTGATTAAGGCTTTAGACATTCGCATCTATATATATACACACAAGTCAAAATCGCGTGAAATCCACAGCAAGAGGAGGAGACATCGTACCTCAAGAACTCGATTCCTCGGCAACTCCGCTCGTGGAGAAACGACACAAACGGTGCTCCGATGATGACGCATAATGGCACACAAGGGTGACCTCTAGCTCCTCCACGCACGGTAGGCTTCGGATCGTCGATCTGACATGCTCCGGTAGTGCTCCGGGGAGGTGGAGGGAGGAGGAAGGGGGTGGATATCATGTTGGAGCATTTTTAGGGCGAGAGGGTCTCATTTGGGGGTTTTTATGTGAAGGGGTATTTAGGTTCGGATCTTGGTTCGGGTTTGAAATGGACCCGGACCCCGACTCGCTAAATTGACCATAACTTGGGCTCCCGAACTCGGATTTTCGCGTTCTTGGACTCGTTGGAAAGATCTCGACGAGCACTACACAATGGATTCCTTACTTGAATTTTTTAGTAACTGAAAAAGTACAGATTTTGTTATTAAGCCCAGACTCAGTTAAGATTTGCATTTTTAGTCCATCTTTGGTTTTCGAGGTTTTCCCATCATAAAAATCTCGAAGGAAGTCTCGTCCTCGAGACTTAAGATGATTCTGGTTGATTTCAACACCCGAACCCAGTGGCATCCAAGTCTCACGGAGAAATGAGCCCATAAAAATCTCAAAGAGAGCAAAACCCATAAGACCTCAAAGGGAACTTGGCTATGTTTTCAATTCCATACCTGTGAACAGATGAGGGTATTTCTCCCTCATGTCCATCTCAAGTTCCCATGTCGCCTCTTCGACGTCTTGACTTCACCACAGGACATTGATCGAAGGGATCTCCTTCCACCTCAGCCTCTTTGATACTCAACTGGTGATATGCTGACTGCAGATCAATCTTAGAGAACACTGCTGCTCCCAAAGGGATCATCAATCTGTGGGAGTGGGCAATTGTTCTTAATTGTTCTCTTGTTCAGTTACTTGTAGTCTATGCATAGCCTCAAGGATCCATCCTCCTTCTTCACGAAGAGGTACCAGGGTGGATGAATCTCTTCTCCACCAACTCTTGCAACTATACTTTGAGCTCCTTGAGCTCAACTACTGTCAATCGGTATAGAGGGATAGATATCGGTTGAGTAGCATGATCTCGAACTCTATCTCTTGTATTGGTGGTAATCGAGGTAGTTCATCTGAAATCACCTCAGAAACCTTCCGTAAAAGTCTAACATCCTCTATCATCTGGTAATGTGCTGCTGAGTCTACTACATAGGCGAGGTAGCCTACACAACCCTAATTGAGAAATTGGTGTGCCCTCAAGGTGGAGATGCACTCGATCCCACCATTAGATGTGTTGCTTGATTTAAGAGAGACATATGGACATGGATGTAAACATGTTATTCTCCTGCGGACTCGTGTCGGGTCAGAAGACTTTCACACTATCCAGTATTCGAATACCAATGAGGGATCATATGCGTGAAATGGAATGGAGTACCATGGCTCTAATTACCATTATGCGACGCCCCTAGGATCTGGGTACTCGGCAAATCAATCCACGTACATAATTCCACATTCGAATATTTGACATTCACAAAAGCAGGAGAAAATAACATGCCAAGGAAATAAATTTTTTCTTCTCATTGCATTCAACCTGTTCACAAGCACATGTATTTCCATTCACCAATTCCATTACAATCTATTATCCATTTCCATGTCCACAAAAAATTACATGTAAGCATAAATATAGATGTCCACAATTATACATTACATGTCATGTCTCTTAAAAAGAAACTACAAGTAAAGAAGTCAGTAAAAACTACTACCAACTGTGATACAAGAAGTGTAGTGAAGCTGCACTAAAAGGGATGCCTCCAAACTGCTCACTGTTGAGGACATGCGGATCCACACCTAGGTACGTTATGAGAAAAGTTGCCCAATACAAATTAGATAAAACTATACAACAACAAGCATGATATAATTTAAATGTGTGCAAAAGAGAAAGAAACTATTTAACCAGATTTCACAAGAATCACATTTTTATTATGGTTATTAGATATGGATATAGGTAACCAAGCTTCGTGGATAGTCTGCAGTCTTGGTCTGGATGAGACCTCACACTATGACTCTAAAGAAAAAAGAATACCTTAGGGCTGGGGTGCCTCCGTAGGCATGCGGCGGGGTACAATGCATCCTAACTAAGTTCCCAACACGTCCACTTAGCTTTACTTCACTATTGTACTTCTGCTTCACAAAATAGATTCCAACCTGTGAATCTTTGCGACTAGCCCAATCCTTCCTCCTTATGCACAAGAGATTCACATCCTATTCCCAAATTCATTAACCACATTTCCCGGAATTCCCCTCTTAGCGCTCCCACTCGGAATACCAACCAATGTGGCCTACATTGGCCGGTACACGAGTGTTAACTCTAAGTGACAGGCGAAGCACTAGTAAACCAATCATGACTACTTGGCCCGCACTCGAGCACCGGGCTAAAGCACACAAGTGCCGATGCCAACACCGTCAAATTAGCGCCTCAGTGTGCCAAGCAACATGTCCCTCAACCATCGCAACTACAATAGCAGTTGGGATCACGATCTTCTAGGCTTCTGCCTGGGGCCCCAAGGGTGCATGTCCCTCCCTTGGCAGCAACTACTCTGCCACCCAATCACCATAAACAACCCTTCATTGGAATGATAATCACCACCTAAATAATCAATGAGATTCATGTAAGATTGTTTGTTTACAATGGCCTGGAGTTTTATTAGGACTCGAGGAAATAATACTCAATGGGGAAGATCCATATGGGATCCTGACATACCTACAAAAGTTCCAATCTTATTATGTAGACTTTTCCACAATCGAATGTCCTTTGATAAAGATTTTCAGAGAATACAATTTCAACAAGTTTCTAAATGTAACTGATGTCTACAAACTCAAAGCAAGTAGATCCTATCCATGTTCTCTTTGAAAGTGAAATGAGAAATTTGCTTGGAGTTAGTTTTGGGATTCTTCAGAAAGGATTCAAAAAGCTCTGGGGATTTCTATGGTCGGTGCATTTATATTTCCAAACACAGAAGCAATGGAATTCTTAAATAAAAACAAAACGAATCCTCTTGGCATGGAGCATTTGGTGGTTGGAGACATGCATGACTTCATAATATTTTATAACATTGAGGTTAAGTTGTAGGAGACTGTTGTTAACACTTTACATAGACCAAATTCTCTGATTGACGTCAAGGCGTGATCGATATGGCTATAAACCAACAATGGAAAATATCAAGAGATGTTTCATGTTGGATTTTGATAAACATAAGTTCTCTTATACCGCTAATCCGCTCTTTTAAACTTGTTGATAGACTTTTTCCACAATAGGACATAATCATGAGGAGTCATCACCAGTTCGTTGTCCGGCATGCATCACATTATATTGTATATAGGTGATGCTATCAATGTGCTCTAACGTTTGATCTCAGTATATGTCCAAGCCTTCATTATTGCTTCAACAATCACAGAGTGGGACATGCCCCTCCTACATGAACCAAGTAGGTTCACAGTCCCATATACCAGCTTCCATTACAGGGGTAAACGACATATTCATCACAGAATATGCTTCCATGCCCCAACAGACTAATTAATCATACTTGCTAAATCAATATATGTATGAAGATAACGATGAAATAATGTGTGCATATCTCGACCTATTATAGAACTAGTCATGATCGTACCAAAAGAACTTATGGCTCTATCAATGAAATGAAACATAGGACCAATGCTCATGTTGAATCCAGCAGCAAAGGGGAAAGGGACCATTGTACCACCAAAATCACTGAGGGCTAGATGATCCTTCCCTCATTGATCCATAAAAGTCTTACATTTCCCAGATGGACAAGCATAGTTGCTCCAGCCATATTTGCAGTAGCCAGATTCACCATCTATAATTATAGTGCCTGGAACTTTCTCTCTTTGCCCATATATGCTATTAAAGGACTGTGAGGCACATGCCAGGGGTACATCGTGAAGGGGAAACCACAAGAAAAATGTTGGGAGAAACGAATAACTTGTTTATTCCATGAACCCTAGGCTCTCTTATATAGGAGAGTAGCTTATTGGTAAATTACATAAAGCATACTATGAAGAAAAACAAAATAGAGAAGAGTACAGATACTACTATTATTATATGCGTTAACACTCCCCCTCAAGATGGAGCATAGATATCAATCATGCTCAGCTTGGAAGCACACTTCTGAAATGGACCTCTTAGTAATGCCTTGGTGAATATGTCTGCCGTCTGATTCTCTGAGGTAACATGAGATGTAGCAATGAACCCTTTCTGAATCATATCACGTATGAAGTGACAATCCACCTCAATATGCTTGGTCCGCTCATGGAATGCTGGGTTGTTTGCAACAAGCAAGGCAGCCTGATTATCACATTCCAAGTTCATAGGAAGTGGTACATCTAAACATAGATCTGTAAGCACAGCTTTCATCCACATCATCTTTGTAGTAGCCTGGGCCATAGCCCTATATTCGGATTCAGCACTAGATCTAGCTAGCACCGTTTGTTTCTTACTTCTCCATGAGACTAGGGCATCTCCAACATAGACAACATACCCTGAGGTGGACTTCCTATCCTTGGGACATCCTGCATAGTCTGCATCTGCACATGCTGAGATAGAGATCCCCTTTCCTTTCTTGAATAGCAGACATGCACCTGGAGAAGATTTGAGATATCTAAGAATCATATGTATTGCATCCATATGCACCTGGCGTGGTTGCTCCATGAACTGGCTCACACGGCTCACTGCAAATAATATATCTGGTCTAGTGATCGTGACATACAACAGTTTGCCTACCAGTTCTCTATATCTTCTCCTGTCCACCTCCTCTGTGTTATCTTCATAAAGCTTCATGCTGGGATCCATTGGTGTCGTAGCAGGTTGACACTCAAGCATACCTGTTTCACTCAACAGATCTGTAACATATTTCCTTTGTGACATGACTAGCCCATATGAATTTCTAGCAAATTCAAGCCCCAGAAAGTATCTAAGGACTCCAAGATCCTTAGTAACAAATTCACTACCCAGCATTTCTTTCGTCTGCCTTATGCCCTGCTCATCATCTCCTGTAATCAAGATGTCATCAACATAAACCATAATGACAATGATACCTCTCGCGGTTTTCTATACAAACAAGGAATGATCAGCATTGGAGCGTTTGTATCCTTGTTTCTCGAAGAGATCTGAGAGCTTCTGAAACCATGCTCTGGGACTCTATTTAAGGCCATAGATAGCCTTATGCAACCTGCATACCTTGGAGCACTCCCCCTCAACAGCAAAACCAGGTGGTTGTTGCATATACACCTCTTCCTGCAAATCTCCATATAGGAATGCATTCTTCACGTCCAACTGATGGAGCGACCAGTCTCGAGCAACTACAACTGACAACAAGATCCTTAGAGTGGAATGACGTGCCACAGGCGTGAATGTGTCAAGGTAATCCACCCCGTATGTTTGTGTGAAGCCACGTGCCACCAGACGCGCCTTGTACCTGTCAATAGAGCCATATGCATTTTGCTTTACTGTGAACACCCACTTGCAGCTCACTGGGTTCACATCTGAAGGTGTAGAAACCAAGGTCCAAGTTCCTCTGGACTGAAGTGCTTCCATTTCTTCTTCCATTGCTAGCCGCCATCTACTATCCTGCAGAGCCTCATGATGATTCCGTGGAATCTCTATAGCTGAGAGTGCCATAGCAAACGACTTGAAATCTCCAGATAGCCGCTCAAAAGATACAGAGGCTGATAATGGATATTTGGCACAACTCCTCGTCGACTTCCGTAAAGCAATGGGAATATCCAAATCAGCTGTAGGTCATCTGGCTCCTGCACCACATCCTGCTCAGAAATGTCGTTAGATCCATCAACATTAATATTCTCATTACATACCATAGGCAAGCTAGTGGACGAGTCATGACCATGAGCTAGTGGAGGAGGCCTGCGGGTATAATGGAACGGGAACGGTGAGATAGGGTGCTGTGGTGGTGGTGGTGGTGGTGTTGTTGATGATGGCATCTGAGGTGGTGGTGGTGGCATGTATATGGCATCAGGTGGTATAGGTGGAATCTGCTTGTCTCCTGATGCTGAAAAATACATAACAGATTCAAAAAATGTAACATCTGCACTGATCATATACCGCCGACGCAGAGGATCAAAGCACTTGTACCCCTTTTGAGTTCTGGAGTACCCAACAAAGACACACTTGACAGCCCTAAGAGAGAGCTTGTCAGTACCCGGCGTCAACTGATGGACAAACGCAACCGACCCAAACACACGAGGAGTGAGAGTGAACAGATCCTTGTCAGGATGAATAAGTGAGAACGGAATCTGATCATTCAAGACAGACGAAGGCATACGGTTGATTAGGTAACATGCAGTAAGAACTGCATCACCCCAGTAGGAATAGGGAGCATGACTCTGTATAAGTAGTGATCTAGTGACATCAAGAAGGTGACAATGTTTTCTTTCAGCAGTCCCATTCTGTTGAGATTTATGAGCACAAGATGTTTGGTGAATAATTCCTTTTGAGGAGTAGTAATCGGCCAGAATATTAGTGCACAACTCTAAAGCATTGTCACTTCTCACACGTTTCACAGATGTAGAAAAAACATTTTGTATTTCATTCAGAAAATGGATAATGATATTTCCTGCTTCAGATTTATTTTTCATCAGAAATACCCATGACACTCTAGAAAAGTCATCCACAAAAACTATATAAAATATGTGTCCCTGATGATCGGGTACACGACTCGGGCCCCAGACATCAATATGAAATAACTCAAATTTGGAGGTACTACTCCGACCTGGACGACTGGGAAAGGACGACCTGTGATGCTTTCCCAACTGACATGCCTCACACTGAATAGATGTATGAGGGAGACCATAAGGTAAAACTTGACGCAAGTTTTGAAGTGGTAAATGACCAAAACGCAGATGCCATAATAAGGTTGATACTTGTCCAGAAGAGGATGAGGATCCAACAAAAGGAGTCTGATTCAGGCGATATAGGCCTCCTTGCTCATAGCCACGACCAATCACATTGCCCGTATGGATGTCCTGAAAAATCAAAGAAGATGGATCAAAAATTGCCCGACAATGTAGATCCTTTGTAATTTGGCTAATTGACAATAAATTCATTGAGAAATCAGGTGCATGTAGCACATTCTTGAGCTGCATAGAGGATGTCAATCTAGCCTCCCCCTGACCAGTGATGGGGGAATGAGTGCCATTGGCAATCACGACTGTCCGACCTGGAGGGATCTGAGTGTATCCTGAAAGTAGACTCTGATCGCCACATAGATGATGTGTAGCGCCTGAGTCCATAATCCATGGTAAAGTATCGGATCTACTACTGTGGAATGCAAGTATACTACCTGAAGCACTGGTAGACGCAGAGGCAGAAGCGGCATCATCAGAATGACCATCTGTAGTCGGTGCTGGACTAGATGATGGAATAATGCCCCTCAGACGGGCAACTAGATCCTCGAATCGTTGATCCAGAGTAGCAGCAGACGGGGGCTCTATCTGCTCAGCAGCTCGTGCAGATGCAGGAAATCCATGCTTTGAGTAGCATGTGTCTTCATTATGTCCTACTCGATGACAGTAGGTACATGTTGGTCTAGTGCGGCCACCTCTTCCACGAGGTCCACGTCCGCGGCTAGGGTGATAGAACCCACGACCTCTGTTGACGGCCATGGCCGAAGAGTTCTGACTCGCAGCTGTGGAGGGAACTGTGATCCGACTCAATCTATGAAACGCTTCCTCCATGGGAGGAATAGTAGAGTCTGCCAGAATCTGTGATCGTGCTGCCTCATACTCAGGATCAAGTGCAGCCAGGAACACACCCACCATCGTCGCGTTCCGGTATGTCTTCTGTTGTTCTGGCGTAGCTGTGAGAGGCATGAAGCTATAAAGCTTCTCGAACATCCCTCTTAGTGATGTATAGAGGGAATGTAAAGGGCGACCATTCTGCTTTATTGTGAATATGTCATGCTGAAGTTGCAGAATCTTCGTCTTGTTCTTGGCCTGGGAGTATGTAGCCGCCAGAATGTCCCACATATCCTTGGCTGTGGGCTGGTGTAGGATGTCATTGGCAATTTCAATAGCCAATGTACCAGATAGCCAGACTTTGGCATATGCATCATCAGCCTCCCAAGAGGCATTGACTCCAGTCTTCTCTGCAGGCTCCGGTTCGGTAAGAATGTGCTTCTTACCTGTTGATTTCATCATACTCATGAACTGCATAGCCCACAGTTCATAGTTTGTACCATCCATCTTGACAATAGGCGCTGGACCACGAAATGCGCCAACAGATGGGATATCCGCCTTGCTTTCTGACATACTGGACATGGAAGACTGGAGCAATCGATAGATGATGAGCTTTGTCTACAATGACATGGACGGGAGTAGTTGCATGTGTAGACCTCAAGCAACTATCCCCATGAACAAAGAAGTTGTGTGTGTGTGCCCTAGGGCTTAGGGCTTAACACACGTACACGCGTGCAAGGAGCACGCGCACACGCAACTGCAGATGCGCGTTAGATCACTTGGAGATGCACAGTTGCAGGCGATGCACGGCTGCAGGCTTGCCCACTTGCGCAGGAATGCACACAGGTGCGCTAGCGTGCAGTCTACGCACAGGCTACGCGTACAGGAACTGCTGGAGGGTGCACGCTCGCGCACAGGATGGCGCACAACACGCAGAGGAGCCGCTGTGCTACGCGCACAGGGGGCGGCAGCGCTGGGGCAGCAGCGCTGGATCGGCGATGGCGATGGCGAGCGCCGATGAGATGAGATGGAGAGAGAGGAGAGGCCGGCGGGTGGGATGGGCTAGGGTTAGGGTTAGGGTTTCGAGAACTCCGGTCTAGGACCGTCGCTCTGATATCATGTTGGGAGAAACGAATAACTTGTTTATTCCATGAACCCTAGGCTCTCTTATATAGGAGAGTAGCCCATGGGTAAATTACATAAAGCATACTATGAAGAAAAACAAAATAGAGAAGAGTACAGATACTACTATTATTATATGCGTTAACAAAAAATAATATTGCTGGATATTAATTGCACCTTTTGAATATGACATCCATGTGATATATATACGTAAGAATTCCAACCCAAAGCAAAAGGTATCATTTCTACCTTACGCGCATACTCTATTCTCGAGTTGGGTTGTGGGTGGAAGCATATACGAGGAAAGATGGATCCTTTTCAGTGCAAGATGTCATTTCTTGATCCTATTCGATTGTGGAGTAATATAAAAGAAAATATGGAAAGTAGACAAAAGGCCCAAATTAGAAAATGGGTCTTGGAGGATGCAGTCATGATTAAGGCTTTAGAGATTCGCATCTATTTATATACAGACAATTCAAAATCATGTGAACCCCGTAGCAAGAGGAGGAGACATCGTACCTCAAGAACTCGATTCCTCGGCAACTCCGCCCGTGGAGAAACGACGCAAACGGTGCTCCGATGATGACGCATAATGGCATACAAGGGTGACATCTAGCTCCTCCACGCAAGGTAGGCTTCGGATCGTCGACGCGACGTGCTCCGGTAGTGCTCTGGGGAGGTGGAGGGAGGAGGAAGGGGCTGGATATCATGTTGGGGTGTTTTTATGGCTAGAGGGTCTCATTTGGGGTTTTTTATGTGAAGGGGTATTTAGATTCGGATCTTGGTTCAGATCTGAAATGGACCCGGACCTCGGCTCGCTAAATTGACCATAGCTTGGGCTCCCAAACTCGGATTTTCGCGTTCTTGGACTCGTTAGAAAGATCTCGACGAGCACTACACAATGGATTTCTTACTTGAATTTTTTAGTCACTAAAAAAGTACACATTTTGTAATTAAGCCCAGACTTAGTTAAGATTTGCATTTTAGTTCATGTTTGATTTTCGAGGTTTTCACAGTACTTGTTTTGGGTCCGAGAGTACCCTACAAGGACACACTTGATAGCTTTTATTGAGAGCTTGTCACGTGCAAGAGTGGCGTCAAAGTGAGAACCCTAAGCAACCTTATAATACATATGAACATATAAGAGAGAAATACTTGGCGAACTCAAGCTTTACATCAGGTCTCAACTCCCGGACACTTGGACCCAAAGCTTATATCTAGTTGGGAAAGCGAAAACCGTATTCAAACCTGACAGACCCCTAAGTGGGAGAAAACATTTAAGCTACTTTCCAAAACCATTTATGGGACTACTTGCCAACCCCCTCTTATACGAGATTTCTAAGCAAGGTGGAATGTTTTAAAGCTACTCCCTCTGATGAATCTGAGATTCATCACGCTAAAAGTAATTAATGAAGCTTAGATCCCCAAAATTCATCTGCATTTTAACCATTATTCTACATAATTATCATTCATGCATGTATAAATAATAATGGCAATTTATCATGCATAATTGCATAAAATAAGAAGCCAAGAATTCCAACCCATTTGACCTGTAAAATAAGCTAACTTCCCTGATTTTTAATCAATTCATGCTATCTCCAAATGACTTGAAGCCATCTCCATTGTGTACATGTAACTAACGTGAATAAATAAAAAATACAAAAAATCACTAATTGAAATAACTGAGAAATAAACCCAAACCCTTACTTTCAGGATTTCAAAACTAAAATGCTGATATCTTCCTCATACAGTGTCTGATTTGATCCTACTCACTTTTGAACTAATGTACATCAATTACTTTCAAAACGAGATCAAGTTCTAGTGAATCGGAGCTTAGATGTGAAAGTTGGGTACTGGTCCTCTTGTAAATTGTGTATTTTATCCGATTTTGACCTATTATTTTATGTACATACTTAACTCTTTCTGTTTTATTTCTTTTCCATTTATTTTCTTTTATAAAAGTTTTATTAAAATGCATAAAAATCCAAATCCAAAGTGAACTTGAACTCAAAGAAACTAACTGAGTTCGAGTCTTCACTGACTGTCTGTACAAAAATCCCCTTTCTCATATTTTATTTTATTTCCTCATTTTCCTAATTAATAAAAATTCAAAAATTTGATTAATGTGTAAACTTTTTTTTTGATTTTATTATATTTTTTCAAATTTTTATCTTATTAAAAATAAAAAAATACAAAACCCAAAAATCAAGGTTTTCTATGTACAAAGAATACCCCAAAAATATCACTTTATGGAAAGGACCTATTTGATTTTGATTTTTTTATGAAAGTTCTAGATTTCATTGAGACGAGCAATTTCTTGAAGAAAATTTTCGATCCGAGATCGTTTGCTATTTCTTTTGACTTTATCTTTGTTTTTTTTATTTTGAATTTTCTGGCAGTGACATGTGGCCGCTCATGGAGCCGCCACATGTCACCCATTTTTGGAATTTATATATTCGTTTTTATTAAAAAAAATAAAAATGGAAAAAAATAAAAAAATAATAAGGTCGCACGTCCTCCGCACGTGCCCTACACATGCACCATGAAAAGCCGTATCGGCGATATATCGCCGATATTTCGGTTTCGCCATGAAGAGCTTATCGATATTGTCCTGTATATCTATTTACACGGTATCAACGATATATCGGTTGTCGGTGATATATCGTCGAAAGAGGGCATATTCCTTCCTTCGTTTGCAAGGTTTCATGGCAAATTTCGGTCATAAAAACCACATATCAGGCTCCATTTCGAGCATCTCGACCTCTCAAGCTTGGGCTCCCTTCTTCATATTCCATTGCATTTTGAGGTATGATTTTCTCTTATTTGGTGAATAAAATTACAAAATTAGTTAGGGCTTTTGTTCTTGGTGGTTATTTGATGAATAATCATCTTTTTTTGTAAAATTTGGAATGAATGTAGTTGGATGACATGTTTTAGCCTTAGGAAACATTATTTCATGATGATTTTTGTTAACTCTTGGTGTGTAATTTATGAAATTCGAAAATAGAAGAAATAAATCTTCCAATTATTGACAATTTTGTTCATGTATTTTGGGGTTTTTTATTTTTTGGTTTATTAAGTGGTGTTATGGATTGATGGAGTTGGATCTCATGTTTTAGCCTTAGAAAAATTATTTCATGGTGATTTTGTTAATTAAAGGATTGTGATTTATTAAATCCGAAAATATAAGAAATAAATCTTCAAATTATTGACAATTTTGTTGTTGAATTTTAGGACTTTTGATTTTTTTCGGTTTATTAAGTGATGTTATGATTGGATGGAGTTAGATCTCATGTTTTAGCCTTAGGAAAAAATATTTTATGGTGATTTTTGTTAATTAAAGGTGTGTAATTTGTTAAATCCGAAAATAGAAGAAATAAATCTTCAAATTATTGACAATTTTGTTGTTGACTTTTGGGACTTTTTGATTTTTTTCGGTTTAATAAGTGATGTTATGAATGGATGGAGTTGGATCTCATGTTTTAGCCTTAGGAAAATTTTTTTCATGGTGATTTTTGTTAATTAAAGATGTCTAATTTATTGAATCCGATAGTAGAAGAAATAAATCTTCAAATTATTGACAATTTTGTTGTTGAATTTTGGGGCTTTTGATTTTTTTGGTTTATTAAGTGATGTTATGGGATGGATGGAATTGGATCTCATGTTTTAGCCTTAGGAAAAATTATTTCATGGTGATTTTTGTTAATTAAAGATGTGTATTTTATTAAGTCCGAAAGTAGAAGAAATGAATCTTCAAATTATTGACAATTTTGTTGTTGAATTTTGGGGCTTTTGTTTTTTTTTTGGTTTATTAAGTTATGTTATGGATGGATGAGTATTACTAGGCTGAAGTATCACATTGTTGGCAACAATAAGAATATTGCCAAGTGCACTCGATGTCCAAAAGACGTGAGGGACTTGGTGAAGGCCAACATGGAGGGGAAAAGGAGAAGGATATGGAGAGGTCCAGGCGGGATGAACAGTTCAAGGAGTTCATGTTTGAGAAGGAGTTCAATGTCCTCTCAGATTCAGACGATGAGGATTTTATCTACCCCGATGACGTTCAGATCGAAGCGAAGAGGGGGGCATACAGGAGGGCGACAAAAGAGTTCATGAGGAGCGAGTTTGAGAGGAGAGAACTCGCTGGTGCACGTGGCGGCTTCCCTGGTGCTGGTTGCAGTAGGAGTGGTTCTGGAGGTACTCTAGTACCACCACCCACTAAGAAAAACAAGGGGAAGGGATTGGAACCATCTTGACGAGGTGTAGGTCCATGCCGTACAAGCCAAGCAAGGATCCGAAGCAAAGACGGTGAAGGGGATGTTCGCCAATGTACGAGAGAGAGTGGGCAAGGCCATCGATAAGCTCTTCTTTGGGAAGAGCATCCCAGCCCATGTCGCTAATGGACCTTTCTTACCGCACACCATTAATGAAATCGCCGCAACGGAAATGGGAGTGAAGGCTCCTACTGTCAAAGAGTTGATGAACTAGTATCTTGCGCAGGAGAAGGAGGAGATGAACGAGTACATCTCGGACCTGAGGAAGAGATGGCCAGAGTACGATGTGACGCTGATGTGTGATGGCTGGACAAGCTATACGAGGAAGCAGATCATCAACTTCCTCGTTTACTACAACTGTAAGACCATTTTTCCTTTAATTCGTCGATGCATCTGAACGGGTCAAGGACTACAAGTATGTGCTGAAGTTGATGAAGGACATCATTAAGGACGTTGGGAAAGAGAACATTGTACAGATTGTGATGAACAACGATAAAAACTTTAAGAAAGTAGGTGAAACAATAATTGAGTCTAGCAGCTACGACATTTTTTGGACACCTTGTACTGCGCATTGTATAGATCTGATTCGGAAGGACTTCGGCAAGAGGAAGCTCATCGCGAAGGTGATGGAACAAGCATGGGCGATTACGACTTTCATTTGCAACCATTCCAAAGTGTTGGCTTTGATGAGACGGACGTGCAATGGTGAGTCGGTGAGGTCTGGATTCACACGCTTTGCAACCAATTTTATTACGTTACAAAGTCTCAAACAACACAAGGTAGGGTTGAAGAACATGTGTTGCCAAGGTGAATGGTTCGAGAACCCAGAAGCTTGAATCGAAGGAGGACGGAGAGTGGAGACAATCATCAATGATCTCTATTTCTGGGATGACGCGACAAGGGTCACGAGGATAATGGAACCTTTTGTTTCTGCATTGCATATTGTAGATGGGGATAAGAAGCCAACTATGGGAGTCATCTACGAGGCAATGCGCTGCATGAGGGAGAAGGTTAGAAAAGCAGCTGGGAGAGGATTTAAAGCATGGTTGGACATCATAGACGAACGATGGTCCAAGATACTCTCACATCCTCTTCACAAGGCTGGTATGTATTATTAACTATAAAATATTTTTAATCCATTTTGGTAGGTATTTTAGAATGATTAATTTGATAATTGTTCGTTTCCAGCATATTACTTGAATCCGAAGTACCAATACAAGAACAGTCTTGGTACAAATGCTGACCTTCTAGCAGTTGTACAACTTGGGGTAGAGAAGCCCGTCAAGGATGAGAAGGAACAAACCTCGTGCATGAATAAGGTAAGAACGATTGTATAATGTACAATCTATAATCGCATACAGTGACTTTAAAATTATTTTGAGGCATAAACCATGTTATGACTTAAAGCTTTGATTAATGTGCATATTGAAACTTTAAGGATGCCTTGGGTTCTTTCAGTAGAGTAATCGCGGTTAATGGACACGGCAATACTCTTCCTGGTAAGGAGTAAGTCTATTGATTGTGATGTGTAACAATTTGACTATTATTGATTTATCTCTTTTAGATTTTCCGCAGTCGAATGATGGTTACTGTATGGGATGGAAGCTCCCAACCTACAGAAAGTGGCGGTGAAAGTATTGTCTTAAACAACATACGCCGGCGGTTGCGAGAGAAATCGGAGCACATTCAACTTAATCCATTCGATGAGACGGAACAAGTTGGGAGAACGACTCCACGATCTTGTTTTTGTGCACTACAACTTGAGGTTGAAGAAGACATATGCAAGAGAGGGGCATGACAAAGAGGACTTCCCATACCCCATCGATCTTGCATATATTTTCAAGATGTACGATGACGATGCAGATGAAGATGTTCTGCAGAGGTGGTTGGATCCCAACGGTGCTCCATTGCTCGATCAACTGGGAGGTAGGCCGAATCAGAATATAAGCCAACAAATGAGAGCAGATGTTGGTGATTACCTGGCCAAATCTGGGCGAATCACATACCCTCTTGGAGGGGTGAAGCTTGATGCGATTGTGTGCGACATTATCTCTACTGGATCGAAATCCAATCGAAATCAAAAGATGACAGTGGGAGCGATGATGATGATGATGATGATGTTGGTGGCCGTGGTGGAATCAGGTGATGGGAAGACATATTCGGGGGGGGGGGGGGTCAGAGTCTGCAGGGGGTGGTTGTGGACCAGGTGATGATACAAGATTTGAGTCAAGGCGAGAATACATGGAACAACGTGAAAATATACATGGGCAGTTTGTCCCAAGTTCGAGTCCATACATATGGATTACGATGCATATGAACGACGTAGCCATCATCCTACAGATAGCAACATGGATGATTTTGATATCATCTGTAGGTTCATTGAGTTGCATGGACATTGACAGCCCATACCGTAGTGGAACACTCTGTCCCATGGGCGGATATGGAACCTCACAAGATGAAAGATCATTTGGCGTCTTCCCTGAATATTTTCCTGCTCCTCCACCTGGTCCTCCTCCTCCTCCTCCTCTGGCGTATACTCCTCCATCTTATGGATATGGTAGAAATAGTGGGTACGGAGGATCTAACAGCTACAACGGTGAGAACTACCAAGGTAGCCAACCCGAGCAGAGCTAGGCAACTTCTTTGGTGGTGACAGTTTCGGTTTATTCCCTGAGTACTACGCTCCTCCTCTAGGTCCTCCTCCTCCGCAGAGATCTTCTCCTACTCCGTCGTCGTCATCCCGTGGATCTCAAGCTAGTATTTCACAGCCTCGATGTGCACCTCGTGACACTGGTTCTACCAATGCTTATCCTCGACTCAGGATACTCATAGGGATTGATGACCATCAATACATGCGGTATATTATGGATTATAAGGCCATGGACTCGTACATGACATGGGAAACTATTGCGAGTTCATTGAGTCCGTAATCTGCTATGAGAGACATAGGGAATGGGGTCGATTTAGATCCACCGCGGAATTCTTGATTTTGGGTCATCTCATCTTACAATTTTAAATTGATTTAAATATTTCTCATTTATCGTTGTAGCTTGTTTATTGATAAATCTTTATGCCAAATAATGATTGTCTCGTTATACATTCCAATCGATTTTACCGATATGTGCAGTTTAAGGACCATAGTCCTCATAAATTATCTATGTGTGTTATGAAGTGTATATTTGTAGTATTTCATGTTATAGACTTATAAGAACATGAATGGAATCCATTTTCAATATTTGTAAGTCAAGAATCAAGATTAAGTTATTAACATCGACATGATCGATATGTGCGATAATAATGACACCGATATGTGCGATATGTGGTCTATAAATGGACCGATATATGTGATATACACGTGTATTTGTACGTTAATTTCTGAAAAAATGCCAAAAAATTGGTTTTTTTGAGCCATTTTCGACATTTCCACCGATATCGTCGATATATCCAATTATATCCATTTCCGGGTGTTCCAAAACGATATCGATATCGATACAGCCTTCCATGACATGCACCTTCCTCCCCTTTTGCCCTTCCTGATCTGACGTCACTGCCTCTTCCCTTTGCCGCCATTGCCTATCCCCATCTGATCTCATCGCGACCTCCATTTCCGAGCCTCACACCACCCAACCTTCCATATCCGACCGCTGCCTCTTCGCTCCCGCGAATCTCTCGCCCCTCGTCCGATCCCATCGATTTCGTGATGGCCTTCATCCTAAATCGAACCCAATCAAATCTCCCTCCTAATCATCGATCTTCCCCAATCAATCAAACCGCATCAATCTTCGGCCACCGTAAATCAACCCAGTAACCCTCCTAACTTGGTCGCCCTTCTGTTCCTATATAACCTGACGCTCCTTCACCGGAGCCAACCATTCGCCGATGGCCCAAACATAGATGAGGAGATAGCGGTGACAGAGCCGCCTCCTCTACTTCCCTCGGTGAGATCCGATCATCCACCCACGACGGTCGCAGTGCCACTTCCTCCCGCGGAGCTTGCTATTCTGCCCCAGCCATCCTTATGCCGTCGAGCCAACACGTTTTCCCTCTGCCTCATCCATCTACACCTACCCTTTGCTCCGGTCCTCCGTTGAGCACCGCCTTCATATTCATCGACGCTCCACCGCCTACGCCGCCAACAACAACGCCTCCTGCTACAACTCTGCCTCTCTGACCTCGAGCGTGCTCCGCTTCCTCTGAGGAATTCTGCACTGCCTACACGACCGCCTGGAGTCCCATGCTCATCTTCATCGGATTCCTCCATGCTTTACCAAGTCAACGGTTACCCTCAACAATGTCAGAGCCTTGAGCCACCGACTTTGCTCCGCCACTCCAGCCTTGCTCCTCCGCTGTGCAAACAACACCTCGACTCCACCGCCAGCCATCAGCATCCCCATGTGCTACAACCCTTTCTTCACCGCCAGGAGATACGACCAAGGTTCCCGACGGTACTCAATACGCGTGAAGGGAGGGCCAATTGCAGATCCTCCCTCCAGTCTTGCCTAATTGCCATTAAGTCCCCCCTCCCAGGGGTCATGTAAGGAGCACGTGACCACTGGAAATTTTGCAGGATCACCCCTCGGGGTAGTGGTAATAATATTCTAGTCCCCATACTATATTTTTCATTTATTTTTTATTCTATACTTTTGCAAATAAACCCCGCTATTCTATTGTAATTTTGAACATCAATATTGCATCTATTTATTACTTGAAAAAGAGCATTGTGTTCTACAATTAATTTTCTACAATATGTCATGCTTGTGATGTTTTTATGATCTTTGGTTAATTATTAATTAATATTCTCGTGAATTTTTTCATATTTTGCCCAATATGCGATTAGAGATTCATAGTTAATACCCATTGCTTCAAAAATTGCCAAAAATTCGTGGATAGTAGAATTAATTATAGTTTACTTTGTGCCAAAAAAGAATTGCATTTGCATGCAATTTTACTATATAAAAATCATTTTGTGTATTTCACTAATTAATTTTTAATAGGTATTAAATTCAACATTTTAGGGTTTAGGATTTTTCTAGATAGATCAACTAGGGGTGTATCTTAGATAATTGTATATCCTGAAAATAAGTAGATTTAATATTTATTGTAATCAATTATTGAAATCTCATGTTCTGTATTCATTAATTCATAAAGTATTCATTTTACATCCAAAAATTCTAAAAAAATTCGATGCATTTATTTCATCATTATTAACATCACGGTTAAATTTCATAATTTTTGGATTTAGTTTAACTGAAAATTACATTTTAATCCTTAAAAATTGGCCACATTTGCATTTACATCCAAAAAGTGCGTCAAAAATACCAAAAATATCTCGCCTTGAAAATCACGTACGAAATTCGATCGACAGAATCCTAAGTTGTTCCTTTACCTCTTTGAGATCGACCTTGGGACTTGCCCAAGTAAAACAAACATAGAATCACTCGAATTAATTGAATTAAATATTTAAGTGATTATTTCTTAATTGATTCTGATTACCCGCCTACAATGAAACGACACATCATTATTTTAAACACTTAATCGATGCAAATTAACATAAGGGAATGCAGACTCATTAGATTGCATCGTTACCGGGGATGCAAATGACTTAGATTTTTCGTCTAAAAAATCAATGCTAGTTTTTTCCGTTTTTCGAGTAGTCTGATCATCATTGTAAATTTTCCTTCTTTTTATTTTATGTATTTATTTTATTTTATTTTCAGCATTTATTTTCTGTCTTTTATTTTTGATTATTTTTTGTGCCACTCTATTACACACACACACCCTTTTATCTCCTATTTTTCGTGTGAGGTACTATTTGACGCCCATGGAGCAGTTCTCTCGGAACCGACGCATCTTCATCGATGGCCAATCCGCATTAAAATTAAGATCGTATCTGGTCGTGAGAGTGTAGAATCTAGGATTTTAATTTATGCAATTTTAAATTTTGTAATTAATAGTTCATTTTTGATGGTATCCGTTTGGACTCTCGCATGTGTAATAAGAATTGAACTTTTTCTGTGGTGTGTTGTGGCCTGACTTAAGTGGCTCGTAGGTTAGACCTGCACATACAACTATTAGAGCTTCTAGAATTTTTTTATTGTGCTCGTAGAACCTAGTATCACATCTCACTTTAATTGAGACGCACATTAGCTCGTTCAACTTTGTCAAAAATTTAACTCATTTCTTCCCAGTTAATAGAACTATCTATTAGGTGCGGTTTTTGTTAGCTTGCAGTCATATAGAATAAATTTCAATTCTTGTATTGCATCCGACATGGATATTGTGAGGAATCACTGTAAGTCTTCTGATTGAGCATTCATCATTGTTTTCCATGTGCGTCGGATTTTCCCGAATTTCTCCCTCCTATTTTATCACTTAAAATAAATAAATATATGAGATTTCTAAGAAAGGTGGAATGTTTTAAACCTACTCCCTCCCTCAAGAGGAGGCAAGTGGACAACCCTAAGTATCAAAAGTGTTGGCTTCACCTAGTAGCTCAACACCCTCACTGATCTACTTGATCATGCCTTTGTAGCACTCTCTAGAAGTCGGTATATGTGGCATCTTTGGCAAGTGAACCCTCTGTAAGTTGCTAACGTGCATTATATATCCGAACTACTCTTATTAAATATATATTAATTGTGAGAAGAAGATTAGAGAAACTCCTGACAACGACCTCCTTGACGAACTATATGCATGTAGTGTAAGACCTACCTTGTCGATACACCTCCTTTCGTGCAATATATTTATTGCTCTGATAGTGCCTCTTCAAATATAATATTATAAAATATAGTTGAGATATGAATATTTGGGAACACGTGATCGAAAGAAGGTTGAGGCAAGAGTTTCCAACGTAAAAGAAAACCAATTTGGATTCATGCCAGGTTGCTTAACTATTGAAGCCATCCCATTTGCTGAGGAGAACAATGGAGATAGAACATGTTGGGTAAAGTGGAGAGGAGCCTCTGGTTTTCTCCGTGATAAGAAAATTACTTTAAAAATTAAAGGAAAGTTTTACAAAGCAGCCGTGAGACCTACTATGCTCTATGGATATGAATGTTGCCATGTGAACCATAGACATGTGTAGAGAATGGCTTAACAGAAATGAAAATGTTAAGGTGGATGTGTGGACACATGTAAAGATCCGATTCAGAATGATGCAATCAGAAAGAATGTTGGTGTAGCTCCGATCGAGGATAAGATGTGAGAAAACTGCTTAAGATGGTTTAGTCGTTTTCAAATAAATAAGATCAGTTGATGCACCAGTTAGGAGATGCGAGTGTTGGGATGTTGAGCGGCTAAGAGAGGGCGATGACGATACAAGAAGTATTGGAAAGAGACTATACGAAGGGATCCTAGTTTTTTGGATATAAGCACGAGAATGGCCCAAGATAGATCTGAATGGAGGCGAAGAATCCATGTAGTTGACCCTACTTTATTGTGGGAAAAGGCTTTGTTGTTGTTAAAATATAGTAGCGATGCAAGGGAAAGCTGAGCCCTGTCGTCCTTGGATTGATTCTCGTTTCTGATTGCCCAAAATATATAGTTCTCTTCCCTCTTTTCCCGAATATTTTCCGCCTATCCAGTCCAGCTAGTTGGGAGCTATGGGAAAGGGGTTGTAGCCGAGGGTATATTCCACATATGGTCAAGCGAAGAATGAGAGCAAGATCTTTTACCTGTAGCATGACATATTCTCGACCCAACAGAATGGTCGACTTCTTCATGCACACTTCTTGTATCTTTGAGGCATGTTCGAGCGACTTCATGACTTTGTGCCTATTATTGCTATCACAAAGTAGCATAGTAATACCGAAATGCCACTATGACATGAGTCTTTGTCATCTCTTGATTCTGAGTATGATGCATCACATCCTCAACTGCTTATTGGAGAAACAATACCACCAGTGTGAGAGTGTACAAGAGGCTGAGCAGAATTACTACTTCATCATCTACCATGGCCCAAATCCCTCTGTGATGGTTGCTTCTCGCGACAGGGGGGTACTTCACAGTTTTGTGAACAAGGACCTCATGGTCAAGGAGGAGGATGCCAACGTGGTTCTTGCACATTCTGTCATCGTCCAGGTCATTCTGAGGAGACATGCTATCAGAAGCATGGGTATCATATGTTTGCCCATGTAGCTGAGTAGACTAAGACTACTCCGACTCCCTCTCATGATGCTAGGCTTGATGATATTGTCTATTTGATGATCACATCCACTACACCTGTTGTAGGATTTGCAAACGTTACATCAGCTTCCAGGGCCTCCACAAGTTCTTCAGGTATAACTTATGCACTTACCAGTTGTAGCAGCTCAGATTTGATTAACTTGATCATAGACTCTGACACGTCTCATCATATGTGCGGATTTCGAGCGCGATTTAGCTCCTACAGATCTATCCCTCATGGTAGATTAGTGGTGATTGGAAATTGGGTTCATTTACCCTTTGTTGGTCAGGGGGAGTGTCACGACCCGTCCCCCTAACCAGAACGTGTCGCGACAGAGATCTTTCTGCTTCTTTTTCCTCAAAGTACACATGTGGCAAACTCATCAAACATATCATCTTTGTATTTAAAGTTCACATTACAAAGAAGTGTCTTACACAAGGTCTATTACAACTCCTTACAAAACAACAGACAGAACAAAAAAAACAACGAAAACCATATCCTTCTAGTGTATAAGCAGTACTTTCTCCTTCTGGTCGTGATTCTGTTAATCTGTACATAATTATAATATAAAGGAATGAGTCCAACCTATTTATGAGCTTAGACCCAGTGAAAGGATCTCAAGCTTTTTACATATAGCTAAAAGTTGAAATATGAGCATCATACCAAAATTTTTGCTAAATATTTTGAAATAGCTTGAAAGAGACTTTATGACAGTAATCATATAACAACATGCTAGTTTTGCACTTGAACACTGAAATCACTTCAAAAGTAGATAAACTGAAACATAATTATCACTATCAAGCTGTTTGCATTAATCACCACTGTGGCTAGGTTATCGACTCATGAACGCTGAAACAAAGTTAAGTCATATGCACAGACGGTCCCAAAGAACAAAAACACCCGGCATACAGTCCCACAGAATGCGGACCCTAAGTCCTCTTGATTCCGTATCTAATGGTTTGCCATATCTAATGGTTGTTTCAGGGTCATATCTAATGACATCACCATATCTAATGGCTAGTTCATGACTTGTATAAAATAGCTACTGTGGTGCTTACTTTCTGATTCTGATTCTTTTCTTGTCACTAATAATATGTAGTCTTGCTAATTCAAGCTCATAACAACTAATTCGTGAACATAAAATAATCTGACATATCATGCATATTCTGACAAATAGAACTATTACGAACTTGAAAACCGATCCATATTGCATACTAACTGTGCAAAACATATTTTTTATATAAAACTGAAATTTGAAAAGTGCAACTTATGCTTTGTGTTCCACAAAGAATTATATGCTTGAAAACATGCTATCAAGATAAAACACTTGAAAAGACATTTGAAATATGTTCTAAAGACCTGATTTCATATTAACTGTATGGTACTTGCAATTCATATGTAAACGCTTTAGTAAACACGATTGCATACTTGCTATTCAAAATCATGCATAAAAAGCTAAAGATTATTTCTTTAAAATAGCGCTTGAGAATCCCTCACCTAATAGCTATCTAACTCGAGTCGGGATCGCCTTCTTTAGTGAATATGCCCTATATCCGTCTTAGATTGAGTACTACAGCTTGATGGCTGACAGAACTTCGTTACGGCTTTTGATGCGCTCTCGGTAACCGACAAAGCTTTGTCGTGACTCCTATCGTGCTCCTCCAGCAACCTCGACGGCCTTGTGGCTCTAAGGTGGTGAGGGGTGTGGGATGGAGTGAATAGAATGGGGAGGTCATGGGTATATATAGGCCTCCAACACCTTTGCATGTGTGACATGTGTCAACATATAAGGGAGTTTTTAAGACACATGTTACCTCTCTACCATGCATGAAGATACATGGCAAGACTTGCCATCCATGCACCATGGCACATGGCTCATGCATGAGAGAACTTGTTGCACAAACATAAAGCTACATGCCTTATGTGCACCAGGACACATGTTAGTCTTAGAATGATGACAGATGGTACTCTTGTGTATTGACACTTGTCCTATATGTATAACGGCATGTGTCCCATGATTTGCCCTGCATGTGTCCTACTTTTGGTAATAACGCTTAATTATCACTAATGACGGGTAATTAGTACTAATCACACTTAATTAGTTTTAATGACATGATTATGGTCTAATGAGTATAAATCCATGACATTGTGGGTCCTATACTAGTAGTGGCTTCTACTACTTATAAGCTACTACCATACTTTCAGATTACTAGATGGGATACTATGTTGGATGTGCTACAAAATCCAGAGAACCTTTTAAAGTCATAATTATTCAAGATGGTCTCTGATTTATACAAAACAAGTTTCAATGAAATCGTTGCATCAAGGCGAATCTATTGACTGTGTCAAACACATAGTGTGAATACTATCAATTCAATATTTCCTTGAAATAACACTTCATAACATTCAAAAATATAGTGTAGTCATATTCTACAAAACTCACAACTACTCAAAACGCATATTAAAGGGAGATTGTCCTAGCCCACTCAATGTGCCTGCAAAATGTCGTACACACACCATTTCAAATGAATCTTTTGTCCATTAGTCAGATTACAAAAGATTTACATTGCCATGAGATATTTGACCCATCTTCTCTCGTGTTTTATGACATACTCACATGCAGGGTGATTGTATGTGGCCATCAACAGAGAGGGCTTTACAGAATGGTCTAACCTTCTTTTGCTGGTACTGTTGCAATTCCTACTGGATCAGTCTCTCCGTTCATGTGGCACCTTCGCTTGGGACATCTTCCTCTACAGAAGTTGTGTCGTGTCCTCCCTCTGATCTCTACTCGTACCACCTTAGAGTGTGAGGCATGCTAGCTTGGGAAGCTCCATCGTTCCTCCTTTCCGAGTAGACAGAGTTGACACAGTAGTCAGTCATTTGAGTTGTTTCATTTTGATATTTGGGGTTTTAGTCGTGTTCTCGATCATCAGGGACATCGGTTCTATCTTGTAGCAGTAGATGATTTCTCTAGACTTTGTTGGGTTTTCTTGTTAAAGAATAAGTCTGAAGTTGGTCCTGTCATTAAATCATTTCTTATTGAAATACAGAATATTTTTCTGCTTATTTAAATTTTATTTATTCTGACAATGCCTTAGGGTTCTCCACTTTACAGATGTATGATTTCCTCAGGTCTCTTAGTATTGTTCACCAGACTTCTTGTGCATACACATCGCAACAGAACGATGTTGTTGAACGCAAACACCGTTACCATCTTGGTGTCACAAAGACTCTTTTGATTCAGAGTTGATCTCCTCATTCGTTCTGAGGTGATGTGGTTCTCATTGCATGCTACTCAGTTAACCACATGCCTTCCACGATTCTTGGAGAAAAGATTCCTTTCTCGATTGTTTTTTCCGAGAAGGACGTATTCTCTCTTACTCCCAGGTTCTTTGGGTATGTGACTTTTGTCCACAATTTTACTCATGGTAATGAGAAATTCTCTCCAAGAGCTATCAAATGTGTGTTTGTTGGTCATTTTCGTATTCAAAAAGGGTATTAGATGTTTTGATCCTATCCGGAGAAGTATTATGTGAGTACTGATGTCACATTTTTTGAGTCTGTCATGTATTTCTCCCACATGTGACAAATTGTCAACCACTGACTCTAGCAAAGATGTTTTTGTTCCACTCCCGCCTTTGTTTCCACCGCCATCTACTTAGATTGAGCCTCAATCATCTCCACCACCTTTCCCACCACCACTACCACCACCACCACCACCACCATCATCTACTCTGGCACAATTTCTACCACGTTTTTATATTCGGAGGCCATTTACCAAACCCTCTACTCATGCGCCTTCCCCGTCATCCAGCATGCCTTATGTATGTACTTAACACATTGTTTCTATTAATGGCATTGGTGGCATGCTTGTACCATGGGACACTGTCCAGGAGGAGTTGATAACCTTTTCAATGAACAGAGAGTTCGATGATCTTGATGTGCCTATTGCCTTACGGAAGCCGCATCGTACCTATGCGAATTATCCTCTAGCTGCTCATGTTTCCTTAGATCATCTTCCAGAGGAGTACATGATGTTTGTAGTGGGACTCTCTACTGTTGCTATCCCACAAACATACCAAGAGGCAGTACATGACAGTAGCTGGAGACTTACCATAGAGGAGATGGCAACCTTACCATCTCATGGTACTTGGAGCATTGTTTCTGCTCCTGCAGTCACTTTTGTTGTAGGGAGCAAGTGGATCTTTACAGTGAAGCAATTGACAGATGGTAGTATGGATAACTACAAGGCGAGGCTCGTAGCACGAGAGTTCACCCAGGCATATGGGGTGGACTACCAGGATACCTTCTTACTGGTGGCTAGACATTCGACCTTACGTATTCTTCTATCAATTGATGCGGCTCAGGACTGGCCACTTTACCAACTTGATGTGAAGGATGCTTTTCTATATAGAGATCTACAAGATGAGGTGTACATGCAACAACTACAAGGGTTTGCTGCCGAGGGTAGTCTCAAAAGGTGTGCAGGTTCCACAAGACGATTTATGGCACGAAGCAGAGTCCGAAAGCTTAGTACCAGAAGCTCTCGGAGTTAATAGAGCACCATGGATTTGTGCGGTCTACTGCAGATCATTCACTTTTTGTTCAGAGGGCACATAGAGGTACAATTGCCATTCCAGTTTATGTTGAGACATAGTTGTCATTGGTGATGATGAGTAGGGTAGTCAGGTGGCTAAGGAGTTCTTTAGTGAGCAGTTTGTGACTAAGGATCTTGGCAGTCTACATTCTTCCTCGGATTAGAGTTTGCCAGGAACGGACATGGTCTTGTGATGACCCAGAGGAAGTTTGTGATTGATCTCCTACTAGAGACATGTATGACAGGATGCAAGCCTGCTACTACCCCTATGGATCCGAACATGATAATATGATGATGACACTGAGGAGGTAGATAGGAGGAGATACATGGAGCTTGTTGGGAAAGTCCTTTATGCTACTATCACCAGGCTAGGCATATCCTTTGCTGTAAGCAAGGTGAGCCAGTTCATGGAGCAACCCATACATGTACATGTGTAAGTTGTGCATATGAGTTTGAGATATCTGAAGACTTCACCAAGTATTGGTCTTTATATTCAACAGAGGTGCATCTCTTGAGGTGACAATGTGTGCAGATGCAGATTACCCAGGATGCCCTATATACAAGAAGTCTACATCTGGCTTTACAGTTTTTGTTGGGAGTTCACTCATATCATGGAAGAGCAAGAAGCAGATAGTGGTTGCTAGTTCCAGTGCAGAGTTTGAGTACATAGACATGGCTTAGGGGAGCATCGACATAATGTGGGCTAGATCAGCCTTGACCGATCTTGGAATGGAGGTACCTCTTCCCATGTAGCTTTTATGCGGCAATCAAGCATCTCTATTTATTGCCGATAATCATGCATTTCATGAATGGACCAAGAATATAGAGGTGGATTGCCACTATACCGGAGACATGATCTAGAAGGGATTCATATCCACCTCCCATGTCACTATTGGAGATCAGACTAAAATATATCCACCAAGCACTTGCTAGATGTCCTTTTCAGAGATGTTCCAAGCTGAGCATGATAGATATATATGCTCCGGCTTGAGGGGGAGTGTTGAGATATTTGTATCTTTGAGTGTGTAATTCTTATTTATTTTTCTTCAATGTACCTCTTACGTAATTTACCCAGGGCTTTTCTCCTATATAAGAGAGCACTAAGGTTTCTATGTATGTATGCAGTTCTATTCTCTCCTCGTCTCCTAACACGGAAGATGGTATACAATTGACCATGTAGCAAACAGTAAGGACATCGTCACCCCAGAGAGAGTGGGAAGAATGACTCTGGATAAGAAGAGTCCTGGTAACATCAAGAAGATAACATTGTTTATGCTCAACAACACTGTTATGCTGAGAAGTATAAGAACAAGAGGTTTGATGTACGATGCCAGGGAAATGAAGAATTAAGAGAGTTGAATTGTGCAAAACTCAACACATTGTCAGAGCGAAAATACTTAACAATAACAGAAACTGTTCTCTATTTTATTAATGAAAGTTTGAACAACAGATTGAACCTTTGACTTGTTTCTTCAAAACAAAAACCTAAGAAAGTTTAGGGATATCATGGAGAATAACAAGATAGAACCTATGCACCTATTGATTAGGGACAAGACAAACTCCTTAAATATCAAAATAAATGAACTCAAATAAAAACTATTGTTAAGACTTTGGAGACTAGGAAAATTGGAATGATGTTGCTTCCCAAGCTTGCAATCCTCACACGGAAAAGTAGAGTAAGGGTATGGGAGAGGACTCTACCAACTTCTTCAGAGGAAGGTGGCTGAAATGAAGATGTCACATGCACCAAGCGACAAAGAGTACTCTACCTTAAGACTATTCGGGTGAAATATATAATATGAATAGGCGAATTTCTGCGAAAAGAAGAGACCAAGGGCGAAACTCAGCTCGGCAGACCTCATGGGGAAGTTGAGTTCTCCCTTCGCTCTGCTTTGTCTCTTGCAACATGTCCTCTTTCGTCGGTCCACTCACATCCCACTGAGAGAAAATTTCTCTAATGAGGGGTCTATCCGCATAAGGAGACTAGTCAATCTGTAGAGACTCCCTTTCTCATAGCCACCATCCAATCACCCTGCCTGTAAGTATATCTTGAAACATAAGAGAAGAGTAGTCAAATATGGTACGAAAATGCATCCTTGGTAATCTGATTAATAAATAACAAGTTTATAGAAAAATCAGATGCATGAAGCAAATCTACATATACATAGATGGTGTTAATCAAATCTTCCCATATTTTGTAATAGGGGAATGTGTCCAATATGCAATGATTACAGATCTTCCTAGATGCACTGAACTATGGATGTGAATTGTGCTTCCGCAGAGACGATGAGATGCATCGGATTTCATAATCACTCTGAAATATCTGCCATGTGCTACTAGTAAGTGCATAAACTATACTTGGTACTAGCAGAGGAGAGGTTGCAATGTCATAAGGGACTGAAGGAGCACTAGTATGGCTTATAGAAGGAGTCATGATCTACCTCAGATGAGAGACAATGTTGTCAAACTTTTGATATGCTAACTTGGCAGTCAACTCAACGTGCACAATAACTCGAGCCAGTTCGAGATAACCATGTTTATGGTAACAAGTGTCCTCAGAGTAACCAGAATGATGGCAATATGTTCATTAATTAAAGGTGTCCACCTCCTTTTCCATTGACACCACATCTTTTAGATTGTGCTAAACCTCCTCTATTGCAAGATGTGATCATCGTAGAAGAGGTTTGAGTGGTGGTAGTGGGAGGCACCATAATCTTAATGAGATTGTTGCAAGCCTCCTCCATGGGAGATATAGACACGCATGTGAGAAGCTCGATGCATGCGACATCGTGGATTAAGCGATGCATTATGACAATGTCATACACAATACTTGTTCAAGGGCACCATAAAAGGGAAGTAAATTCGCTTGAGGGGTACCTGTGGAAACTTAGTCCATGGGACACCTATGTAAATATCTATTTTGTTTAAGTACTGCAATGGAGCCGTGACTTGAGGTCACGACTTCCTTTGAAGGACGCCGTCACTTGCAATCACGGCTCCCACTAAAGGAAGCCGTGACCTCAAGTCAATGCTAGGGCTTGAATATAGCCCCAACTGCGGCCCGCCCCCTCGCCCACGCGTACAAAACCCTCCTCCCCCTCCCTCAACATTGTCGCCTCCTCTAGCACCCTCTTACCACCTACTCGCCACCCACTTCCTCCCATTTTGTCCCTCGAGCCGGTGGTTCCCTCGTGCCCCCTCTCTTGCTGCCAGCTCTCCTCATGCTGCTCCATCTCATCCACTGTGAGTATACCCTAATCTTATATGTTTAAAATGGTAATATTTTTTGGTTTGTATATACGACACAGTTGTGTCTATTTAGGGGTGGTGTATTGTTCATGTGTAATGTTAATTATTCTCTTTTTTTGAAGAGAGTCAAAGGAATGGAAGTAATGAGTTTTTTCCATGTTGGTGGAAAGATTGCTAAGGATGGCAAAGAAGTCAGATACGAGGGAGGTCGGGTCAAACTCATAAGAGTTGGATGGGTTTGACATTTAATGGATTGGTCGAGATGATTACAAACTCATTTCATCGTGACTTAACCAATGGTACAGAACTGCATGTATTTCACAAGACGTTGGATAATAATGAGAAATTTTTGGTTGATGTCGAGTATGATGGTGACATTGACGATATTTTGAAGTACGATGAGATGATGGGAGGCTCTTACCGACCAGTTTTATTTACTGACATTTTATGCACAAGAGCCCATACATGTATACGCCAAGCTGCGACGACGAATCCAAGAACACACCATGTTTCTCGTACATCTGATGTGATGGAACCCATTTTTTGAAGGGCCCATGAGAGTCTTCGTGTATCTACAACTCATGTGGAGATGGCGATATCAGTAAATTTACCCCAAGCTTTGGGACCTTGACTGAATGACCCCATCTCCACTATAGGAGAGGACCACGATCCTGAGATTGATCGTATGATGGAGGATACCCGACAGAACAATGATGATGAAATAGAAAATGATGATGGTGAAATGCTGAACGATGAGAACGAGACTACGTGTGTTGAGTCTGATATTCCCTTCTATAATACATGAGGCGGTGATGGTTACATCCGAAACGGTGACGATGTGATGGGAATTCATGATGGGCTGGCAAGTTCAGATGAGTTAAGGAATGCGATGACATTCAAGTCAAAAGAAGACTTGATTTATTCTGTTAAATTGTTTCACATAAAACACCACTATAATTTTGAGGTGCATGAATCTGACCGTCATGTATGGGTTATTTATTGTAGCGAGAGGAGCAGGGGTTGCCTTTGGCTGTTGCGTGGACATCGCCGCCCACTTGATGGCCTCTATGTGATTTCCAAATTAGATGCACCACATACTTGCTTGCATCGTGTAGCAAATCAAGATCACCCTCAGCTTGATTGCAACTTTATGGCACAAAAAATTCTGAATCAAATTAAGGTCTCACCAGTCGTGAAGGTTTCATACTTGCAGCAATCTATCTCTGATGAGTACAGATACGTGGTAAGTCGTAGGAGGATATGGGATGCCGGGAGAAAGGTAATAGAGACAGTATACGGTGATTGGGCCGCATCATACAACGAATTGTCGTATCTATTTCATGCTTTGGAGACATCAATCGCAGGAATCATGATCGATCTCTATGGAGATCCTATTTGTAGGTACGAGAAAGTTTTCAAGTGGGCTTTCTGGGCATTTGGTCCATGTACCAATGCATGGAGACATTGTAGGACGGTTATTAGTGTCGATGGTACTCACATGTATGGTAGGTACAAGCAGAAGGTGCTCATTGCATGTGGCGTCAATGCAACAAACCACGTTCTACCTCTTGCATTTGCCTTCGTAAACGAGGAGGATGAAGACAATTGGAGTTGGTTTTTGGAGAGAGTTCGACTTCATATTTTTGAGGATCGTATTGGTCCAATTTGTGCCATATCAGATAGCGCGCCTGGAATTTGAAGTACCATGCGTCCCCTGGAAGTGCAGTTTCAACCGCCCTATGTGTATTGGTGTTTCTGCCTACGTCACGTTGCTAGTAACTTCAACGATGTTAAGAAAAATCAAGCAATGAAGAGCATGGTAATGAGGGCTGGGAAGGCTTATACACAGAGAAAGTGGACTAATTACATGGACAAGTTGAAGGAGATGGATGAGAATGCATGGTATTGGTTTGATACGTACAATTGCCCCAAAGATCAATGGACTTTGGCCTTTGATGATGGACATCGTTTCGGTTACATGACATCTAACTTCTCTGAAAGTCATAACACAATATAAAAGGATGCAAGATCACTTCTCGTGGCAACATTGGTGCAGAAGACATATTACAATTGCATTAAATATTTCTACGACCGTTACAGTGAGTCGATGTCCCATCTGGGTCGTGGTAATCGATTCACCAAATACGTTGCTGACATGTTAAAGAGGTGGATGGATAGGAGTAGCAGTCATCGAATCACTCGAATCAGAGGTGCTCCTTTACACTTATATGAAGTGGTCACATGACAAAGGATGACACAGTTTGGTCTAAAGGGTGGAGGGAAACATTCGGTTTTACTTAGTGACTTGTCTTGCACCTATCAGAAGTGGCAGGTTCACAGAATCCCATGCTCTCATGCTTGCGCTGTTCTAGCACATCTAAATATTGACGTGGATGAGTACATGGGCCTGTGGTATACATGGCAGTATCAAATGACCATCTATGAAGGGGTCTTCTACCCCATTAGGGATAGGGAAATATGACCATAATTCACAACAGAGGAAATAATTCTAGATCCAACAAGATCCAAGGGTCGACCAAAATCATAGCGGATTCATAATGAAATGGATATACGTGAGGAGCCTATCCAACGGCAGTGCGGGACTTGTTGTCAACTTGGTTATAATAGGCGGCATAGTAGTCGTGGTCCACCAAGTGTTAACAAATGTGGCTTGTCTCGGGAGAGTGGACATAATAGGAGAAAATGTCCCAATCGTACTAATCAAGGTTGTTTTTTAAATTATAACACTATTCTTGTGATATATTCTTAGTTTACTTTTTCGTCATCTACTATTTAACCTTTCAATTTTTTAAATGTTGCAGATGGGAGCCGGGACCCATTGTTCGATCTGTTTTACATCTATAGGGCTCTCAGATCCAGGACTGTTTGGTAGGGAGATGTGCATGGTTAGAAAATTTCAACTGTGAGTATCTATCATTATTTTTCATTTTGTTATCTGATGCAATTCCTTTCTTTAATGCTCTTGAGGTGGCAAGATGATTGAGATGTCGACGTAGAGACGGCATATTGCGACATGCCCCCATTGATGAGCGGATTATGCCCCATGTATATGTTACTGATTTTGTAGGAGTGATGCAATTGGATTTCATCTCGCTCGATTGACATTTAATTACTGCATTAGAAGAGAGATGGAGATCGCAGACTCATACTTTTCACATGCGTTATGGGTAGATAACACTCACTTTGCAGGATGTGGCTTACATATTCGGACTGAAGATCGATGAACATCCTGTGATTGGATACACTGCGTCCACTAGCTGGCCTGGACTTTGCGAGAGGCTTCTTGGAGTGAGGCCTGGGAAGCCTAACATCGATGGTGCATGTATCCGCATAACATGGCTTGTGGAACATTTCTCCGTACTTCCAGAGTATCCTGATGAGGAGACCATTTTACAGCACACCCGTGCATATGTACTACAGCTTTTGGGAGGGGTTGTCTTTCCAGACAAGTCTGGCAATGAGGTGTCACTGATTTACCTTCCAATGTTGGAAGACACTGAGGCATGTCGACAGTTATCCTGGGGATCTGCTTGCATGGCTTTCCTTTACAGGCACTTGTGCATCGCATCGAAGGCAGGGGCAATAGAGATCTGCGGCCCTTTGGTCTTACTGCAGTTGTAGGCTTGGGAACATTTTCCTCACATAAGACCCATTGTACATCTGAAGCTCGATTGGCGAGGGAGCCCCTTAGGATGTCGTTGGTGGGCAGATTTTGATGTCACTACTGAGCCAACACACGTGGTGCACACATACCGAGATGCATTTGACCTTCGTACAACGTCACAGTATAGAAGTAAATCTAACATGTTGTTACACTATGATTAGTTATCATCATGAGTAGTCTAAATAGAATATTTAACAACACCCGCATGATTCTTTTAGATCGTGGCTTATCTTGGACAAGCACTACACACGTAGCTCTTCATGGATGAGGTAGTGAGGAGGCAGAATCTTTTGGCTTGGGGTAGCATACGAGGGTAGTACATCTAGGCGAAACCTCTCGTCTTCCTCTAGGGAAGGAAGCGCATCTCAACCTGGTCTAGCGATGTTGAGGTCTAAAGACAGGATGCTGTGGGTTGCAATAATGCTTCAAAAGAGGGATAGTCTACTGGCTCAAGAGGAAAAACTCCTTATGCACATGTTGCACCTTGTATATACTTTCAAAAATAAAGGACGAAAAATGCAGAATCTCCAAAAGTGGACATGCCTGATTGAAAAGTAAAATGCCTGCTGGAGTGTATATACAAGGATAATATATATCTATATAATAAGAGCTTCAAAGTCAATCTTTTGTAAGTTTCCAGCGGATGACTTGGCTACACTGGTCATGCATCCACGGATAGGTAGCTACACTGGTTACCGTTCATTCTTTTCTCCATCCTCTCTTCTTGATCTGGTTGTACTTGAACATAGAAGGGAATATCTCCGACCTCGAGGAAAGAGTTGCAAGACCAGGGAACTAGAGTTACCTTGTTGAGGGAGGCTATTTCTTTGCTACTTTTGAGATGGGGAGCTATATCTCACTTACACAGTACAAGTAAAGATTCATAGTTACAAGAATTTGTGCATGTAGACTTGTTCTGACCTAACTGTTGAGGTGATCTGAATAGGAGTCTTATGGAACTTAGAGGCTGTGAGGGTTTAAATCCATCTCCCATTAAGGTTCTGACACACTAATAATCCAAAGGTCTGACAGAGCTCCAAACTACAATTTTATGAAGAAATATTTAATACTCAATAATGTCCTAACTTCTTTATTTTTCCTTCCTTTTTCCTTCTATTCACTTATTCTTTCAAATAAGTGTTTGCTAAGGGATTAGCAAAGGTAAAGCATAAGAGGATGATGAATCTGCGATTCGTCATCCTTATTCATTTATTTTAGCTTAAAATCCCTTATAAAACTCATGTATATAATACTAACTCCATGTTCTTACTAATTTGCATCTGTTTGTAAATATTGTATGTTATTTTAACCTAAAATAAATAAAGAAAGAAAGGAAAAAAAAAGAAAGGAAAAGAAGATTGTATATATGTAATAGATACATGCTGACCCGAAGCCCGAGAGAAGGTCAAGACTTGACCTTATCGATCAAGAATAAAGAAGGGGGGGATAAGGTCCTTTATCATAAAATAAAAAAATGTGTTGCAAATACTTCTCACTTATTGTGTAAATCTGTATAAAACTAACACTATTTTATTTATATATAAATTAACCTTAAATAAAATATTTTTCAAAACAAAGTTGTAAATAAAAATGTTGGTTAAATAATAAAAATATCTGCACAATGAAATCATGTATATAATAAAAGTAACCACATCCGGAAAAGCCATTAAGCGATAATAGAAAGATCAATTCCGGCTCCATATGAACTCAGATTGAACCAATCTCACTTCCATTGTATTATAAATTAAATTATCTTTAAAATGGCTATGATATTATAATTTTTGGAGTTACTATTGAGAAGTCGGTAATCTGGGTTGGTTTGTGCAATTTTGCCATTTATTTTTACATATTGTATTTGTAAATATTTTTACTAATTATTTAAAATAAAAAAATTATAAATATTTTAAAACAAAAAAATAAATTGCTTATTTACACATGTATATAATGTCATATATGTACATAGCATGTGTATATATTTTTTAACTAACTACCATAAAAAATAAAAAAAGTAACATTTAATTTTCCAATAAATAAAGTGACGAAAATACAAAAAAATTAGTTAATTTTTGTAAATACAAGACCCCACTCGATATTTCACCTTTAAGAATGATCTATGTCAAGCCATGCCATTTGCCCGTGGAGTTAATTCATAAGTCAGATTGGGCAATTAAGCAATTAAACTGGAGTTGTCACCTAGGGAAGCTTTGTCGTGACTTGAACATGAACGAGCGCGTCGAAATCAAAATCGGGGTATGAAAACAATTTAATTTATAAGGACAAGGTTAAGAAGTCGCATGATGGGTACATTAGGTGCAAGAACTTTGTATCGGGGCAAAAGGTATGATTGTTCAATGCCAAGTTGAAGACGTTCCATCTGAAGCTCAAATCCAAATGGACAGGTCCCTACGTTGTTAAGGAACTACACATCAATAAAAGTGTAGAGATAGCTGATCTCCTAGATGGTGCACGTTCCTTTCTGGTTAATGGACAACTATTGAAGTACTTTATAGATTCTAAAGAGCAGTTAGTCCAAGTCTAGGTCATCAACTTAATGCGAAGCAAGTACAATACTGACATATCAAACCACTCTTCATGATGATGTAGCATCCAGATTCAGCAACAGAGAAGTTTCACCTATTCTTGCACACTTTATTTATTCATTCTTTTAGAGCTTAGGTTTATTCTCTGTAGATAGTCACTTCGTACTTAGGCTATTTATAGCCTAAGTATAGGGGGGACCCTTGATCTTATTTGTATATTCTTATCAGCCTCATGAGTCATTCCATCGACCTTCTTCTTTACCCTTACATACTCATACTTAGACTATTTTAGCCTAAGTATAGGGGGATGAGTCCTTGTCATCCACGTACATCTCTTTTCTTCACTCATTGATCCCTCCTCTTGGCCTATACGTAGGTTATTTTTAACCTATGTATAGTGGAGAGACCCGAGTCAGTTCATGTATATCACCTTACATTCAAGAATGAGCTATGGCTATATATCATTTTATACTATGAGAACATAACAAAAGCTAAGTATAGGAGTTATATCGTATATATTCCATATATATACTTAGCCATAGCTCATATTTTGAAATTTTCCAAACGTTTTTGGCTAGGGTAAAGTACCTTACTGATTTGTGTCAAATGTTTGTCAATGCTTCAAAAATTATGATTATGTGACATTGTTTTAAAAATATTTGGCAATGGTTTGAAAAACGAGATTTTACTTGTTTTGAAAAAATCTTTTGAAAATATTTTGAAAATATATATCATGTGACATGGTTTGGAGATCCTTTTCAAAATTCTTTTCCAAATTAAGGGTGAAAATAAGACTAATTTGTTTTTGTAAATACTTCTAACTTTATTCAAAATTCATTAAAAATTGAAAAAATCAAAAATAAAAAAACATTAGTCAAATGAGTTGGTGTATCCGTGACATTTTTCACTATCACTCAAGACTCGGGGAATAAAGAAACTTTGGTTTATGAGGTCTTAAGGGCTTGAGTTAACCAGCCTTGGTCATTACAGTTTGAGACTTAATTATCAACACTTCCCTAGTTTGAATATGGGTGCTATATTGCACACTTCATCTCTAACTTAAAAAATATGACACGCACGTCACTTGCACAACTACATTGATGTTGATACGAATTTGAGGTTTCACTTGAGGAACTAGGATTTGAGATTTGAGTCTAGACCTGATTTTATGATGGTTGAGGATGGGATAAAATCGATGAAGGTTTCATGAAACCTGAGGGTCAGCAACCCAAGACAATATGAGAATAAGTTATCATGTTATCTCTTGATATTGACCTAAGTGTCAGGGTGATGAAATTTTAAAAAATGTTGATCAGTGTGAGTCAAGTTGGTAAAAGCAGAGGAGCCAGCGAAAAATGAAAAGAAAAGAAAGAGAAAGAAAAGCTATTGCACTTCAAAGACAAATATAAAGAGCTTCCAACAAAGGCAAGCACTCCCAACCTTTCAAGTGTCCGCATGGACATCCTTTTAGGCTTTTATGAGTCGGACTAGCACCCAAAAATGGCTCTGCATCTTATAGTGATACAAGTCTGGGTGTCGAAGGTATCTCAAATACTCAAAAGAGACACATCCTTGTGCATTCCCAGGAAAACAAGTGCAGATGATTTAACACTCTCTTGACGGACACATTAATCAACACCAAAAATATTTGTGTTGAGTAATAAGGTACTAGAGAGTACACTTGTTCCCAGGTCCTCCGTCGTCGACCTCCTCCTCCCCAGTTCCTCCCGTCATCGCCCACCTACTCCCCCGACCTCCTCCTCCTTCCCATGTCCCCCACCATTGCCCACCTCCTCCCTGACGGTGATGGGTTTCTATGGAAGAGAAGAAAGGAGAAGAGAAGGAAGGGGAGTGGTAGGATTTGCAATTATCTTCAACGTAAATGGTGAAAATGGACGGATATCATCAAAGTAAATGGAAAAACGGATGGTTGTTAACACAATGTCATGTCATGTAAGAGTTAAGCATTATTTAGGGTTCCTGGTGTAATTCACGATTGTGTAGGATTATGTACATAATTACAAAATTACTCAGGGTTATGGGTGTAATATCCCTGTATAATATTGCCCTTCTGTTAGTGTATGTTGCGGGCACCCGTGCACAGTGGGAGGGCATTACTGCTATTTTTGTAAGAATATAAGTGCACAACTGTAGTTGCAAAAAATCTGAAGGGGCAAAATTGCTATTAGAAAAACTCAAAAGGACACAAGTGAAAATCCCTAAGGTTCTTCGTTTCAGCTTAGATCTTATAATGGAAATTGTCTCATCTTATTGTAGCCTTTTCTCTTTAATATTATTTCTTACCAATTTCCCTTTGTTTATTTGTTATGAATTCTCCTTGCATAGGACTGTGAACATCCTCAAGTGCCGCTACAAAAGAAGTATGTGCAAGTTGGATTTTTTAGATCTGGTTGGCATATCAAGGAAGGTAGACTATTTCTAAAATTTTTGCTTCAACTAATAAGCTATCAGTTAATTGCATCTTAAGTTACATTTTACCATGAATTTTCTATTATACGAAATGTGTAGCCTGAAACATTTTGAAATATATTATATTTTAAAACAGATGAATGTCACTCAGAGTAGTTTGTAGTTCTTTATTGATCTTATGCCTTGGTTTGCACAGACCTTGTTTTTTCTTGTCATTAAATTGCATAAATAAATGATAAAATTTGTAATTGCATCAGTCCCTGGCATAGATGCATGTGAAATCAAGATGATACACCAGGAAGATTCTGGATTGAATATTGATAAGGCGAAATTGGCCATTGCCAAGGGGATAAGGAATTAAATCTGTAAAATGAATGCTGCACTCCGTCAATACTCTTCTTGGAGACTTGCAAATTCAAGTTCCATGTAAATGCTCAGGATTGTTTCGGTGAGTGTCATGTACACGTTATTGCTTTTAGCATTAAATTGTGCCCCCATTCATAATCTGTTTAAAACCGATCTCTGATGCTGCTTTGCTTATTTTCCCAACTCCCTTTTTGACTTGAATAGGTGCCATGTGAATTTGAGACTCCTGATAAAATAGCATCATTGTGCCTGAAACGGCACGTGATGTTTCATCCGGTGAATACTGGAAGGGAACCTCCTTGAGCATGTCCTCTAAAAGCTGGATAGGGAAGCGCCTTCTCTTACTTGGCGAAGCAGTTTTCCTATCTAGGGGACACTCAACGCTCGCAACTCAATTGGCTATGGCCTGCTTCGTAAAGAAGATAGCGAACCAAAAAGAGGCAACAAAACATGACAGAGATATGTCCCCAGAAGTTCCTCGAGGTGGATGGAGTCCTAGATACAGCATTAAATATCAGAGGTTCAGCTCCTCCAGCGCTGACCAGCTTTCACCAAGTCGCTTGCAGATAAGACTCTGACCTTGACTCTTAGCATGTGAGTTTTATTTTTATGCCATTTGACTGTTTTAACTGTTATGGTCTATATGGAGAATAATCTGTATGTCCATGTCATTGAAGCTTCCCAGCAGTCTGTAACCTGATGGAGGCTGGCAGTTTTAGATCGTTGAGATGACTACTGTGAATACAAAGATCTTCTATTAATGTAGAGGAAGCTCTTCGAAGTTATATTGAGGCAATATTGTGATCCTGTAAGTCCATCTTGTTGATCACCATGCAAATGTTCATATGTGCTATTTACCTGATTTAGCCATATTTTGTTTTGTTTTTCCATGTAAGTTTTGGTGACAATGATAGACGCAGAAGGTTATGCTTTATATGATTTATTTATTTTGACAAGGGAAACATTGTTTGGTCGGGAAGAACAGGAGAAATCTAGTAAACCTCCGTCTAGAAACATCAATGTTAGCGAATCCATAGGCTACTGATTGTTGGTTAGGTTGTCATGATATAAGTTCATAAGATGCGTCAATCAAAATATCCTGATAACACAGAAATGATTATATGACGGTTTTATTTAATTTTGCCTTTTTTTTCTGCTGGAACATTTGTATGATGCACATTTCATTAGCGTCTTGAGTCCTTGAAGTGGAAGGGGACTAGGCTAGCTAGCTTGACTGAAATCTTCCAAGGGTTGGGTCATTAGCACGGGTAAAGGCAATACCCTAGAAGAATGTCCCATATAATTGTCTCGCCGATGGCTGTTATCTCTTTGTGCCATTACAAGGGCATGGTGGGCTATTCCCCTCCTAGCTGGTTTTGTATCTAAGACAGGCCACAAGAAATATGAAGCGAAGCTTCTCAAAGCTCCACTGTCCAGATATTGATCTGATCGAGATCGAGGCAGAGATGTGGCACCATCCAGTTGAAATATCTTCGTAGCCTCCACAGATAAGAGGAACCGGTCAATGCGAGATCTGAAACTGTTGTTTCTCTAAGTATATCTACTATTAGTAGCATCCATCACTTCAAGTGCCAGGTCCCCAACAACCTCCGCAAAAGAGCCATGTAATACACGTTTTGAATAGTCTTGAGTTTTTGTAGAATATCTCTATATATACTATGTTTTGGATGTTAGCAAGCGTATTTCAAGGAAATATTGGATTGATAGTATTCACACTTTACAGTTAACGTAGTCAATAGATTCGCCTTGATGCAATGATTTTATTGAAACTTGTTTTGTGTAAAATCAAGAGAACCATCTGGAATAATTATGACTTTAAAATCTCTGGATTTTGTAGAAGTATGGTAGAAGCTTATAAGTAGGAGAAGCTACTACTAGTATAGGGCCCAGGAGGTTACATATCTATGCTCATTAGACCATAATCATGTCATTAAGACAAATTAAGCGTGATTAGCACTAATTATCCGTCATTAGTGATAATTAAGTGTCATTAACAATAGTAGGACACATGGAAGACAAATCATAAGACACGTGTCATTGTACATTCAGGACATGTGTCAATGCACAAGAGTACCATGTGTCATCATTCTAAGACTAACATGTGTCCTACACATCACTAAGAGTAATTAAGCGTGATTAGCACTAATTACCTGTCATTAGTGATAATTAAGTGCCATTAGCAAAAGTAGAATGCATGGAGGGAAAATCATGGGACACGTGTCATTACATATTTAGGACAAGTGTCAATATCCAAAAGGACCATGTGTCGTCGTTTTATGACTAACATGTGTCCTAGTGTAGCCTCATACTTGTGCAACAAGTTTTCTCATGAATAAGCCGTGTGCCATGGTGTATGAATGACAAGTGTTGCCATGTGTCTTCATACATGGAAGAGAGGCAACATGTGTCTTGGAGCCTCCCTTACATGTTGACACATGTCACACATGTAAAGGGGGTGGAGGCCTATATATACCCATGACCTCCCCACCATTCTACTCATTCATCCCACGCCACTCTCACCACCTTAGAGCCACAAGGCTGTCGAGGTCGTTGGAGGAGCACGATAAGAGTGACGACAAAGCTCTGTCAGTGACCGAGAGCGCATCAAAAGCCGTAACGAAGTTCTGGCCGCCATCAAGTCGTAGTACTCAATATGAGACGGTTATCAGGGATATTCACTAAAGAAGGCAATCCCGACTCAAATTAGAAAGCAATCAGGTGAGGGATTCTCAAGCGCTATTTTAAAGGAATAATCTTTAGCTTTTTATGCATGATTTTGATAGCAAGTATGAAATCGTATTCTCTAACGCTTTTATGTTTGAATTGCAAAGTATCAGATAGTAGATATGAAATCAGGTCTTTATAAATCATTTCAAAAGTCGTTTCAACTATTTTATCATGATAACACATTTTCAAGCATAAGGTTCTTTGTGAAACATGAAACATAATTAGATTTGAGCTTTATATAAAAGAAACGTGCTTGTATGCAATATGTATCGGTTTTCAAGTTCCTAATAGTTTCCAGTTGTAAGAATATGCATGCTATGTCAGATTGCTTTATGTTCATAAACCAGTTGTTATGAGCCTGATTTAACAAGAGTATGGATTGTTAGTGCCAAGAAAAGAATCAGAATCAGAATCAGAAAGTAAGCACCACAGTAGCTCTTTTATACAAGTCATGAACTAGCCATTAGATATGGTGATGCCATTAGATATGACCCTGAAACAGCCATTAGATATGGCAAACCATTAGATATGGTATCAAGTGGACTTTGGATCCGCATTCTGTATACATATAGGCTTTGGGCTGTATGTAGGGTGTTTTTGGTCTTTGGGATCGTCTGCGCGTATGACTTAGCTTTGTTTCAGCGTTCATGAGTCGATAACTTAGACATAGTGGTGATTAATGCAAACAGCTTGATAGTGACAATTATGTTTCAGGTTATCTACTTTTGAAGTGACTTCAATGTTCAATTGCAAAACCAGCATGTTGTTATATGATTACTGTCATAAAGTCTCTTTCAAGCTATTTCCAAGTTATCAGCATAAATTTTGGTATGATGCTCATATTTTAACTTTAGCTATAAGTAAAAAGCTTGAGATCCTCTCACTGGGTCTAAGCTCATAAATGGGTTTCGACTCATCCCGTTATATTATAATTATGTACATATCAACAGAATCACGACCAGAAGGAGAAAGGACTGCTTACACACTAGGAGAAGGTGGTGTTCTTGTTTTTTTTGTACTGTCTGTTTTTTTTGTAAGGAGTTGTAATAGAACTTGTGTAAGACTTTTCTTTGAAATGTGAACTTTAAATACAAAGAAGATATGTTTGATGAGATTGCCACATGTGTACTTTGAGGATAAAGAAGCAGAAAGACATCTGTCGCGGCACGTTTCGATTAGCGGGACGGGTCGTGACAAGCCAGGCTCTTGAGCGCCTCGTACCCTAGGTCTAACGCCAAAAAAGATAGTTAAATTTAAGTCACCCTCAATAATCCAGGTTACCATTGGAAAGTTCCCTCTCAAGCCGTTGACAAGCCAGAAATGCCATATACCGATGATATCGCAAATCTTCTTCCATCGTCTTTCTTCTGTGGAATCACAGTGGCCATGTGAAACATTATCAACTCATCCATTCTATAAAAGAGGTCATTATTCCAAGCCACTATGACCCCCCTGGAGCTGCCAATCGTCTGGAAATGCTTAAACTTGGTGGCAATGGCACAGAGTAGAACACCACCTTATCGACTGCCTAGTAAAGTTGGAAATATCGGCATCATATCGATCGACTCCATATGGGGATATATTGACGATATTGGTGGAAATTTCGGAAATGACAAAAAATGATTCCTTTGCAAATTAAGATCATACTTGTTCTTAAAATACTAACTAACCTATAAATACACATCTGTATACCAGAATGAGTTGTATTTAGCATATCAGTACACATTAATCACACATATCGTTGTTGTCAATGTTGATTATGGATTATTCACTATTGTGAGATTAGAAGAGAAATGCGGAAATTCAAGCAATAACTTAGTTACATTAAGGAGGTGTATTTAGCACATTAACTTTATATCACATCATATATTAAATATAAAAAAATATTGAGCTATATAGGATGTCATATGAAACAAGTTAATGAGTATAATAACATATATGTATGTAGACATTCCTTCATTACCCTAGAGTTGTTTAATCTCCGTCGCAAAAGGGGGCGAAACCTCCCATTTGAGCACCCACAACCTGAAACAAATATATAACCATAATGTGCTTGTATACAAAGAATAGATATAGAATCAAAGTCCCAAACAAATAGATCAAAAAATTAACAAATTGTTGATATTTTGCAATATCATCACCGTATCGATGTTATCAATTGATATTGACTGATATCTAAGGAAATTTTTACTGAAATCTTTAGTTTTTGAACGATATGAGATGAATCACTGATATTTGACAGATACTTGCTAGATGCCATGATATATCCTAGAATTTAACATACACCCAAATATCAAAACCCTTACTCTAATGTTACCAATATATCGTTGATATATCACGGTATTTTGAACTATGCTACATAACATAAATTTGGCTATTTATTCATATCGGATTTATTTTCTCATATGTTAAAATATGGAGTGGCTAGAAAATCTCAGCAAATCAACTTTTAAAATTTAAAGAATAACAAATTATCTTCCAAACTTCTTTCCTGGTAAAAGAAGTTGCAAAGTCAACTAACATAGTTTATATAAATGATAGAGCATCAATATTGTCACGACCCGTCCCGCTAACCAGAACGTGAAGCGACAGAGATCTTTCTGCTTCTTTTTCCTCAAAGTACACATGTGACAATCTCATCAAACATATCATCGTTGTATTCACATTACAAGGAAGTGTCTTACACAAGTTCTATTACAACTCCTAATAAAACAACAGACAGTACAAAAAAACGAAAACCATCAAACACCACCTCCTTCTAGTGTGTAAGCAGTCCGTTCTCCTTCTTGTCGTAATTCTGTTGATCTGTACATAATTATAATATAACGGGATGAGTCTAAACTCGTTTACAAGCTTTAGACCCAGTGAATGGATCTCAAGCTTTTTACATATAGCTAAAAGTTGAAATATGAGCATCAGGCAAAAATTTATGCTGAATACTTTGAAATAGCTTGAAAAATAGACTTGATGACAGTAAACATATAACAACATGCTAGTTTTGCAATTGAACGCTGAAATTACTTCAAAAAAAGATAAACTAAAACATAATTATCACTATCAAGCTGTTTGCATTAATCACCACTGTGGCTAAGTTATCGACTCATGAACGCTGAAACAAATCTAAGTCATACGCGCAGACGGTCCCAAAGACCAAAAACTCCCTGCATACGGCCCAAAGCCTATATGTATACAGAATGCGGACCCAAAGTCCTCTTGATACCATATCTAATGGTTTGCCATATCTAATGGTTGTTTCAGGGTCATCTAATGACATCAACATATCTAATGGCTAGTTCATGACTTGTATAAAAGAGCTACTGTGGTGCTTACTTTCTGATTCTGCTTCTTTTCTTGGCACTAATAATCCATACTCTTGTTAAATCATGCTGATAACAGCTAGTTTAAGAACATAAAGTAATCTGACACAGTATTCATATTCTTACAACTGGAAACTATTAGGAACTTGAAAACTGATACATATTGCATACAAACGTGCTTCTTTTATATAAAGCTCAGATCTAATTATGTTTCGTGTTTCACAAAGAAATATATGCTTGAAAACGTGCTATCATGATACAACACTTGAAATGACATCTGAAATACGTTTTAAAGACCTAATTTCATATCAACTACTATATGGTACTTGCAATTCATATGTAAACACTTTAGAAAACATGATTGCATACTTGCTATTCAAAACCATACATAAAAACTAAAGATTATTGCTTTAAAATAGTGCTTGAGAATCCCTCACCTGATCGATATCTAACTCGAGTCTAGATCTCCTTCTTTAGTGAATCCCCCCTATAGCCGTCTTAGATTGAATACTACGGCTTGATGCGGGCAGAACATCGTTACGGCTTCTAATGCGCTCTTGGTCACCGACAGAGCTTCGCCGTAACTCCTATCGTGCTCCTCCAGCAACCTCGGCGGCCTTGTGGCTCTAAGGTGGTGAGAGGGGGTGTGGAATGAAGTGAGTAGAATGGGGAGGTCTTGGGTATATATAGGCCTCCAACCCCTTGCCATGTGTGACATTTGTCAACATATAAGAGAGGCTTTAAGACACATGTTGCCTCTCTTCCATGTATGAAGACACATCGCAAGCACTTGTCATACATGTACCATGGCACGCGGCTTATGCATGAGATAACTTTTTGCCCAAGCAAGAGGCTACACTAGGACACATGTTAGTCTTAGGATGATGACACATGGTAATCTTGGATTTTGACATTTGTCCTAAATGTATAATGACACGTGTCCCATGATTTCCTCTCCATGTGTCCTACTTTTGCTAATGACACTTAATTATCACTAATGACGGGTAATTAGTGCTAATCACGCTTAATTAGTCTTAATGATGAGTAGGACACATGTTAGTCTTAGAATGATGACACATGGTACTCTTGTGCATTGACACATAACCTGAATGTACAATGACACATGTCCAATGATTCGTCTTGCATGTGTCCTACTATTGTTAATGACACTTAATTATCACTAATGACGGATAATTAATGCTAATCATGCTTAATTTGTCTTAATGACTATGGGCTAATGAGTATAAATTTATAACATTGCGGCCCTATACTAGTAGTGGATTCTACTACTTATGCTACTACCATACTTCCCGATTTCTAGATGTGGTACTATGTTTGATGTGCTACAAAAATCCAGAGAACCTTTTTGAAGTCATATTTATAGAAGATGGTCTCTGATTTACACACAACAAGTTTCCATAAAATCGTTGTATTACGGTGAATTTATTGACTGTGTTAACCGTAAAGTGTGTGAATACTATCAATCCATTAACACTTGCTAACATCCAAACATAGTTCATATATATAGTGATATTCTACAAAAAATCAAGGCTATACAAAACGTGTATTACAATTTCTCCCCTACTTGAAATAAATTTTGTCCTCGAAATTGTAGTACCTTTCCTAGTTAGAAAATAAGTGGGGATATTGAGATCTCATTTTTTCCTCTCGTTCCCATGTGGCTTCTTCTATTGCCTGACTCCTCCATAAAACTTTAACTAAGGGAATCTTCTTTGTACGAAGCTCTTGTACTTTATAATCCAGAATTTCTATAGGAACCTCCTCGTATGATAGATCTTCTTTCAATTGAATATCTTGAGGTTGTATCATATGGGTTGGATCTGGAATATACTTCCGAAGTGTGGAGACATGAAAGACATCATGTATCCTTGCTTAGTTTAGATGGAAGTCGAAGACGATAGGCCACACTTCCAATTCTTTCTGTGATCTCGTAAGAGCCAATGTATCTTAGACTTAGTTTCCCTTTCTTCCCGAATCTGATTAGGCCTTTCCATGGAGATACTTTTAGAAACACATGATCTCCCACTTGAAATTCTAAGTCTCTCCTGCGCTTATCTGCATAACTTTTCTGTCTGCTTTGTGCTGCCTTCAAGCATCTCTTGATTTCCTCAACTTTTTCTATTGTGCTTTTTATTAATTCAGGTTGAACCAATTTTCGTTCTCCCATCTCACTCCAACAGATAGGTGTTATACATGGTCTACCATATAAGGCTTCATAAGGTGCCATCCCAATACTAGCATGATAGTTGTTATTGTATGCAAACTCTATAAGTGAGAGATTTTTATCCCAGCTTTCTATAAAAGCTCAGTGCACAAGTTCTAAGCATGTCTTCTAGTGTTTGAGCTATCAAGGTCAACGTGTCTTACACGTTGTTGTTGTAATTATTCTCCTGATTAGGGACTTGGGTGGTCACTTGTGGCTGCTCTGCTGCCATTGTTTCGTATAAAAATAAAACCTCAATTAGATCCTTCATTAACGTAAATCCTCCAATAATGATTTCAGATATCGTCAGGACTATAACATAAATTTTCTTCTAAGTTCAAATCAAATTTTGATAACTAAATTGTCTTCCAATACTATAGATCAACTCCTAATATAATTCTTGCTTAAGGTCCTAAAACCTTTGTCCTGATACCACAAGTTGTCACGACCCGTCCCGCTAACCGGAACGTGACGCGACCGAGATCTTTCTACTTCTTTTTCCTCAAAGTATACATGTGACAATCTCATCAAACATATCATCGTTGTATTCACATTACAAGGAAGTGTCTTACACAAGTTCTATTACAACTCCTAATAAAACAACAGACAATACAAAAAAACGAAAACCATCAAACACCACCTCCTTCTAGTGTGTAAGCAGTCCGTTCTCCTTCTTGTCGTAATTCTGTTGATCTGTACATAGTTATAATAACGGGATGAGTCTAAACTCGTTTACGAGCTTAGACACAGTGAATGGATCTCAAGCTTTTTACATATAGCTAAAAGTTGAAATATGAGCATCATGCAAAAATTTATGCTGAATACTTTGAAATAGCTTGAAAAAGAGACTTGACGACAGTAAACATATAACAACATGCTAGTTTTGCAATTGAACATTGAAATTACTTCAAAAGAAGATAAACTGAAACATAATTATCACTATCAAGCTGTTTGCATTAATTACCATTGTGGCTAAGTTATCGACTCATGAACACTGAAACAAAGCTAAGTCATACGCGCAGACGATCCCAAAGACCAAAAACACCCTGCATACGACCCAAAGCCTATATGTATACAGAATGCGGACCGAAAGTCCTCTTGATACCATATATAATGGTTTGCCATATCTAATGGCTGTTTCAGGGTCATATCTAATGACATCACCATATCTAATGGCTAGTTCATGAATTGTATAAAAGAGCTACCGTGGTGCTTACTTTCTGATTCTGCTTCTTTTCTTGGCACTAATAATCCATGCTCTTGTTAAATCATGCTGATAACAACTAGTTTATGAACATAAAGCAATCTGACATAGTATTCATATTCTTACAACTGGAAACTATTAGGAACTTGAAAACCGATACATATTGCATACAAACGTGCTTCTTTTGTATAAAGTTCAAATCTAATTATGTTTCGTGTTTCACAAAGAAACATATGCTTGAAAACGTGCTATCATGATACAACACTTGAAATGACATCTGAAATACGTTCTAAAGACCTGATTCCGTATCAACAACTATATGGTACATGCAATTCATATGTAAACACTTTAGAAAATACGATTGCATACTTGCTATTCAAAACCATACATAAAAACTAAAGATTATTGCTTTAAAATAGTGCTTGAGAATCCCTCACCTGATCGATATCTAACTCGAGTCTAGATCTCCTTCTTTAGTGAATCCCCCTCTATAACCGTCTTAGATTGAATACTACGGCTTGATGCGGACAGAACATCGTTACGGCTTCTAATGCGCTCTTGGTCACCGATAGAGCTTCGCCGTAACTCCTATCGTGCTCCTCCAGCAACCTCGGCGGCCTTGTGGCTCTAAGGTGGTGAGAGGGGGTGTGGAATGAAGTGAGTAGAATGGGGAGGTCTTGGGTATATATAGGCCTCCAACCCCTTGCCATGTGTGACATTTGTCAACATATAAGAGAGGCTTTAAGACACATGTTGCCTCTCTTCCGTGTATGAAGACACATGGCAAGCACTTGTCATCCATGTACCATTGCACGTGGCTTATGCATGAGATAACTTGTTGCCCAAGCAAGAGGCTACACTAGGACACATGTTAGTCTTAGGATGATGACACGTGGTAATCTTGGATATTGACATTTGTCCTAAATGTATAATGACACGTGTCCCATGATTTCCTCTCCATGTGTCCTACTTTTGCTAATGACACTCAATTATCACTAATGACGGGTAATTAGTACTAATCACACTTAATTAGTCTTAATGATGAGTAGGACTCATGTTAGTCTTAGAATGATGACACATGGTACTCTTGTGCATTGACACATGTCCTGAATGTACAATGACACATGTATTATGATTCATCTTGCATGTGTCCTACTATTGTTAATGACACTTAATTATCACTAATGACGGATAATTAGTGCTAATCACGCTTAATTTGTCTTAATGACTATGGACTAATGAGTATAAATTTATAACATTGCTGCCCTATACTAGTAGTGGATTCTACTACTTATGCTACTACCATACTTCCTGATTTGTAGATGTGGTACTATGTTAGATGTGTTACAAAAATCCAGAGAACATTTTTGAAGTCATATTTATGCAAGATGGTCTCTGATTTACACACAACAAGTTTCCATAAAATCGTTGTATTACGGTGAATCTATTGACTGTGTTAATCGTAAAGTGTGAATACTATCAATCCAATAACACTTGCTAACATCCAAACATAGTACATATATATAGTGATATTCTACAAAAACTCAAGACTATACAAAACATGTATTACAAATATCGACACCATATCGATGACATAACTCGAAATGATGGAACGTTTGTATTGAATACTTAAATTATCATCAATATCGATGATACCAGATGACATATCATCGATAGTTCGTTTGATATCTGTCAATATCGATATCCAATGTAATATCGATCTCCTTGACTTGTTGATATAAATATCGAGGATATATCCAAATATTTGATCCACCCTCCCAAGAAGCCATTTTTGCCTCTTGCAAACACAAAACATCCCCCTTCCTGTCACAAAATAGAGATCCAAACTCCATCATCTTCTCCAGCAAACTCAATCCCCGGACATTCCGAGGGGAGATCCCATGTTGCCTATAGTCCTGTCGGAATTCCTATGCTATGTCCCACACAAAGTGAAGTGTAGCATCCACATGTGCTCCGTCTACCAATACATCGTCAACCATGGGAGACCCCTCTGCCACCACCCCATAAGATGGGTCATGCACACCTGAAGCTATGGGTTATATGAGATTGTAACCCCCATACCTCCAAAGATAGTCCCACATCAAAAATCACAAAGTGTGAGAGTGAGTTATAAGTGATGGAGATTAATACTTTACAATTTGGATTTAAACATTTGGATGATTGTTGACGGATTTAATTGGACCTAATCCAACAAATTGTCTGAGTCTATTTTCCTAAAGGGATTTTTACCCAGCAGACCTTAGAAACTTTGCAAATTACCTCTACGACCTTTGAAACATCCTAATTCCTCCCTCAACCCTGTAAACTTGCTCCGTCTTACTCAACAAACCCTGCCGTCAATTTTAACTATATTTGAGTCAGTTACTAGGGTTAATCTTGAGTTAACCTAACCACTTTACAATCCAACGGCTAGGATTAGCTAAAATAAAAAGAAAATCCTGCCAGGGTCGAAGCAGCGGCTGCAGGTGGGAGGGCCTCCATCGTCGGCGGGGGACGCGGGGCTCTCCATCGCGGGGAGGGTGGGGGGGCGCGGGGGGGGGGGGGGGGTGAAGCAGCAACGGTGGCCGGGGCGGTGAAGCGGCGGCGGCGGCAGGGGTAGGGGCAGGGGGGTAGCATCAGTAGGGGGGCGGGGGATCTTCCATGGTCGGCGGGTCGGGGGAGGGGGGGCTCCATTGCGCGCGCGGTTGGGGGGGGGGGGGGTGGGGGCTCCAATCGTCGACGGGGTGGGGGGAGGGGGGGCTCCATCGCATGAGCGGTGAGGGGGGGCCTCCAATTGTCGGCGAGGTCGCACGCGCGGGAGGGGGAGGGGGGGTTCGGCTGCTCTGAGCAGGAGGGGGCTGCGGGAGGGGGAGGGGGGTTCGGCTGCTTCCTCCTTGCTGGTAGGAGAATCTGACCATCTCAAAACAGAATTCTAGTTGTTTGTATTGGGGTTTGTGAATCTCCCCGTAAGCTTCCTTGGCGTCTCGTTCTTCGATTGCTCGATCCGCGTTCTACTTCGGCTTACGCTCAACCAAAGAACCCAACAAATCAATCGCAAGCATGCAACACAATCCCATTCTGTTTTCACTTGTACAGATCAAACAGGGCAAGCCCAACAATCCCGATACTGATCAATCTCTCATGGCAGGATGTCTTTGGGGATGATGATGTTGCCGATGTTGATATGCCACGGATCGACGAGGTGCGCCGCAAGGTTCTCCAGCGGACCTGTCCCCGGGTACGCCGATTGCTGAACGCAGAACCCGACAAAGGACAACAGAGCAAGACGACCTGTTTGCAACAAAGAACAGAGGAAGATGACGACGAATCAATAGCAGTGCGTCGAGTGCCGGGAGGAGGGTGAAGCGCCGACGACGATGGAGGTCGACGACATGGTTGGTGCTGGGTGGTGGGGAGATGGATGAAGGTGAGAGGGAGTGGCAGTTAACGTAAATTCGATAAATAAAATAGGCATAATATCAAAGAGTATAACGGAATCCGGTTACTTTTAACGGCTAAATAGATGGAGGTTAACCACAGGGTTTATGTGGTAAGGGTTAGCAAGTTTACGGGGTCGAGGGAGGAATTATGATGTTTCAAAGGTCGTAGAGATAATTTGCAAAGTTTCTAGGGTCTGCTGGATAAAAATCCCTTTCCTAAATAATAAAGACCTAAGCGTCAACGCTCAACGTTACATGACTCTATCCTTGGACCCTCGAGGTCAGCGTGTCTCCCAACAAAGAGCATAAGTCCGATGCCTTTTCCTCGAAAAACGAGATCAGGTCCTGCGGCGACCCAGGTGGTGTCGCTTTCGAAGTCCTCGGCACTGCCGCATGATGTCATCTTTCTTTGAAGCCAATCCCACAGCAAAATCTTGCCCCCAAACTTCGGCAGCAACATTGATTGAGGCCGTGTGACCCCGTAACATCAGGCACCATCTCCAGGACATATGGCAGCTCCGGTGGAGCAACCACCGGAACATGCGGCACAGCGAAGCCAATACCCAACACCGGAGAAGCTGCCTCGGCAGACGAACTATCAGAAAAAGGAGACGCTGTATCGGAGCCCCCGACCAGGAATGAGGGTCCTGGTGCCCAAGAGAGTGTGAATCCGTTGGGCCCATTGTCGGGTACTAAACTTTGAAATCGGAGTAAATGGGATTGCAATTAATCACACGAATGGGAGGAGCCTACCATCGGCCCCCAATCCCCGGGGAAATATTTCGTTGCCTCTTCAAGGAAACCACCCCCGAAGATTCAGAAGTTGCAGACGGCGCTGCAATTCATGCCCGGAATCCGTCGACACGTCAGTCACCTTCCCCGTTCAAGCGCCGCCATCAGCCACCTCCTCCCTCACCACGATCGAGACCGAACTTGGACTAAGGCACGTCTCTAGACGATCCGGCTGAGAAGGAACTGGACCCTCCATGAGAATGCTGATCACATGGCCCACCGGAGCTTAGGACCTCCAGGAGGTTTGCAGTCAAATCACCCGGTCGACGGGTCATCGCCACTCTTCTCAGTCCAAGAACCCCACATGTTGCATCCACGACGACGAATCTCAGGTCGGCCACACTGGAAGGCGGAAGCGCGGAGGGCGCCTGACAACTCTTCGATATATGGTCTGTAGCACCACATCCGAAGCACCAAGTGCCCTCGGTTACCTTCTGCGTCCTCAAAGAACTACGCGGCTTTGGCGGCCGCGTCAGCCAAACCCCGCCTGTATCTTCTGCATCACCCTTCAGAAGAACATTCTCCGATCGCACCTCCGACATCTTCTCATCTTCCTCCAAGGCCACGTCCAAGTTCCTTGCATGTAAAGTGGCCCTCTGGGCCGCTCCTCCCCTCCCCGCCCTTCTGCTGGAACTTCCCAGCTAAAAAGCATAACTACATATTCCATTCCCTTTGTTATCTAGAGACTTATATCAGGAAACCTCTCAGGTCCCAAAGGGTGATCTCAGCCAACTCATTCCGTCGTCCCTTTCGCTTGAATCTCATCCGTACCCCGGAAAAAATATCATCCGCAAATTGATGGTGTTACGTTTTTGCAATAATTTCTGCATTTTTAGAGAGAAATATATTAACTAGTTTGGCCAAAAAATGTCTTGTAAGATGAATCAACACAAATACTAGAAGTGAATTTGTTAATTATTCTTTGTTGAAAGTTTGAAATTTTCATACAAGACTTAAACTAATACAAGAATGGGCCTCACACGGCATAGAATAAAAGAGTACATGCTTAAAAATTTTGAAACTTGGTGGACACTTGCAGTTGTATGTGTACTGTATTTCTTGTGTTATCTCCAAATGAGATACCCGTAGGAGGTATTTATAGGCCTTAATATTATTGGGTGAAATATTTTATATGGGAAACTAAAATGCTTTCGCATCCTCGTCTCTAAATAGATATTTTTATGGATATATCCACCTCTTTTACTTCTAAAATATCCTCTTCAAGTAGATATTGATCTTGATGGTCATCTACATCTGGGTGGAAGATTCTAGCTCTTTTACGCATATGTGCATGCTTGTAAATAAAAAAATGATCAGTAAATTACAAATTACTTAATTTTCAACAAGACATAGTTCGTGCATTCAAAACTTATTGGTGTTGAAAGAGGCAGGGATGCGATTGTAGCCACAGATCATGGTCTAAGAGGGCAAGAGATGTTTATAGGCCTTAATATTCATGGTGTGCGAAATGACATTTGATGTGTCAAAATAACAAATGCTCGACTATGATACCATTCCCATTTTGAGACCTCGTGTGGTAAAATGAGGCTTACCTATCAGTCAACTAGCCGTTGACCCATCTTCTTCTGTATTTAACCCACACCGTCCCATTCCTCTCATAATTCCTTCTCATTTCTTAAAAAAGTTCCATCGTCCTTTTACAGTCCCTTCTGGTTTCTTAAATTCATTTCATCCTACTCTAAAATAACCTCCTATTCAACCTATTTTTCATTAAGAAATTCATATTTTGAAGAATAATTTTTTTACTTTAACTAGCCATAATATTCAATATAAATATTGAATGTATATTTAAATTTAGGAAAAATATATATTTTATGAACATTACAAACTGATGTTTATCATAACTTCACGTGTTACATTGTTACATATAACGAGAAGTAGAGGAATATTTCTGAATTATGTGTTTAAAAAAACTAGGACTAATGCGATTAGGATAAAAGGGATATAACATAATATGGATATATTTTTCTATAAACAGAATAATTCCTACTGAAATTTACTTAGATAATTATATTGAATTGAAATGTTGCTCACCGACGGAGGATCAAAGGTTTTCCATTATCCACTTCAAGCATTCATTTCAAATAATGATGAGGATACTTAGGGTGTCAAAGCTTTGCTTGACTCACCTATCCCATCAAAACTTGATCTATGGTCTAACTAACAAAGGCATTGCCTGAACTGTCTTCTGAGCTATTGCTCTCACCATCAGATCGTCGAGTTGAAATCACTCCCGAACTCATTCAAGTATGTTTTCTTAGTCCAAACAAGAACTTATCGTCATAATCTCCTCTAGACTCACATTTGACCGATCGGTTGATCGATGTGGGAAGTCTCATAAAGCACCCAATAGAGGATGAAGCAGAACAGAGAAAGGTAGTTTCGAGTGACGAATGAACAAAGGTAGTGGAAAGGGTGGGCCAAATAGATGCGAGGGAAAAGAATGCAAAGCGCAAGAGAAAAGCGAAGTAGCGAATCTCGAGCTTCTTTTTTCAGAGGAAAATCTATTTCATTCTTAGAGTGGTTGCTCTTGTATAACTAGTGCTTTGTGAGGCAAACCTTCCCATGCCCACAACTGCAGAAGAATAAGATGATAAAACCGCCAATCTCTTCAGTTCTTATATCAGATGCACAACACATCTGTCTATACGCATATACTAATGTTCTTAATCCCAAGTGAGTCTTCTGTAGCATGAAAATCCCCAAGCAATGACAAAGTGATACTAGAAATTAGAGATCTGATGATGTCTTTGTCGATGGATTGTATGCTTAATAAATGCTCGCAAACATCCGACCACTTTCCTCTAGTGGTCTTTGTCCTTGTAGTAGGCCCTTCATCAATTCATAATCCCCTGTATTTCATCATATCCTCGTAAATGTGTGCGTCTCCGGCTTCCATTACTTAACTGATGCTATGATCTGATTGTTAAGAAAACCTACATGAACATGCATATATAAATCGGAATATCAACAGGTTTCCAGAACAGATTTATGTATGTATGCATCCATATTAACATTGATAAGAAAAATATTCGTTTTAAGAACATATGCATATTAAAGCAAGGGAAAAATCCGGAAACAAACATCACGACAAACAATGTGACAAAGAAAATAAATATCGAGAGTTAGAAATCACAACCGAAGCGTCCTGTCGTAGGACTCCCCTTAGAGAGACAGCGCCCCCCACTTTACCGGCGCACAAGGCCTTGACGTGCCACTCCCAGGGTCCGACGGTCCACGCTCGTCGACGGTGCGTACCGTGCTTGAGCGTCCCCGAAAGTCACATCCGTAGACGAAGCCCGAGATCGAGAGAAGAGAGGAAACATGCGTCCTCGAGAGAGCAAAGGCGCTGAGAAAATGAGGAGAGATGTTCGTAACCTGCGCCCACGTCTTTAAGAGATACTTAAATACGTCCGGGCAATTACGTTTTGTCAGAGGATAATGGGACGTATCCCTTGGAATTCAAACGCGCGGTTACAAAACTGACTCGGTCTTTGCCACGCCACGCCGCAGCTGCGGCCGCGGTCGTGCCACGCCCGCGCCCGAGCCCGGTGCAACGCGGGCACGCGCGCGCATGCGTGCGTGTGTTGTGGTCTAAAGTCCTCTCTAGTCTGTTTCCAGACTAGTCTCATGACTTCCCACATAAAAACCAAGTGCCAGTTTTATCTCTCCACGATGTGAGACGAAACAGCACCCACAGGGTTGAAACATTGAATTCTAAGAATTGAGATACATTAATACAACTTGATATTGACAATCAAATTGCATTAAACTATCTCAAAATAGTTAATTCCAATAATCCCCCACGAATTCATTGTTGAAACACAAAGAGCCAAGGATCTCGAGTTTCCACACTCTGCTTTCAGTAAAGGTACCTTCCGGTTTGAACCTTTACCTGAGCTATCCCCTTTCACCATCACAGGAATAAAGTGAACTAAGTCTTGAACTTTAATCCTTTTATGTAATGGTATCGAGTAGTAACAACAGAGTAAAGTCTATGGTGACAATTTCTGGTTTTGATGTTATTAATGGCCATGCACCCTACCCTGATTCATGAGTATATTAAGGATAAACCCTCATCCTTTATCTGCGGCCCACAGAAATACTCATATATAGGTGGCATTCTCCAAGGATGGACTGCTCACATCCTGCTTATAAAAGCTTGAATCCATTAAGAGCATAATGCTCAACCTTTTCCTGCAGTTTTCAGGCACTCGACTTTTCAGGGATAGGACTCACATGCAAAGTATTGTATATTGAGTGCCAATCTGTTCCCCTTACAGCTTGTTTTCCCATTGAACTTATTTTGTGGGATCTCCACTCATTTAGGTTGTGAAGCTACTGCAGGTAAACTCTCAGTGGGTTTCAGCCCCATCCCAAGTCTGGATTTTTGGACTAAAGATCTATCAAGTCCCTTTGTAAGTGGATCTGTCGTGTTATCTTTGGTACCAATAAATTCCACAGCAATCACTCCAGAAGACACCAAATCCCTACTAGACTTAAGTCTAACTTGGATATGTCTTCTAGTTTTCTGATTGTACTTTGAACTATTTACTTTTGCAATAGTAGTCATGCTATCACAATGTAAAGAAATAGCCGGTATCAGCTTACCCACCATGGGTATCTCAGAGACAAGCTCCCTAAGCCATTCAGCCTCTATACCTGTTGTGTCCAAAGCACACAGCTCTGCCTCAAAAGTAGACCGAGCCAAGATGGTCTGTTTCACAGACCTCCAGGAGATTGCACCTCCTCCAAGGATAAATACATACCTAGTCACACTGTTACTCCCAGAGTCATCCATTTGACCTATCCAACTTGCATCACTACATCCTTCTAAGACAGGAGGATATTTACCATAATGCAGTCCAAAAAGTCCAGTACCCTTAAGGTACTTCAACACTCGATCCAAGGCCTCCCAATGAGTACGGTCAGGACAGCTCGTATAACTACTCAACTTTGCGACCGTGAATGAAATATCAGGTCGAGTACAGTTCGCAAGATACATCAAGCTTCCTATAATCTGGGAATATCGTAGCTGTGCTACAGGTACTCCACTCTTGTTCTTGCAGAGGGGTTTAGATGAATCATAAGGAGTGCATACAGATTTACAGTTATGATAGCCAAATTTTTCAAGAACTTTCTCAGTATAATGTGACTGAGACACAGCTATCCCATTAGTAGATCTAATCAGTTTGAGCCCCAAAATCACATTTGCAACTCCTAAGTCCTTCATCTCAAACTTACTGCTCAAGAACCTCTTGGTTTCTTCCACTATCCTTATATTTGATCCAAATATCAAAATATCATCTACATATAGGCATAAGACAACAAACACATCACCTTTAATCATAGAGTACACACATTTATCGGATTCATGAACAATAAAGCCGTAAGACTGGATAGTCTTATCAAACTTGTCATGCCACTGTTTCGGAGCTTGTTTTAATCCATAAAGAGATTTTACAAGCTTACAGACCTTTCTCTCATTACCAGATGCTACGAATCCCTCAGGTTGGTCCATATAGATCTCCTCCTCAAGATCACCATATGAAACGACAGTCTTCACATCCATTTGATGAATTGTTAGATCATGTATGGAGGCCAACGCAATGAGCATCCGAATCGTAGTCATTCTAGTAACAGGAGAATATGTATCAAAATAATCAATACCCTCTTTCTATTTGAAACCTTTGGCTACAAGCCTTGCCTTATATTTTTCTTCGGATCCGTCCGATCTAAGTTTTCTTCTGAATACCCATTTGCATCCTATGGTGGAACAACCAGGAGGTAGATCGACCAATTCCCGCTTGCCATTTGAAATGATCGAATCCATTTCAGATTTAATGGCGTCCTTCCAATGCCTTGCTTCAGTAGATGCCATGGCATCCTTGTATGTGGGAGGATCACCCTCGATTTGGTAGGAGACAAAGTCGCTACCCAAATCCTTGACAATTCTAGGTCTCTTACTTCGTCTAGGTTCAACATCCTCCAAAAATTCATTGGGTTAAGAAGAGAGAGCCCCCACATTTGACATCTTTTCTATCTGTTGTGGAATAGAACTAGATGTTGAGGCTTCGTCACTAGTCACATTTTCAGGAATCCCTTTTTTTCATTGGAAAAATATCCTCGAAAAATGTAGCATCATGAAGTTCAACAATAGTATTAGTATCTATGCCTGTGATCTCATACCGAATTACTAAGAATCGATAGGCATAACTATTTTCCAGATATCCCAAGAAGACCGTGTCAAATGTTTTAAGTCCAAGCTTCTTTCTCTTGTGTTCTGGGACTAAGACCTTGAGATATTTTAGGCTTGGCTTCCTATTTCTCCAAAGTTCAAATGGACTCTTATCTTTATGCCTTAGGGGAACTCTATTCAGAATATGGCAGGCCGTATTCAAAGCTTCTCCCACATGTTAGATGGTAGCCCAGAACTTTGTAAAAGTACATTGACCATATCAGTTAGGGTTTTATTCTTTCGTTCTGCTATTCCATTGGACTGTGGTGAATATGGTGCAGTGACCTCATGAACTATGCCAAATAGTTTGCATTGTTCATCAAATATCTTAGATGTGTATTCACCACCCCTATCTGACCTTAGACGTTTAATTACTTTTTCGACTTGTGTTTCTGCTTCATTCTTAAAAATAAGAAATTTTTCTAAAGCTTCATCCTTAGTTTTAAGCAGATAAACATAACAGTATCTACTGTTATCATCTATCAAGGTGATAAAATATTTTTTGTTATCTTTATTCATCACGCCACCAAACTCACAAATATCAGAATGCACTAAGTCTAGAATTTCAGTTTCCCTATTCACAGAATGAAAAGGCTTTCTAGGCAACTTAGCTTGAGCACACATTTCACATTTGGTGAGTTTGTCTGTAGTATGATTAGGAATCATGTCAAGTTTCATCATTCTTTTCATAGAATTGAAATTCACATGTCCTAACATGCCATAAATCAGTAGATTCAATATTTGAAACAACATAAGTAGAAGAATCAAAACCAAAAATATTATTAACTGAACTATCAATGTCACATCTTATTCTAAATAAAAGATCATGATCATCCAAATATCCTTTGCCAAAGAAAACACCATGTCTCATAAAAACTACTTTATTACATTTAAAGTCTAATTGAAAACCCTCTCTAACTAATAAAGAACTAGACAAGACATTCTTCGTAATATCAGGAATGTGCAGCACCCTGCGCAAAGTCCAAACTCGTCCAGTTGAGAATCTCAGCTCGACTTGTCCAGACCCAAGCACCTTGGCTGCAGATCTGTTCCCCATCATTACTCTTCCACTGGCTGAAGCTTGATAAGACACAAAGAATGTCCTGTCAGTATAAATGTGTACATTTGCACATGTATCAACAAGCCACTCATTAGGCTCGTTTACAAAATAAAGTTCAGGGTTCACTGAGACATACCCCTCACTGGGCCCGCCTCCCTCAATCAGCACAAGAGCCTGAGGAACGACATCCTTAGACTTCTGTTGGATCTTTAGAGAATGACAATCCTTCTTTCAGTGTCCAACTTGTCCACACTGCTAGTTGGTTTTTTCTGGATTTTCCCTTCGCTTTCAGTTTCTTATTTTTCCTTTAGCATTGTTTCCCTTTGAGGTTATCACATTAACCTTAGGGTTCACATTTACAGGCATCACCTGTTTTTGTTTCCTATGCTCCTCTTCAATAGCTATCGAGACCAATAAATCATCTAGAGAAATTTTCCCTTTCCTATGCTTTAGGGACATCCCAAAATCTTCCCAGGACTTGGTAATTTGTCAATGATCGACATAACATGAAACTTTTCAGGAAGTTTCATTTCTGTCTCCCTAAGCCCTGGAGCAATAACAAAAACTCATGAGCCTGTTCCGAAATCGATTTGCCCTCAATCATCTGAAATTTAAGGAACTTGGATACTGATTATTTTTAATACCCAGATCCTCTGTGTTGTATTTCTTATCCAATTCCTCCCACAGATCCTTAACAGTCTTGGTGGATGCGCCATAGACATCAAACAAAACGTTCGATAGTGCAATGAGAATGCACCCATGACACAGACGATCATGTTTTTTCCATGCATCCGCCATATTAACCGCCTCAGGATCCGGATTTTGTTCAGATAATGTAGGGCACTCAGTTTCAAGAACCGAAATCAGGCCAATCGTGGTCAGCCAGATTTTCATACTTTGTTGTCAATGCTTGAAGTTCTGACCTCTGAATTTCTTTGGCATACCAGTGAAATCCACACGAGACCGAAACCTCAAATTTGACATTTTTCTTATCACGTTATAACGTTGTCTCTCTAAGATTGTTAAGAAAACCGACATGAACATACATATATAAATCGGAATGTCAACATGTTTCCAGAACAGATATATATATATATGCATCCATATTAACATTGATAAGAAAAATATTCATTTTAAGAACATATGCATATTAAAGTAAGGGAAAAATACGGAAACAAACATCACGATAAACAATGTGACAAAGAAGATAAATATCGAGAGAGTTAGAAATCACAATCGAAGCGTCCTGTCGTAGGACTCTCCGAGAGACAGCGCCCCACACTTTACCGACGCATAGGGCCTTGACGTGCCGCTCACAGGGTCCGACGGTCCACGCTCGTCGACGGTGCGCACAGTGCTTGAGCGTCTTCGAAAGTCACCTCTATAGTCGAAGCCCGAGATCGAGAGAAGAGAGGAAACATGCGTCCTCGAGAGAGAAGAGGCGCTGAGAAAATGAGGAGAGATGTTTGTAATTTACACCCACGTCTTTAAGAGATACTTAAATACGTCCGGACGGTTACGTTTCGTGAGAGGATAATGGGACATATCCCTTGGAATTCAAATGCGCGGTTACAAAACTGACCCGCTCTTTGCCACACGAGACCGAAACCTCAAATCCGACATTTTTCTTATCACGTTATAACGTTGTCTCTCTAAGATTGTTAAGAAAACCGACATGAACATACATATATAAATCGGAATGTCAACAGGTTTCCAGAACAAATTTATGTATATATGCATCCATATTAACATTGATAAGAAAAATATTTGTTTTAAGAACATATGCATATTAAAGGGAAAAATACGGAAACAAACATCACGATAAACAATGTGACAAAGAAGATAAATATCGAGAGAGTTAGAAATCACAATCGAAGCGTCCTGTCGTAGGACTCCCCTTAGAGAGACAGCGCCCCGCACTTTACCGACGCATAGGGCCTTGACGTGCTGCTCACAGGGTCCGACGGTCCACGCTCGTCGACGGTGCGCACAGTGCTTGAGCGTCTTCGAAAGTCACCTCCATAGTCGAAGCCCGAGATCGAGAGAAGAGAGGAAACATGCGTCCTCGAGAGAGAAGAGGCGCTGAGAAAATGAGGAGAGATGTTTGTAACCTACGCCCACGTCTTTAAGAGATACTTAAATACGTCCGGACGGTTACGTTTCGTGAGAGGATAATGGGACGTATCCCTTGGAATTCAAACGCGCGGTTACAAAACTGACCCGCTCTTTGCCACACGAGACCGAAACCTCAAATCCGACATTTTTCTTTGTTGGAAATGCGAGCCCACGGCGAGCCATTATGCAATAAATGTTATTGCAATTCACTCCTTAATCTGAAATGAAGAATACATAATTTGCATAATAGGTCCCTTAGTACAATTAGGGTTATGTACCATGGCCATCTTGATGATCATACAGCTGTTGATTCAACTATTGAATCATAGAGGCTGGTGCTTGGATGAATATCTAAAGAGTTAGATTGAGGACTCATCAAGCACCGTCAAATGATTGTTAAGAGATGATCTCCAACCTGAGTAGGAGATGGCAATCCTTATCTCTGAAGGTTGATATCTGACCGACCTCTTGATGCAGGTCCTCTGCATAGGAATAGAGATTCGGAGGTGTCAGATTAGTTAGGTCAAAGAGTTGACTTAACGAGATCGAGATAACCAAAGTCCTATATCGTATGCTGTCAGGATATAGGCACGCATCCTCTGACCGGAGACAGATGTGTTGCTATATGTCTAAGTATGTACATTTGGCAGACCAATAGGTTGATGACCTAATCAAGGTCTACACACCGGCGCGCTGGTGTGCATATAAGGGCATATGAGTAATACGATCTCTCAAAGGGATCATACAGGTTCAGTTACTGAACCGGAAGACATGAGCTCACTCATGAGATATTGGGAAGAATCAAATTCCGTGCGCACGGTCGTCTCGCTTTGGAAGCTTGACTGAATTTGTAGGTTTGATATATACTTTTGGAAAGTATATGATCAAGACCTAGGTATGATATATGCTTTTGGAAAGTATATGATCGATACCGACTCCCAATGATCGAATGAGAAACTTACTGATAAAACCATGAAATAGACAGTATAAAGTTGATCGAATACTTCGGGTTTAGTCTGAGTCTTCCAGTATGCAGGATGTACAGGTATTGGGAATACCTGAGGGTGATGTGATCATAAACGATTGTATAACCATGACGCTTCCATTCCTAGGGAGTGATGAAACGGGTCTGGATTTTAGTAACTCCTCTCAGTAGAGAAGTGATCTGATCTTGGTCCAAGTGTTGGACATTGATCTGAATGTGATTCAGATACAATGAGAAGATTAGATTTACGGTCTTGATTTAATCAAGCATCTATGGGAGGCCCGCGATCTGGATTTGAGATACGATCTCAATATCCATGTCACTATACGTGGAACAATACAATCGCCCTGTCCTTATCTCTAAGTATCTGCGGAGAAAGCGCATTATCCTTGAAGGAGTTCATGGATAATTCTATTGTTGATTTATGTATCCGAGCATTGAGAAAATGGATAATTAAATGTGATTTAATTATCATGAGTAATATGAATTTGATTCATATTATAAAGAGAGTTATCTAAGATAATTAAATGAGATTTGATTATCAAAGATGTAAATAATGTGAATGTGATTCATATTATGTGGACACAAGAGAATAGAGATCCAATATGATTAAATATGATTTAATTATCATGGATATGAATAATGTGGATAGCAATATCCATATTAATCATATATATTATAAATGTGATTTATAATATATAAGAGAGAGCTATTTGTAATTTACATTTGTTAATTAAATGTTAATGTGAATTGGATTCACATTGGACATCAAATTGAAAATGTAATTTACATTTTGTTTTGGGTTGTGAATGTGATTCACAAATTTTCAATGGCATGATTATAATGTTCACAAAATAAATTGGATTTATTTTTTGTGAAATAATTTGCAACAAAAGTTGTTGCAAATAATGGAGATTATATAAAAGGTGAAATAGCCACCTTCCTAATGGAGGAGGGTGGACGGCCACCACTCCCATTAGGAAAGGGAGGCCGTCCCCCCTCTCCACATGGAAGGAGGCTTTTCTCTCCTTTCATTATCTCCATGTATTGATGATTTAATTTTGTAATTAAATTGTGTTGATTTATCAAGATATATTTAAATTAAATTAAATTAATTGTTGTTGTGTTTTTAGCAACAAATCATGACCATTGAAAGAAACACAAATTGATGTGGACCATTGGATTTGTGTTGACACATGGATTGAGATCCATGGATCCCAAAACCTTATAAAAGGAGAGGCACCCCATTGCTCTTCTTGACACATAAGTGGAGGCAACAAATCTCTCTCTCTCTCTCATTTCTCTACACGTCCTCTCTCTTTCTCTCTCATGTGGCCGTCCACCATGGATGCCCTAGAGAGGTTCTCCATCGCCGCGGCATCGTCGTTATGTTGCCTGATGGTTTGCTCGTGGATCTCCGTCTCCTTCGGTGCGCCCCACTCGTGAAGAAGACATCGGATCTCGTGTGTCGAGATCAAGAGATCCGTTGCTTGGATCATCAACATGGATTGCGAGAAGCACGCGGTTCATCCCCGCGCTCGCAAGCGTCTCCTCCGTCGGATCGGACTTGAGACAGGAGGTCTCTTTGTTTAGAGACTCGATCGCAACCACGCTTCAAGAGGTAAACCTAATACTTGTTTGTGGTTTAGACGAAACGATCCGAGAAGTGTTCTTGGATCATGTGGTTTCGTCGCAAGAAAATTTTTTAATTTCCGCTGCATAGAACAACTAGTGCGACTAGTCGTTCTTCGTCGTATCCGATACGACGCTCACGCTTTCGTGATGCGCTTGAGGATCTAACCATATCCTTCAAGTGGTATCAGAGCCTTAGGTCGGTGGTTTTGGATACGATCCATAAACCGAGGACGACTTGGGTTCATTAGGGTTTGCGAAAGTTTTCTTGCATTTCATTTTCGCATCTCTGTTTTGATATTATTTTCGGCACTGTTTAAATTGTTTAAACACGAAAATAATATTTAGATTTTATTCCCCATTAAATAAGGAAACCGTAGGATCTGAGTTTGCGTGATTTCGATTCCGTTTGCTCTAGATATGCTCATTTTAGTGAACATGTATCCACTGTTTCGGGGACTGCGGATCATGACGTAATTAAGATGTTAATTGCGGATTTAAACGCCTTGAAATGCGTGCAAATCACTTGGGTTCTGTTGTAAATCAAGTTAGCAAACTTTAGAAATTTACTTTGCTTAATTTGGATTTAAATTGATTGAGATATGGTATTTTTAGTAAGTGATGGTCACTGCTGAAAATACTTTCCTAATCAAGAACCTAGTGATTGTCATTTAATTAAGTAGTGAAATTAAATTGTTTAATTTCCTGGAATAATTATGCATAAATATTTGTGAAATATTTAATGATAATTATGTCCTTAAATGACTTTGCCCTAACCAACAAATGATTAGATGTGATCTAGATCAAGATTGGTTACATGATCTACATGATCAACATTCCAACAAACATGTTGCTTGAATAGGACTTGGGATTTGTTTAGCAAATCTCATTATAATGTTAATCAAAAATGTTTTGATTATTACTATATGGTACAATTTCGGTTGAAGAACCGATGATCATCTCAAGTACAAACTAATCAATTTGGCATTATCCTTTCCCGAGGCGGATATGGTGCCTAGTCGGAGAGCATTGGGGTTGCGGGTTGCAACGTATGTGGTCCATCCCACTCTCGTCGGTACTGGCCATGACAGCGGGTAGGGCCGGGATAATGTCCGAGGGATTAAGATGTATTTTTCTAATTATTAAAATTCGAAATAATACGTATTTGAGATAATACCATTATTCAAGTAACTATTAAAATGTTTGTTGGATATTAATTGGATCATTAATTTAATATGATTAGATTAATTGGAATCCAATTAAGATTGAAATACTCTAATATTATTAGAGTTAATATTTCCCTTGGAAGAATTAATCATAATGAATATGATTCATAATGATTAATTAGAATTTAAATATGATATGGAGGATCACAAAAGTGACATCCATGGTCTCCCGTCAAGGCGAAGGGTTCCGTCGCCAGATATTGTATGTAGGAGACGCCTGTCCGAAGTAACAGCTCCTGCATACGATCCATTTGGATCAGGCTCTTCGCTTCTCGAAAGAGTAAGGACGTATGCGTAGTGACCCCAATATCGGGTCCTCATATTATTGGGGCGATATTGGATTGCGCATAGCGAGTTGTATTCCTGTTGACGGTTGGTTCAATTAATGACGGGTCAACATTGCCTTAGGGGTGGTGGGCCCGGGTGTTAAAGACCGAATTGGGAGATGCAAGTTGGACTTGCAAGGCGGAATGTGTTCCCGCTTCTTTTTATCCGAGTTGTAGGTTCTCATATTATTGGGATGCAACAAAGATAAGGAAGGAGATCCCAGATCTTGCTTGAGATATAATGGTAAGTATATCTCTTACGTTGAAAGTGATTAAGGGAATGAACTTTCAATGTTGACATGGCAAGACAACTTTGATATAAAAATTCCTAAATCAAAGTAAAATATGTATATATATAAATACATACATCTATGCAAATTTCTTATTTCAGATAATCCTTCATTAAAACCCACTCAATGATATACTCAATAATAACCAGTGAAATATCTTGGATTGGACTCATGATCCAGATATTGTACTTGCAGTTGGACACATAATGTATGTGGTTGCAATGAGCAAGTTTCCTCATAATAATGAGGAATGACAATTAAATAGATAATAAGACTACAACCCTAGGGTTTGTATGTCTCTATAGTCTTGATCTCTCATCAGATGTACTTTGGAAGTGACATGTCGATGATGATCGCAATTGTCAAATAATCCTTATAAAATTTATAAAGATATTCTGGCATACATATGTACTCTTGACATTTAACATGAATGAGATGGTTCACTGCATCATGCAGAATGGTGGCTCCATAAGAGATGATGTATTCAAATTGTTTGAGTACCTACCTGAACCTATGTTTTAAGAGTTTAGATGGATGTAGATGATGAGTGTCATCATTCTACTATCTATACTCTGGTCATTCATGAAGCTTCATAATATTCATATTGTATGAATTTAATGAAGCATGTATAAATGTTGAAATGCTCTTACATAAGAGATCCTTAGTCTTAAGCAATGGTTGCTTATAGATAAAGGGAGCGCAGTGGAAGCATGGGTTGGACCCGAATAAGAAGTATGGTCAAAGAGTTGACTATACATCTACGACTTCCATATGTCATCCGAAGAGTTGGATGAATGCCAATACTGCAATAAGGTGATGTGTTGATAGTATGACTATCAAGTCTATCTAGAATCCTTAGAGAAGGACTCGGATGGAGCATCAGATTAATCTACATAAATCATTGATAAGATAAAGTCAAATAATTGTATCTCAATCTTCTGATGACATTTGCAATAGGTTGCATATGTTTTAGAAGACTGCAAAAATTTGATCTTAAAGGTTTATAGTTATCCACATGGATATTGATGCAATTGTTGCAACAATCTCTGTTGGATTGATAGACTTGTTAATTTCAGTGGGAGAGTCCTTAGTCTTAGAGAATGTCTCTATGACCTAGATATAAGAATACACTCATTGTTTGTTTCTAAATGTTAGAAATGAACATGAATCTGAGATAGAACTATCATAAAGAGTTATGATGTATATATTTCAAATAGTAATCTAATAATCTAGTGGACTTCAGTAAATTAGAAAATTAATGAATGGTTCATTAACATTTCTAAATACTGAAATTGAACCTTAAGATCAATAGGAGGATGAAGATCATTTGACAATGATCTAGCATCAAGCCTTGGACATTTGTCTATTGATTTGATCAATAGACTAGTAAGAGATGAAACTTTAGAATGTCTAAAATTTCAAAACTTACATACTTATGAATATTGTATTCAAAGAAAAATGTCCAATACACCCTTCTTAAAGAAAGGTGTAAGATGTCAAGGTATTCAGGATCTCATACATATTGATGTATGTAGATCATCTATATCATAGTAAACATTATGGATATGTGATATCTGTTGATGATTATGTATGATATGAGATTTCTTCTCTTCACCTAAGAAACCTTTGAAATGTTCAAAGATTTCATTATTTTTGGTTTAAAACCAAAAGTTTGAAGGAAGATAAAATGAATTTGATCTAATCTAGGTAGCAAGTACCTGTTAGATAAATTCAAAGAATACCTTATAGAGATATGAATATCATTTCTATCTCAATCCTCCTAACACACCTTAACTCAATAGAGTTATAGGCAGATACAATTGGATCATGTGTGACATGATCTTATCAATGATGAATTTTAGCATAATTATCCCTTAGTTTCCAGGTATATATGTGTAGTAGAGACTACAATGTATATCCTTAATAAGGTTCCATGCAAGATGGAATCTAGCACTTGAGAGTGCTGCTTCATTAGGAAAATAAAGGATGGTATTGGATACCTACTTTATGATCTTGAGATTCTTGAAATATCTCATCTCTGAGAATGTGATTCTTGGAGGTTGAGACTCTTGAGAATCAAGATGAAAATGAAGTGTAGGAACTCATTTAATCTTGAGAAGATAATGAGGCTCCTGAAATTGGAAACTAAAAAGGACAATTAATGATGAAACATTAATACCTCTTCAAATGAGTTTGAGGATGGATTCCATGTGTCAGAGAAATCTGACAATGATTGAACTTCATGTGATGAAGCTTCTGAAGATCATAGCATGGATAGATGGATGTTAGCAATAAAAGTCTAATGTAGACTTCATATGCAAGTGTTGTATATGGACCCTCGTGGATCCACCTATATGGAAAAACCTGTAAAGGTGTAAATGGATCTTCAAGAGAAAGGGAACCTGATGAGAAGGTAGAGACCTTCAAAGCACGGTTCGTAGCCATGAGCCACACACCGGAAGAGAAGACATTGCTTGCAATGAGACTTGCTCTTCGGTGACCATGCTTAAAATCATCAGAATGTTGCTAACCTAAGCCACACAACTTGACTATTGCATCTTCAAGATGTAAGTCAATATTGCATTCCTCTACGAATACCTCTTTGAGGATATTCACATGAAGTAGCCCCAGGGCTTCATGGTTGAGGAAAGCAAGGTGTGCAAACCAAGGAATCCATCTATGGACTCAAATAAGCTTCTTGAAGTTGGACCATAAGATTTGATGGAATTGTTATGATTTCAGATAGAATCTTGATGAGCCATGTGAAGCTTAGTGGGAGTGCCTTTGTGTTCATCTTGCTGAATGTAGATGATATCCTAATCATTTAGAATGATATAAGGATAATAATAAGTGTTTTATTCTCTGGTTATTCCATATCTTGAAATATGATTTCAAAGATACCTCTTAGATCTTAGTTCTGAAGTTGTTCAGAAGCCAAGAGAAGAGGATAATTGGACTGTCACATTTGTAGTATACCTTGGACATATTCTATTCATAGAAATTCCAAGAAAGGCTTCTAACCCTTAAGATATGGTACTGACCTATCTTAAGGGATAGCACCTCAAAGAGTTGAGGAAGTGAATGCTAGAATTACTTGCCCTTGGGCATCAGTTCTGAGAAGCTGGGTGTGTGCTAGATGTGTACAAAAGCCAGATGGCTGCCATGCAGTGGGAGTAGTAAACTGTTACTAATCCTACTATGGAAATAAAACACTTGGTTGCAGTAAATGCAAAATCTTCATAGATGACAAGATTTTTGAGATAGTGATCTCGAAGTCTTATCTTCAAAAAAACCTAAGACTTTATAGATAGAGATCTAAAAGGTCTTAATTGTAGATACCTTTGGAGATAAAGATCTTCATGAATAAGGGTATTCTGATAAGGATTATGGAAATACTGGTTATAACAATTATTAAGCTATAGTGTCAAGAACACTACAATAGCTTTAACTAGATTGAGTATTGGTTGCATGAGATGCAACATTCGCATTAGATGCGAGCACTGTTACTGGGGATATGCAAGTGCCGTAAAAGGACTTGGCGTAGTCTCGCGGGAACAGAGTGACTGATCAGCTTACCTAGCTATTTTCTTAAAAGCCTATGATTGTCACATGAGTGCGGGTTTAAATGATTAGCCCATTAATGGCTCTTTGGGCTAGTGGGAGATTGTTGGAAATGCGAGCCCACGGCGAGCCATTATGCAATAAATGTTATTGCAATTCACTCCTTAATCTGAAATGAAGAATACATAATTTGCATAATAGGTCCCTTAGTACAATTAGGGTTATGTACCATGGCCATCTTGATGATCATACAGCTGTTGATTCAACTATTGAATCATAGAGGCTGGTGCTTGGATGAATATCTAAAGAGTTAGATTGAGGACTCATCAAGCACCGTCAAATGATTGTTAAGAGATGATCTCCAACCTGAGTAGGAGATGGCAATCCTTATCTCTGAAGGTTGATATCTGACCGACCTCTTGATGCAGGTCCTCTGCATAGGAATAGAGATTCGGAGGTGTCAGATTAGTTAGGTCAAAGAGTTGACTTAACGAGATCGAGATAACCAAAGTCCTATATCGTATGCTGTCAGGATATAGGCACGATCCTCTGACCGGAGACAGATGTGTTGCTATATGTCTAAGTATGTACATTTGGCAGACCAATAGGTTGATGACCTAATCAAGGTCTACACACCGACGCGCTGGTGTGCATATAAGGGCATATGAGTAATACGATCTCTCAAAGGGATCATACAGGTTCAGTTACTGAACCGGAAGACATGAGCTCACTCATGAGATATTGGGAAGAATCAAATTCCGTGCGCACGGTCGTCTCGCTTTGGAAGCTTGACTGAATTTGTAGGTTTGATATATACTTTTGGAAAGTATATGATCAAGACCTAGGTATGATATATGCTTTTGGAAAGTATATGATCGATACCGACTCCCAATGATCGAATGAGAAACTTACTGATAAAACCATGAAGTAGACAGTATAAAGTTGATCGAATACTTCGGGTTTAGTCTGAGTCTTCCAGTATGCAGGATGTACAAGTATTGGGAATACCTGAGGGTGATGTGATCATAAACGATTGTATAACCATGACGCTTCTATTCCTAGGGAGTGATGAAACGGGTCTGGATTTTAGTGACTCCTCTCAGTAGAGAAGTGATCTGATCTTGGTCCAAGTGTTGGACATTGATCTGAATGTGATTCAGATACAATGAGAAGATTAGATTTACGGTCTTGATTTAATCAAGCATCTATGGGAGGCCCGCGATCTGGATTTGAGATACGATCTCAATATCCATGTCACTATACGTGGAACAATACAATCGCCCTGTCCTTATCTCCAAGTATCTGCGGAGAAAGCGCATTATCCTTGAAGGAGTTCATGGATAATTCTATTGTTGATTTATGTATCCGAGCATTGAGAAAATGGATAATTAAATGTGATTTAATTATCATGAGTAATATGAATTTGATTCATATTATAAAGAGAGTTATCTGAGATAATTAAATGAGATTTGATTATCAAAGATGTAAATAATGTGAATGTGATTCATATTATGTGGACACAAGAGAATAGAGATCCAAGATGATTAAATATGATTTAATTATCACGGATATGAATAATGTGGATAGCAATATCCATATTAATCATATATATTATAAATGTGATTTATAATATATAAGAGAGAGCTATTTGTAATTTACATTTGTTAATTAAATGTTAATGTGAATTGGATTCACATTGGACATCAAATTGAAAATGTAATTTACATTTTGTTTTGGGTTGTGAATGTGATTCACAAATTTTCAATGGCATGATTACAATGTTCACAAAATAAATTGGATTTATTTTTTGTGAAATAATTTGCAACAAAAGTTGTTGCAAATAATGGAGATTACATAAAAGGTGAAATAGCCACCTTCCTAATGGAGGAGGGTGGACGGCCACCACTCCCATTAGGAAAGGGAGGCCGTCCCCCCTCTCCACATGGAAGGAGGCTTTTCTCTCCTTTCATTATCTCCATGTATTGATGATTTAATTTTGTAATTAAATTGTGTTGATTTATCAAGATATATTTAAATTAAATTAAATTAATTGTTGTTGTGTTTTTAGCAACAAATCATGACCATTGAAAGAAACACAAATTGATGTGGACCATTGGATTTGTGTTGATACATGGATTGAGATCCATGGATCCCAAAACCCTATAAAAGGAGAGGCACCCCATTGCTCTTCTTGACACATAAGTGGAGGCAACAAATCTCTCTCTCTCTCATTCTCTCTACACGTCCTCTCTCTTTCTCTCTCATGTGGCCGTCCACCATGGATGCCCTAGAGAGGTTCTCCATCGCCGCGGCATCGTCGTTATGTTGCCCGATGGTTTGCTCGTGGATCTCCGTCTCCTTCGGTGCGCCCCGCTCGTGAAGAAGACATCGGATCTCGTGTTTCGAGATCAGGAGATCCGTCGCTTGGATCATCAACATGGATTGCGAGAAGCACGCGGTTCATCCCCGCGCTCGCAAGCGTCTCCTCCGTCGGATCGGACTTGAGACAGGAGGTCTCTTTGTTTAGAGACTCGATCGCAACCACGCTTCAAGAGGTAAACCTAATACTTGTTTGTGGTTTAGACGAAACGATCCGAGAAGTGTTCTTGGATCATGTGGTTTCGTCGCAAGAAAATTTTTTAATTTCCGCTGCATAGAACAACTAGTGCGACTAGTCGTTCTTCGTCGTATCCGATACGACGCTCACGCTTCCGTGATGCGCTTGAGGATCTAACCATATCCTTCATTCTTATCACGTTATAACGTTGTCTCTCTAAGATTGTTAAGAAAACCGACATGAACATACATATATAAATCGGAATGTCAACATGTTTCCAGAACAGATTTATGTATATATGCATCCATATTAACATTGATAAGAAAAATATTCGTTTTAAGAACATATGCATATTAAAGTAAGGGAAAAATACGGAAACAAACATCACGATAAACAATGTGACAAAGAAGATAAATATCGAGAGAGTTAGAAATCACAATCGAAGCGTCCTGTCGTAGGACTCCCCTTAGAGAGACAGCGCCCCGCACTTTACCGACGCACAGGGCCTTGACGTGCCGCTCACAGGGTCAGATGGTCCACGCTCGTCGACGGTGCGCACAGTGCTTGAGCGTCCTCGAATGTCACCTCCATAGTTGAAGCCCGAGATCGAGAGAAGAGAGGAAACATGCGTCCTCAAGAGAGAAGAGGCGCTGAGAAAATGAGGAGAGATGTTTGTAACCTACGTCCACGTCTTTAAGAGATACTTAAATACGTCCGGGCGGTTACATTTTGTGAGAGGATAATGGGATGTATCCCTTGGAATTCAAACGCGCGGTTACAAAACTGACCTGCTCTTTGCCACGCTCCGCCGCAGCCGCAACCACGCCCACGCCCAACCCGGCCCGGCGCAGGCGCGCTTGCGTGCGTGTGTTGTGGTCTAAAGTCCTCTCTAATCTGTTTCCAGACTAGTCTCAGGACTTCCCACATAAAAACCAAGTGCAGTTTTATCTTTCCACGATGTGGGACTAAACAGCACCCACATGGTTGAAACATTGAATTCGAGGAATTGAGATACATTAATACAACTTGATATTGACCATCAAATTGCATCAAACTATCCCAATATAGTTAACTCCAACAATGTCAATCCAATGACACAAAGGCCAACTTAGCAACACCTGTAAATCATGCATCCACAACTTACGGTCTTATCCGTTGATCCAAACGTATGCAACCAGAAATGCTCGCACGATGTCACGCTGTAGATAGAAAGTAGTCTACAAAATAAAATTCACAATATTAAATATGCAAAAACTAAGAAAGTTCAAACATCGAATTTAACTCGAGGAACCTGATGGACGCAGCTCCTGCTGTTCAAGCTTGAACTGTTAAGACCCCCCATTGCTTCGACGCTTCTGTTTATTAACCTTCAACGCCGCGTTAACCAGCATACTTGTTTTTGCTCCAATTTGTTGACCCGAGTAGTGTCGAATATTGCATTGGTTGTCTACTCTCATTCGAACAGTTCCTTCTATTGTGACCCAATCGCATATACCACATGCATTTCTCTGTAATGGCAACCGGACATCCACTTCATTGCGAATACGCATAGACCCAGTCTTCTTTCATTCATTTCAAATCCTTGTTCGGTTTTAATTTAGGATAATCAAGGGGTAACCATATACCTTTATCGCTAACGGGAAAAAATCCCTAGATATACTTTCCAATGACGCTCAACAATCAGTAGCAAAGGCATGACGTGAACATGTCTATGAGAAATCACGACAATAGCATCAGAACAGGAAATATTATATGTTTGCGATTTTTGGCATGTACACATATCGGCTGATATAAATGCACCACTAACGACTTCAAATAGCAAAATAGGTGGATGTTGAATTCTGATTATTGTGTGACCATTTTCACAAGAACTCCACTTTTTGACGTTTTTTAGATACAAAGTGGATTTATGTTCACTACGAATAGCAATGAAGTCATCATCTGAATTATTATTATTATTAAAATATATAAGATAGTTGTAGAAAGTCTTCCATAAGTGCAACAGTAGGTAAATACTTCACATCCTTGCATTACTTTCACTAATATTTGTGGTCGCGCGACGAAATCTAAATTTGTTATTTTATGCTATCCACAGCTCTTTTGGATAACGATGTGTTGTAAACCATATGCATGCATTTACATCCCATTTCTTGAGCTTTTCCATTAAAAAAATCAAATTTTTTGGTTGATATATATTTGAAATGACATAATTATGACAAAGTTTTTCGTTGACTTAATTTTGATAACAAAATTGAAGTTACTAACATCATGTCTAGAAACAAAAATTCCACTGTGCAAAGGTAGATGAAAATTGATGTCAATACTAGCTAAATTGATTGGAGACAACCAAAGACAAAACATATAATATTTGTATGCATCCCCATGACCTTGATGCGTGATAAAAAATGAAAACACTTCCTTGTTGATTCATAGTACTTGTTTGCCATTGCAAAAGAAAGAAGGACAATATGAGATGACGCACCATCGGTACAACAAAAAATCAAGAGTTTTTGTTAATATTTACATTATAAGTGTATGCTGTCAATACCTATCAGTGGTCGACATTGCTTAGAAGCCTCAACGCATGGTACAAAAGACAAGAAAACACCAATGAAATGTATGATAATGGAGCTTCTCGAGCTTTTGATACTCTGTTTGCATAAGAAAAACTTCAATCGCGGGAGTGACAATTTGATGAATCCTAGATTCGTTTTACATATTATGCAATTCTTAGCCCTCTATCTAAGACCAGTTCAGCAAATATGTTCCATAATTACAGATAAATAATATTATACGCTTTCCATATAATTAAGTCAATGAACATGAATAAATAAAGATCAAATCATCTTCTAAATATTGTACATATTTAACTGTGTTTCTTTTTATTTTATGTGTTTTCATTCATCTATAAAATCCATAAAAATTAGAATAATATTGTACATAATACATTAAATATATCCATATTTAAAATACCAAAAAAATAATTGAAAAATGCCTACAAAAATTATACTAAGTATGTATGACGTATTTTGATTTTGAGTACTACACAAAAGTTGTAAATCTCAAAAACTTGACTTCATTTACTATTTAACTTGATTTATCTTTTATTTACTTATTATCTTTTATTTCATTAGGCCATGTGGCCACTTTTGTGCAAGCCACGTGTTCCGCTCCCTTCATGTCTTACGTTGTCCATCATAGTCATCTGATTATTGATCAAATGGCCACATGATGCTCATCACTGCCTCATCAAAGATCATTTGATCAAATGATCATACAATCTCGTTCGTTTCTTTCACGTTTAAATCACAAATGTTGCATCCCCAAATCCTATGCTTTTCCTTCATCATCAACCCCCGGCCGTTCCTCCTCTAGCTTCTGACTGCTCTCATAAGCGAATCTTCTCCATTTAACTATCATTTCTACACATGGATGTGAATGCTCACTTAGTTGTTGACAACAACCCGTTCCACCCTCTGCTTCGCCAACCCCTCCATCATAGCTATCCATCTCAGCTCTGCAACCTCTTATTGATTGAAATTGTTGCCTCCACCCAACTACTCCTTGAATCAAAACCATCAGAGGTCTTCAGTTAACACTATCCACCATTGCATGCGACAACCCCAAGCCCCCTCCTTACCTCCTGTGACAAAGAGAGAGAGAGGTTGAGAGAAGATTGAGCTTCGTCTCTAACGAGATCCACTGTGATTGCACCGTGTCGCACCCCTCATTCCATCTCCAAATCAATGCTTCATTCTTTTATTTTTAACCTCTGCAGGGATCTAAATACTTCATTGATCAACGGTTTCAACGCCTCTCCGATCTCGAGCTCCACCTCCGACGAGACTTCACTGCCACGCTGCTTTAGCCACTTCCACCTCCTCTCCAACCATCAATTGCCTTCGTCGACACTCCAACGAGTTTTTCCAACGTTCATTGATTCTAGAGGACGGCGGAGGAACAGTAAAGCCCTCTCCAGAGCTACGCTGGTACATGACCTCTTGCGGAGGAAAATACAACTTGAGGGCGTATAGTTACTGTCGAATCGGGCCTCATTGACTTTAATCCTATGGCCCGAGTTGAGTCCGAGCCTCACTCCGATGCTTCTAGCCTTGACAGACCCAATCCTAACTCGAAGCATCTATAGTGAGCCACGTCGTAATACGCATTTTGAGTAGTTGTAAGTTTTGTAGAATATGACTATACTATGTTTTTGAATGTTATCAAGTGTTATTTCAAAGAAATATTGAATTGATAGTATTCACACTATCCGTTTGACACAGTCAATAGATTCGCATGGATGCAACGATTTCAGTGGAACTTGTTTTGTATAAATCAGAGACCATCTTGAATAGTTATGACTTTAAAAGGTTCTATGGATTTTGTAGCACATCCAACATAGTACCACATCTAGTAATATGGAAGTATGGTAGGCTTATAAGTAGTAGAAGCCACTACTAGTATAGGGCCCACAATGTTATAGATTTATACTCATTAGAGCATAGTCACATCATTAAGACTAATTAAGCATGATTAGTACTAATTACCTATCATTAGTAATAATTAAATGTCATTAGCAAAAGTAGGACACATGGAGGGAAAATCATGGGACACTGTCATTATACATTCAAGACAAGTGTTAATACACAAGAGTACCATGTGTCATCATTCTAAGACTAACATGTGTCCTAGTGTAGCCTCATACTTGTGCAACAAGTTCTCTCATGCATGAGCCATGTGCCATGGTGCATGAATGGCAAGTGTTGCCATGTGTCTTCATGCATGTTAGAGAAATAACATGCGTCTTAAAACCTCCCTTAGATGTTGACACATGTCACACATGTAAAAAGGGGTTGGAGGCCTATATATACCCATGACCTCCCCATTCTACTCACTCCATCCCACACCCCTCTCGCCACCTTAGAGCCACAAGGCCGTCGAGGTTGTCGGAGGAGTACGATAGGAGTCACGGTGAAGCTCTGTCGATTACCGAGAGCACAATAGAAGCCGTAATGAAGTTCTGTCAGCCATCAAGCTGTAGTACTCAATTTAAGACGGATATAGGAGGTATTCACTCAAGAAGGCGATTCCGACTCGAGTTAGATAGCGATCATGTGAGGGATTTTCAAGCGCTATTTTAAAGCAATAATCTTTAGCTTTTTATGCATGGTTTTGAATAGCAAGTATGCAATCGTGTTTTCTAAAGCGTTTACATATGAATTGCAAGTACCATATAGTTGATATGAAATCAGGTCTTTAGAACGTATTTCAGATGTCGTTTCAAGTGTTTTATCTTGATAGTATGTTTTCATGTATAAAATTCTTTGTGGAACACAAAACATAAGTTGCACTACTCAAATTTGAGTTTTATATAAAGAAATATATTTTGCGCAGTGACTATGCAATATGGATCGGTTTTCAAGTTCTTAAGAGTTTCCAGTTGTAAGAATATGCATGCTATGATAGATTGTTTTATGTTCATGAATTAGCTGTTATGAGCATGAATTAACAAATGCAGATTATTAGTGGCAAGAAAAGAATCAGAATCACAAAGTAAGCACCACAATATCTATTTTATACAAGTCATGAACTGGCCATTCGATATGGTGATGTCATTAGATATGACCCTGAAACAGCCATTAGATATGGCAAACCATTAAATATGATATCAAGAGGACTTTGGGTCCGCGGTCTGTATACATATAGGCTTTGGGCCGTTGTAGGGTATTTTTGGTCTTTGGGACCGTCTGCGCGTATGACTTAGCTTTGTTTCAGTGTTCATGGGTCGATAACTTAGCCACAGTGGTGATTAATGCAAACAGCTTGATAGTGATAATTATGTTTCAGTTTATCTTCTTTTGAAGTGATTTCAGTGTTCGATGGCAAACCTAGCAAGTTGTTATATGATTACTGTCATAAAGTCTCTTTCAAGATATTTTTAGAAAAAATTTTGGTATGTTGCTCATATTTCAACTTTTAGCTATATGTAAAAAGCTTGAAATCCTTTCACTGGGTATATGCTCATAAATGGGTTTAGACTCATCCCTTTATATTATAATTATGTAAAGATCAACAAAATCACGTCCAAAGGAGAAAGGACTGCTTATACACTAGAAGGAGATGGTTTTCGTTGTTTTTTTGTATTGTATATTGTTTTGTAAGGAGTTGTAATAGAATTTGTGTAAGACACTTCTTTGTAATGTGAACCTTAGATACAAAGATGATATGTTTGATGAGATTGCCACATGTGTACTTTGAGGAAAAAGAAGCAGAAAGATCTCTGTTGCGGCACGTGCAGGTTAACATGACGGGTCGTGTCAACTTATGGTATTAGAGCAAAGGTTTTAGGATCTTGAGCAAGAATTATATTAGGAGTTGATCTATAATATTGGAAGATAATTTAGTTATCATAATTTGATTTGAACTTAGAAGAATATTAATGTTATAGTCTTGAGGATATCTGGAAACATTCTTGGAGGATTTATGTTGATGAAGGATCTAATTGAGGTTTTATTTTTATAGGAAACAATGGCATTATAGCAGCCACAAGCGACCACCCAAGGCCCTAGTCAAGAGAATGATAACAACAATGTGTATGACACGTTGACCTTGATAACTCAAACACTAGGAGGCATGGCTGTCCAGTCCGTTAAAAGACATGAATTTGAGCACCAGTTGCCATTTGAACATGTAAAGAAGTTGGGAGCAGAATCATTTGTAGGAGACATTGATCCAAAGAAGGCAAGGGAATGGTTCAAACATATGGAGAAAATATTTGCTCTAATGGACTGTACGGATGAACAAAAGTTGAAGTATACAATATTTCTCCTGAAAGATAGTGCTGATGATTGGTGGACATCGGTGAAAATGAAATATTAAAACCCATCTCACATTACATGGGAGATCTTTGAGAAAGAGTTCAATGAAAAAAATTACCCAAGGGTTTATTAGGAGGAGAAACGTAGGGAATTCCTATTCCTTACTCAAGGGAGCAATTTATTTGATGAATATGAGAAGAAATTCACAGAACTTTCAAAGTTTCCTGCTTCTCTGGTTGCAACAGAGGAAGAAAAGTGTAGACATCTAGAAGATGTTATGCATATTTACTTAAAGGAAATGGTTTCGACCACGGGATATACTGATTATGCAAAATAGGTGGAGGCTGCTCGTAGGGCTGAATGAGTAGTGATAGAAAGAAGGAAATGCAATGATCATGGAAAGAAAAGGTTTGCAGATAGACCCCAATGGAGAGGAACCAAGAACAAAGAATCAAGAATAGCTGGGAATTGAAGGCAAGATAATAGGTCAACCCTTAAAGTACAAAGGAATCAAACAAATAGATTTACAGTTGGGACTTCTGAAAACAGAACACTTTCTTTTCCACAATGTACAAACTGTGGAAAGTTTCATCCAGGAATTACTGCAAGGGGACCGCCGGGTGTTATCAATGTGGTGAGATGGGTCACATACGTCAGAATTGTCCCGCACTTGTCCAAGGCCGTCGGGTTATGGGAAGACCAGCACCGAATGAAAATCGTGATATCATTATACGTCGTCCTCCACCTGCAAGGGAACAAAATAAAAATAATACACAGAAAAGATCAAACCAGAGAGAGGGAAAAGCTTTTTCTATGACCTTAGAGGAGGCCATATCTGCGGATGATGTTGTATCAGGTACCACTATTATTTTTGGTAAAAGTGCACATACTCTTATTGATTCTGATGCAAGTCATTCTTTTATTTCACAAAGATTCTCCATATATGCTAATAAAGTAAAAGGTACTCTCAAGCATGCCTTAGTAATTTCTTTGCCTAAGGGAGAGCCAAAAATTATTAGGGATGTCCTCCGAAATTGTTTGATTAAGATAGCAGAAAATCATATTGAAGTAGACCTGATTCCTATGGAGATAAGGGAATTTGATGCTATCATAGGAATGGATTTCTTAAGTACATATCATGCTCTTCTAGACTGTCATAAGAAGCACGTTACTTTTAGAAAACCAAGTGATGTCGAATTCACTTTCTATGGAGAAAGAATGATATATCCTACCCATGTCATCTCTTGTCTCTTAACCCAGAAGTTGTTAAGAAAGGGACATTCCTCTTATATTGCTTATGTGTTTAATACTAAGGCAGAAGCAATCAATTTAGAAAATATCTTTGTGGTGAAGGAGTTTCGAGAAGTGTTTCCAATTGAACTGCCAGAAGTTCCTCCTGATAGGGAAATTGAATTCATTATTAACCTCATTCCGGGTACTAATTCAATTGCCTTAGCTCCTTACAGAATGGCCCCGGCTGAACTTAAAGAACTCAAAACCCAATTGCAGGAGTTGACAAATAAGGAATTTATACAATCCAGTATGTCTCCTTGGGGTGTTCCTGTTCTATTTGTCAAGAAGAAAGATGGTTCCATGAGACTAAGTATAGATTAGAGGAGACTAAACAGAGTGATTGTCCACAATAACTATCCTCTGCCCAGAATAGATGACTTATTTGACCAATTGCAAGGGGCCTCTGTATTTTCTAAGATTGATTTGAGATATGGCTATCATCAGTTAAATATTAGAGGAGAAGATGTCCCTAAAACTGCATTCCGAACCCGATATGGGCATAATGAATTCTTGGTGATGTCTTTCGACTTAACAAATGCCCCTGCTGCTTTTATGGATTAGATGAATCGGGTATTTCCCCCTTTCCTAGACAAATTTGTGATTGTGTTTATTGATGATATTCTATCATATTCTAAAATAGAGGAAGAACATAAAGAACACTTGAGAATTGTGTTACGAACTCTAAAGGAACATCGATTATATGCTAAGTTTAACAAATGTGAGTTTTGGTTGAAGAAAGTTGCATTTCTAGGCCATGTCATATCTGGAGAAGGAATAGCAGTAGATCCATCAAAGATAGAAGCAGTTCTTAGATGGGAACGGCCGATAAATGCATCAGAAATCTGTAGTTTCCTTGGATTAGCAGGACATTATCGAAGATTTGTACAAAACTTCTCTAGAATTGCCACACCATTGACAAGGTTAACTAGGAAGAATGTGAACTATAGTTGGGACGAAGAATGCGAGAAGAGTTTTAAGGAACTCAAGAATCACCTCACCTCAGCACCTATACTTAGCCTTCCTTTAGGACAAGGTAATTATGTAATCTATAGTGATGCCTCAAGACAAGGGTTGGGATGCGTCTTAATGCAGAATGATAAGGTGATTGCTTATGCTTCTAGACAGCCAAAACAACATGAGTTTTAAATTACCCAACTCATGACCTTGAGTTAGCATCTATAGTATTTGCCTTAAAGATCTGGAGACACTACCTATATGGAGAAACTTGTCGAATCTTTACGGATCATAAGAGTTTGAAATATAGTTTCTCTCAGAAAGAGTTAAATTTAAGGCAAAGAAGATGGTTAGAGCTAATCAAAGATTATGATTGTTCCATAGAATATCACCTGGGGAAAGCCAATGTCGTAGATGATGCTCTCAGTCGAAAGTCTAAGGGTCAACTATCTCACTTAAAAGCTGAGTATTTACAGTTGAAAGAGTTATGTGCAAAGTTAACCATAAATAGCTCTGGAGCCTTATTAGCATCCTTACAAAAGAGACCCATATTATATGATAAAATTAAGGAGACACAAGTCCATGATTATGAAATCATTAGAATGATTGAGAAGATTAAGGGAGATGATGAAGCCAGATATACAATAGATGGTCAAGGGGTCTTATTCTTTAAAGGAAGATTGTGTGTTCCGAGGAAATCTAACATAAAGACTGAGATTCTGGAGGAGGCACATAACTCCATGTATACTATGCACCCAGGAAGTACTAAGATGTATAGAACACTTAAGATTTACTACCTATCTGTTGGAGTGGGGTTGGAGAACGAAAATTGGTTCAACCAGAATTAATACAAAGCACAATAGAAAAAGTTGAGGAAATCAAGAGATGCTTGAAGGCAACGCAAAGCAGATAGAAAAGTTATGCAGATAAGCGAAGGTGAGACTTAGAATTTCAAGTGGGAGACCATGTGTCCTGAAAGTATCTCCATGGAAAGGCCTAATCAGATTCGGGAAGAAAGGGAAACTAAGTCCAAGATACGTTGGCCCTTACGAGATCAGAGAGAGAATTGGAAGTGTGGCCTATCATCTTCAACTTCCATATGAACTAGCAAGGATACATGATGTCTTTCATGTCTCCACACTTCGGAAGTATATTCCAGATCCAACCCATATTATACAATCCTAAGATATTCAATTGAAGGAAGATCTATCATACGAGGAGATTCCTGTAGAAATTCTAGATTATAAAGTACAAGAGCTTCGTACAAAAAGATTCCCTTAGTTAAAGTTTGATGGAGGAGTCACGCAATAGAAGAAGACACATGGGAACGAGAGGAAGAAATGAGATTCAATATCCCCACTTATTTTCAAGCTAGCAAAGGTACTTAAACTTCGAGGACGAAATTTATTGCAAGTAGGGGAGAAATTGTAATACGCGTTTTGAGTAGTTGTGAGTTTTGTAAAATATGACTATACTATGTTTTTGAATATTATCAAGTGTTATTTCAAGGAAATATTGAATTGATAGTATTCACACTATATGTTTGACACAGTCAATGGATTTTCCTTGATGCAACAATTTCATTCAAACTTGTTTTGTATAAATCAGAGACCATCTTGAATAATTATGACTTTAAAAGGTTCTCTGGATTTTGTAGCACAACCAACATAGTACCACATCTAGTAATATGGAATTATGGTAGTAGCTTATAAGTAGCAGAAGCCACTACTAGTATAGGGCCTACAATGTTATAGATTTATACTCATTAGACCATAGTCACATCATTAAAGACTAATTAAGCGTGATTAGTACTAATTACCCGTCATTAGTAATAATTAAGTGTCATTAGCAAAAGTAGGACACATGGAGGGCAAATAATGGGACACGTGTCGTTATACATTCAGGACGAGTGTCAATATACAAGAGTACCATGTGTCATCATTCTAAGACTAACATGTGTCCTAGTGTAGCCTCATACTTGTGCAAGAAGTTCTCTCATGCATGAGCCATGTGCCATGGTGCATGAATGGCAAGTGTTGCCATGTGTCTTTGTGCATGTTAGAGAAGTAACATTTGTCTTAAAACCTCCCTTAGATGTTGACACATGTCACACATGTAAAAGGGGTTGGAGGCCATATGACCTCCCCATTCTACTCACTCCATCCCACACCCCTCTCACCACCTTTGAGCTACAAGGCCGTCGAGATTGTTGGAGGAGGACGATAGGAGTCACGGTGAAGCTCTGTCGATTACAGAGAGCATAATAGAAGCTGTAACGAAGTTCTCTCAGCCATCAAGCTGTAGTACTCAATCTAAGATGGATATAGGGGGTATTCACTAAAGAAGGCGATTCCGACTCGAGTTAGATAGCGATCAGGTGAGGGATTTTCAAGCGCTATTTTAAAGCAATAATCTTTAGCTTTTTATGCATGGTTTTGAATAGCAAGTATGCAATCGTGTTTTCTAAAGCGTTTGCATATGAATTGCGAGTACCATACAATTGATATGAAATCATGTCTTTAGAACGTATTTCAGACGTCGTTTCAAGTGTTTTATCTTGATAGTATGTTTTCAAGTATAAAATTCTTTGTGGAACACAAAACATAAGTTGCACTACTCATTTGAGTTTTATATAAAGAAATATGTTTTGCGCAGTTACTATGCAATATGGATCGGTTTTCAAGTTCTTAATAGTTTCCAGTTGTAAGAATATGCATGCTACGACAAATTGTTTTATGTTCACGAATTAGCTGTTATAAGCATGAATTAGCAAATACATATTATTAGTGGCAAGAAAAGAATCAGAATCAGAAAGTAAGCACCACAATAGCTATTTTATACAAGTCATGAGCTGGCCATTAGATATGGTGATGTCATTAGATATGACCCTGAAACAACCATTAGATATGGCAAACCATTAGATATGGTATCAAGAGGACTTTGGATCCGCATCTGTATACATATAGGCTTTGGGCCATATGCAGGGTGTTTTTGATCTTTAGGACCGTCTGTGCGTATGAATTAGCTTTGTTTCAGCGTTCATGAGCCGATAACTTAGGCACAGTGGTGATTAATGCAAATAGCTTGATAGTGATCATTATGTTTCGATTTATCTTCTTTTGAAGTGATTTCAGTATTCAATGGCAATCCTAACATGTTGTTATATGATTACTATGATAAAGTCTCTTTCAAGCTATTTCTACATGTTTAGCAAAAATTTTGGTATGATGCTCATATTTCAACTTTTAGCTATACCTAAAAAGCTTGAATTCCTTTCACTGGGTCTAACCTCATAAATGGGTTTAGACTCATCCCTTTACATTATAATTATGTATAGATGAACATAATCACGATCAGAAGCAGAAATGACTGCTTATACACTAGAAGGAGATGGTTTTCGTTGTTTTTTGTACTGTATGTTGTTTTGTTAGGAGTTGTAATAGAACTTGTGTAAGACACTTCTTTGTAATGTGAACTTTAAAAAGACAAAGATGATAGGTTTGATGAGATTGCCACATGTGTACTTTGAGGAAAAAGAAGCAGAAAGATCTCTGTCGCGGTACATTTTGGTTAGCGGGATGGGTCGTGACACGCGTGGTTTAAGAATGTACGCTCCCCGAGCTAATAGACGAGGCTAGCAGCTCACTGGCTCATGTGTGGTGCACTACAAATTGGACGGCCTTTTGGGATGCTTATTGGGGACGGCCAATGAGCAACCGTCCCCTATAGTAGTATAGAGGACGGTTGTAGTTTGACCATCCCCTCCGTCGAGTATTCGCGACGGTCGGTACTGACCGTCTCAGTTAATTGACCCTTTGACGACGGTTATATAGTCATCCCGTACGAGTAGAGCCCCGCTTGTTTTCTCTGTACCTTATTGGGCACCTTAGGGGACGGTCATAACCGTCCCCTATACTCCACTGTTGCCGTCGCATATACCAAACTTTAGGGGACGTTTTTCGACGGAGGGGTACTGACCGTCTCAGTTAATTGACCCTTTGGCGACGGTTATATATCCATTCCTTACGAGTAAAGCCCTAGATTATTTTCTCTGTATCTTATTGCGCACCTTAGGGGACAGTCATAACCGTCCCCTATACTCCACTGTTGTCGTCGCGTATACCAAACTTTAGGGGATGATTGCAACAGTCTCCTATAATTGGGCATAAGGGACGGTTGCATAACCGCCGCTAATGCCTGTGTAATTGGCGCGACCCCGATCATTATTATAGGGGACGGTCGAACGACCGTCCCCGATGGTCTTATATCCTCTCGGTCGAATCCATTCCTCATTCCCTTCGACCATTCCTCCTCCCTTCGCCAAATATCCTTGCTCGCCGTCCTCCCTCCACCGCCAGCTCGCCCGACCTGTCGCGTTCCCTCCTTCCTCCGCCGTCGGCTCGTCGTTGAAGCCTCCCTCCGCCACCCTACTCCCTCCGACATCCTCCTCCCTCCGCCCCCCTCTCCGCCGCCCTCCTTCGTCTGACGCCACCTCCCTCTGCCGCCCTCGTCCATCCGTCGCCCTCATCCCTTCGCCTCCCTCCTCCATCCGCCCTACTCCTCTAGCGCCGCCACCGTTTCTCCTCTTATTAGGTTGTGAGTTTTTCAATTATTTTTACTTTTATTAAGTTTTTAATTAAAATATGCTTCCTTATGATTGTTTAGAATTTTTAAATAATAGCTTAGTGTTTAGAACAATGAACTAAATGTAATGTATTTTTTTATATGTCTAATAGTTTAGTCTGTCGGATCAATAACTTAGTTTTTAAGACTTCTAATTTAATACATACATTCTCCATTTGTTTGCTTGTCTTTAGCTATGCTCTCTGGAATACACATTAACTTAGTATAAGATGTATACATTAACTTAGCATACATTATTGAAACTTAGGTATGGTCTCTGGGATATTAAAACTTTAAAAACATAGGAAGAATGGTGTAGAAGTGATTCGTAAGAGATATTGAAATTGTAATTAACTTTGGATCTTTACCTTTAGGAAATGGATAAAAGTTGGATGAACAAAAGATTCGATGATTATCAGACATATAACAAAGGAGTTATCGAATTCTTAGACTGGCATTTCGGTATGAGTCTCTCTATCATATTGTAGGAGGTGAAGGAGATATGATACATTGTCCTTGCATTAGATGCAAGAACATTCTGACCCAATATCTAACATAGTTTACGAGCATCTGATATTAAATGTTTTTTGGCTTCATTGTATGAATTGGGCGTATCATGGTGAAGGAATCAATTTAGAAGAAGTCAATAATGCCCCAGTGGATAATGAAAGAGATATGTCTGAAACAGATGACCGTGGTGCTATGTTTGAGATGATAGACAATATTCTAGGACATAACATTGATGAAATGATGGAATCGCTTCTGGATACCTTACATGAAAAGATACAAGGTAAAGAAAAGACAATATGCTCGGGAATCAAAATGTCTCGTTTACGTTTTCTTTTGGAGTTGTTTAAGATAAAAGTGAAGAATCGATGTACAACGGTTACGATGACAGATGTCTTACAGTTAATTAGGACTTTATTAAATAATCCAGAAGTTTTTCCAAAGGACTGGAAGGACGTTAAGTCAAGATTCCACGCACTTGGACTAAACTATGAGAAAATTAATGCATGTCCAAACGACTGCATTTTATAGTGTAAGGAATATTCAAACTTAGATACATGTCCTGTCTGCAAAAGTAGCAGATATAAGACTATGGGTCATGATTCGAAGAGGAAAAAATCAGAGAAGATTTTACGGTTCTTTCCTTTGATTCCCCTATTACAACGATTATATTCGTATGAATGAACATCTAGAATGATGATATGACACAATAATATTAAAAAAAGATGTAATTGGTGTTATGCGACATCCGTCAGATACGGAGGAGTGGACAAAATTCAATGAAAGATATCCATCATTCTCTGAAGAAGTAAGAAACGTACGATTAGGCCTTGCTTCCGACAGTCTTAATCCATTCGGAAATATGAGTACGAGTTACTGTATTTGTCCTGTGATACTTGTTACATATATTCTGCCACCCTAGATGTCAATGGCATCTTCTTTTTTGATGATGTCATCACTGCTACCTGGTCCAAAGGGGACAGGTAAGTCGTCGGAGCCGTGCCTTCTCCAGTGACCTGCGGAGGAGCACGAAGAGCAGTTGTCGTCCGATCATATGGATCGGACGGTCGTGAAGATGACGCATGGCAACCGAACCTCCAGCCGAAGCTATAGGCTCGGGTCCCCCCAAACCTCGGCCCGAGCCACCAGTTGCTGCCACGTGGCCCGTACCTCAACTGCCTCCCGAGCTTAGGCGCCTCACATGCCTCGCACGTGAGGGCCTGGGAAAATTGCATGAAAGACCCTAGTATTTTCAAGAATTGCATAATGGTCCCCAAGCACGTGCCTCACGTGTGTGCATAGGTATTTTACACGGAGGACCACCGACTTTCTAGAAATTGCAAAAAGTCCCCCGCGTATGGAAAAATTTCACAGGGGCCCAGGCGATTTTTCTTATTTGCATTTAGGTCCCTTCAGGGACCTAAATGCAATATTTATCCTTTTTATTCCTTGCATTTTTATTACAATTATACCCCTGCATTGTTTTTAGCATAACTTGAGCATCGTAGGTCAAAATTGCATGATTTAGTGTCGTTTTGATCCTTGTTTCATCGTCTACATCATAGCATGTTTAATTTTCTCATTTTCCACTGTTTTAAATGAAGTGATTTTCTTTGTGATAAATGTGACCCTGCTCTCGTTCTTGCTTTGATTTGATGATTATTCTTCATGTTGTAATTAAATCGACGCTGATTTCTATTTCTGATATGATGCTCATACTTTTAGGGTATTTTTGTAATCTTTTGTTAGCACACATATACCCTTGCATAATTACTCATGCATCACTTTATAATTACATAAAAATTAATTAAAAATCGCATACATCATGGCATTGCTTTGTAAATAGCATCAAGTGGATCTGAAATTGAGAAATATTTCACACTTGAGTCTCATGAATCAAAATTCGATAAATGAATTAGGTAGCTGTGTCCTTGCGTTCGACCTTGGTAGACTTGCCAAGTATAAATAGTCTACAGCATTCAAAAGACTGTGGTTTTTGTTGAACCGAATTTGCCTCCTATACTACGACAATTGACGATTAGTATTCATTCTTAAAGAGGCAAATTTCACGTTCATCAATCCTCCAGGAATACAAAGAGACACTCGGCGGCAGTGAAGGAGGCTGGAGGAGCTCACAATCTCAGGTCGAAGCTCGCCAGTGTCGATATTCTCCCTCGTTCTTCCACCTCGCTCCGTTGCCGTCCGATCAAGAAGGAGCCTCTAGGTCTAGCAGTTGCCGTCTGATCGAGGCCGGCATCAATCGTCAGATCACTTTGAGTGATCTAATCTCAACCGCACGAAGCGAAGCGTCATCGCTCGCCGAGGGATCGCTACGTATCAAGTGGGCGAGGCTAGATCGTCGGATGGCGTGCATAAGGGGTAAAGTTCACATATTAGCCCCCACCTTTTTGTATTTTACATTTTAGTCTTGTAAATAAAAGTTAATGTTATAAAATAAGTGAACATTTTGCATGTCAGACCCTGCATCTATTTGTATTTGCTATTGGGTCCAATCTACGACACCTCACGTGCCATCCCACGTGAGGTGACAAATTGGGTAATTTATATCTGAGCCCTGACACTTTTTGTATATTTTAAAAAAGTAGGAAATTAAATAAATGTTCTATTACGTTAGCATTTTTGTACCGAGCTCCCTATCTTTTATTTTTATTGCAAAAATGCCCCTACTAGGCCTCTTTATTTTTGCAACTTTTATCTAATTATTAAATATAGCTATCATGCTCCAAAAAATCCACAATAATTAGGGTAGATGCTTCATGCTCTGTAGATTCATGCCCTACATTTATTTGGCAATTTTTTTTGCATTTATCTGTTTATTAAAAATGAAAAAGGAGCCTTTATTCCCCGTTTAAAGTATAAAATACCAAATAAATAAATATTTTTCAAAAAAAATACCAAATAAATAGAAACACTTCTTGAAAATTTCTAAAATAATTATATATATTATATTTTTATATTTATTGAGTCCATAAAATAAAACCCCTATAAATAGAAAAAGAAAATATAAAAATCTCAAGAAACTCCAAAATCCTAAAAATATATATATAAAAAGTAAACAAAATACCAAAAATATGTTTTCCTATTTTATAATTATTTATATATTTTTATTTACATATTAAAATTAATTTGGCTAATTTTGGGACCTATTTACTATTTTTAGAAACCAAATTATTTTCGGATTATGTATTAACCCCATTATTGGGATATTTTTGACATTAAAAATACATAAAAACTAGCAAAATTTCTGGAAAAATACAAAAAACATTAGAAAAATATTAAAAACCCAAAAACAAATTATTTTCTTAATTTTGTTGATTTAATATTATTTATAAATATATTTCTATGTATTGTGTAAATAAAGCTTTATATAGGCTATATTGTTTTTTATTAAAGAAAAAGAAAATTATAGAAAAATTAAATATAAAAAATATAGAATCAGAAAAATAAAAGTCAAATAAATATTATAAAACCAAAAATTAAATAACAAAATATAAAATTAAAAATCCACAAAAACAATAACATGGACACGATAAGAATTGAATAATGTTGTGCATTTATTTTGCTCCCAACCGTTTGCTCCCAGTGTTCGACCTCTACTTGTGATTACGCCTGTACACATTTGCATGTAGAGTTATAATAAATTTTAACTCCACATTTTTGAGATTTAATTGCTTTATTTTGATTGTGAGTTAATTGTTGATTGATTTGGGATCTTTTGCCGGTCGTTGCTGCGACTGCACTCCTGCCCTGTGTGGAACACAAGACCGATGATTTTTCCCTATCATCAGGTATTCATAGAGGAATGCAATCTTGTCTTCCATCATGAAGATGTCAAAGTCAAGTTGTGTAGCTATAGTTAGCAATGATCTGATGGGTATAAGCAAGGTCATTGAAGAGCAAGTCTCACCGCAAGCAATTTCTTCTCTTAGGTGTGTATCTTGTAGATACGAGCCGTGCTTTGAAGGTATCTAGATTCTCATTAGGTTCCCTCTTTCTCTTGAAGATCCATTTACATCTTAACGGGTCTTACCCATTGATGAATCTCGGATTCATTACTCTAAATCTCATTTATTAAGCTTAAATCCCTCAAAATCAACAGCATATCTGCATCTATTCTGCATAATTAGCATTCATGCATGTTTTCATAAGAATTGCATTTTATCCATAATTTTTGCACAAAATAAGAAGCCAAAAATCCAAGCCAAATTTGACCTGTAAATAGTCTAACTTCCCGGATTTTTAACCCCTTCATGCTAACTCCGAATGACACAAACTGCCTCCACTATGTTCATATCACTAACCAGAATAAATGAAAAAACAAAAAAAAATCACTAACCCAAATAAGTAGACCAAAAACCCAAACCCCAATTTCAGGATTTTCGGACTAAAAGCCACATATCTTCCCCATCCAGTGTACGATTTAATCATACTCACTTTTGAACTAATCCACATTCAATTACATTCAAAACAAGACCAAGTTCAAGTGAATCGGAGCTCATATGTGAAAGTTGGGTTTTGGGCCTCTTTTGTACATTGTGTATTTTAGCGGTTTTTGACCTGATATTTTATGTACATATTTTCTTAATTAATAAAAATCCAAAAAATAGATTTAAGTGTCTTTATTTATCCATATTTTTTCCGGATTTTTTATCTGATTTAAAAATGATAAAAAATTATAAAACCCAAAAATCAAAGTATTCTATGTACATGGGATACCCCATAAATTCACTTAGTGCATTTGATCGATTTTGGCTTTGAGGTCTTCATGAAAGTTGTAGATCTCATTGAGACGAGCATTTTTCGTAAAAGAACTTTTTCGATCCGAGTCATTTGCTATTTATTTTCTATTTTACAAAATAATTCCTTCTCGACGCCACGTGTCATCAGTTTTTGGGCCTCTTTTTATTCATTTTCTCGTCATAAAAAAATAATTAAATACACGCATGTGCTCCACACATACCACACCCTCTTCACCCCCTGCCATGTGGCGCTTCCACGGTCGTTCGATCCACGACCGATCGAACGACCGATGTGCACCTTCTTCCCCAAGTCGCCCCCCTCGCAAACCACCGCCTCGTCGCCAACCATCCCCGATATCTCCGCCAACGACCAACCGTCACACCCCCTGTCTCACGTCGGCCCCTTCCATCTCTCCTATTTAAAGGACTCCGACCCCCCCATCCCTCATCCGCCGATTGCACTCAGAGCACGGCCACGATGGTGACAGCACCTCCGGTCAACCTCTCCGGCGAGGTCCGGTCGCCGTTGCTGGCCAATGCAGACGAGGGTTCCACCCCCGATGACCTGCTACTGCTCCGATCTTTGTCGAGCTACGATTCCATCTTCATCGACAACGTCATCATCTCCGACCACCGCTACGTCCCCGACACTGCTACTCCGACAACCTTCACCGCCACGATTCCATCTCCACCGACAACCCATTTGCTCCGGCTAACCCCGATCGCCCAACGACGTTTCGCCTCCATCTTCACCCAGTCGAGCAAGCCACCATCAAGCTTATCGTCGACAACTGCAGGCTCCGCCATCCAGACGCCCTCCGTCGGCCATTCGCTAATCCTCCACCGCAACTTCACGCGCGCCGGGGCTCAGACCCGAGACCCCCCACGCACGTGCGAGGCACGTGCGCCCGGGGGGGGGGGGGGTACATCAGGCTTACGTCATCGCCCAGCTCATGTGCTTGGCACGTGATCGTGGGAAAATTACGAAGAGCCCCCTGGTGATTACTCTATTCACGCTTCAGTCCAGCCCTTTCAATGCGCACGTACCTCTTGGAAAAATTACAGAGATACCCACTAGTTTAGGTAATTGCATAATAGCCCGCCCCCTGCTTTTATTTATTTATTTATTTATCTATTGCAGACAGACCCCCGTGTTCTCCTTAATTTTTAGACATATCTCGTACATTATTCTATTATTCAGAAAATAGGGGTATGATGAATCTCGTGTTCATTATGCTAAAACTCACTAATTAAAACTTTGTCTTAACCATTCCAATAAAAATCATCTTTAATTCTTTGTTTTTATCCTGTACTATATTGTGTATAATTAACCCTTAATTATTTGAATTTAATTTTCCTCATTTTTCTTATATTTATTTCATTATAAAACCCCCTAAAAATTAGATAGATAAATTGTCTATAAATCACTGACCTTTAAAAAGAATAAAAAAAATACAAAAACATATCAAAGATAAAAATCGGTGTTTTTATCCCCCTTAAAAATAACCCCAAAAATGCTTTTTGTACAAATGACCTCTTTTGGCTTTTTCTCCGACATGAAAGTTGTAGATCTCGTCGAGACAAGCAACTTTCATGTTTTGACTTTTTCCTAATTTTGCCTCTAACTATTAATTTTGTATTTATCTTTGTATTTATTCTCTGGATTTTTCTGATTGGGACATGTGGCACCCTCTGGGCCGCCCACGTGGCCTGCGCCTCCTCTCGACGCCCGGCACTCTCCTGACCGTCGGATCAACTCCATCCCGCCTTAATCTCCACCCTCCATTCTCGCCTTGCCCTTAGCCCTTGGATCCTAACTCCAGATCTAATCCTTGTCGTTCACCAGCGCCTAAACCTCAACCGTCTGATCTCCAACTCATCCAAAGCCTATCCACCTGCCACGTCACCTCTTCACCTTCCACCGTTAGATCTCCCCCATCATTCAAATTCGGCCGCTCCCTCGCACCCTAACATCAGCCATGCGATCAGATCTTCGGATCTGATCACAACCCTCCACTCGCCCCACTATCCCAGCGGTTGGATCATGGGATCCAACGGCTGGGAGGTCATCTCCTACCTCGCGTAACCCCCTCCTCCGCTCGCTCCCCCTTCATAACGCCCCACCCCTTCCATTTTTAGACCACGCTTCCGGCCACTTCTCCACCACCTAACGGTCGTTCCATGTAGCCCATTCCTCCGCCTCCCTCGCGCAACCATCATCAATACCCGCCATCACTTCCACGCCATTAAAACACCACCTCAAAACGCCTTCACATCACGTAACCTCAGTCCACCCTCCTCCTATAAACACCCCTCTCCGCCTCCGATCAACCCTGTCCACCATTCTTAGGCTTAGCCCTAGCTTCCTCTGCCCTTCTGGTGACAGCGGAGGGGCGGAACGTCGATGCGATGATGGGTATTTGCCCGGTGTCGACCTACGGTTGCCATGGCCGTGCTGCGGGCGCCACCACACTCCGCTGAGCTCCATGCCACGGCCGAGCACGATGGGCGACGATCCCAGAGCTCCAACGGAGCTCAATCCCAGGTCACCACCTCCAACAACTCCTCGCTCCGGCGAGGTGATTTTTCTTTCAATTTCTTTGAATTTTTCCGACCAACCCAATTGCCTTCATCCTCAACTGATCCACCTACTAGGTTCGCAACGTCACCCTCATCCTCGCGACTCCCTTCGCCACCACCATTCCCTTCTCCACAGTCTCGTCCATCCGCCGCCACCTCTTCCTCTGCTCCGCCGGGGAAGGATCCCCTGGTCCCCCGCTCCGACCACCTCTCAGGGACCCCATTCCACTCACAATACACTCGTACGCACGCTTCGGCTAAATGACCCTTGTAGGTACCTTGATTGATCGGATTTTGCGTCGGAGCTTCTTCATGAAACTCTCCTCTGGCAAGGCTCCTTCGACCATCACCTTCGATCAGCCTTGGAGCTTCGCCTATGCTCCAGGACCTCCGCTGAACCTCCAGCAAGTGCCCACGACCATCAGAAGGCCTCGCGAGGCGAGGCAGAGCCAAAGGCAGGTCATCAGCACCCTACCTTCTCCGGTGACCTGCGGAGGAGCACGAAGAGCAGTTGCCGTCCGATCATCTGGATCAAACGGTCGTGAAGATGACGCGTGGCAACCGAACCACCAACCGAAGCTATAGGCTCGGGTCCCCCCAAACCTCAGCCCGAGCCACCAGTTTCTGCCACGTGGCCCGTACCTCAACCGCCTCCCGAGCCTAGGCGCCTCACGTGCCTCGCACGTGAGGGCCTGGGAAAATTGCATGAAAGACCCTGATATTTTCAAGAATTGCATAATGATCCCCAAGCATGTGCCTCACGTGTGTGCCTAGGTATTTTACACGGAGGACCACCAAATTTCTGGAAATTGCAAAAAGTCCCTCGCGCATGGAAAAATTTCACAGGGGCCCATGTGATTTTTCTTATTTGCATTTAGGTCCCTCAAGGGACCTAAATGCAATATTTATCCTTTTTATTCCTTGCATTTTTATTACAATTATGCCCCTACATTGTTTTTAGCATAACGTGAGCATCGTAGGTCCAAATTGCATGATTTTAGTGTCGTTTTGATCCTTGTTTCATCGTCTACAACATGTTTAATTTTCTCATTTTCCACTGTTTTAAATGAAGTGATTTTCTTTGTGATAAATGAGACCTTGCTCTCGTTCTTGCTTTGATTTGATGATTATTCTTCTTGTTGTAATTAAATCGATGCTGATTTCTATTTCTGATATGATGCTCATACTTTTAGGGTTTTTTTGTAATCTTTTGTTAGCATGCATATACCCTTGCATAATTACTCATGCATCACTTCATAATTACATAAAAATTAATTAAAAATCGCATACATCATGACATTGCTTTGTAATAGCATCATGTGGATCTGAAATTGAGAAATATTTCACACTTGAGTCTCATGAATCAAAATTCGATAAATGAATTAGGTAGCTATGTCCTTGCGTTCGACCTTGGTAGACTTGCCAAGTATAAATAATCCACAGCATTCAAAAGACTATGGTTTTTGCTAAACCGAATTTGCCTCCTATACTACAACAATTCATGATTATTATTCATTCTTAAAGAGGCAAATTTCACGTTCATCAATCCTCCAGGAAATGCGAAGAGACACTCGACGACAATGAAGGAGGCTGGAGGAGCTCACAATCTCAGATCGAAGCTCGCCAGCGTCGACCTTCTCCCTCGTTCTTCCACCTCGCTCTGTTGCCGTCCGATCAAGAAGGAGCCTCTAGGTCTAGCAGTTGCCGTCTGATCGAGGCTAGCATCAACCGTCAGATCACTTTGAGTGATCTAATCTCAACCGCACGAAGCGAAGCGTCATCGCGCGTCGAGGGATCGCTTCGTGTCAAGTGGGCGAGGCTGGATCGTCGGATGGCGTGCATAAGGGGTAAATTTCACATCTTAGCCCCCACCTTTTTGTATTTTACATTTTAGTCTTGTAAATAAAAGTTAATGTTAGAAAATAAGTGGACATTTTGCATGTCAGCCCCTGCAACTATTTGTATTTGCTATTGGGTCTGATCCATGGCACCTCACGTGCCATCCCACGTGGGGTGACAAATTGGATATCTGAGCCCTGACGCTTTTTGTATATTTAAAAAAAACCAGAAAATTAAATAAATGTCTTATTACGTTGGCATTTTTGTACCGAGCTCCCTATCTTTTATTTTTATTGCAAAAATGCCTCTGCTAGGCCTCTTTTTTGCAACTTTTATCTAATTATTAAATATATTTAATGCTCCAAAAATCCACAAAAATTAGGGTAGATGCTTCATGCTCTGTAGATTCATGCCCTACATTTATTTGGCAATTTTTTGCATTTATCCATTTATTAAAAATGAAAAAGGAGCCTTTAATCCCTGTTTAAAGTATAAAATACCAAATAAATAGAAACACTTTTTGAAAAATTCTAAAAGAATTATATATATATATATATTATATTTTATATTTATTGAGTCCATAAAATAAAACCCCTATAAATAGAAAAAGAAAATATAAAAATTCCAAGAAATTCTAAAATCCTAAAAATATATATAAAAAGTATACAAAATACCAAAAATATGTTTTCCTTTTTTATAATTATTTATATATTATTTTTTACGTATAAATTTAATTTGGGTAATTTTGGGACCTATTTACTATATTTAGAAGTCAAATTATTTTTGGATTATGTATTAACACCATTATTGGGATATTTTTGACTTTAAAAATACATAAAAACTAGCGAAATTTCTGGAAAAATACGAAAACATTAGAAAAATATTAAAAACCCAAAAACAAATTATTTTCTTAATTTTGTTGATTTAATATTATTTATAAATATATTTCTATGTATTGTGTAAATAAAGCCTTATATAGGCTATATTGTTTTTTACTAAAAAAACAAATTATAGAAAATTTAAATATAAAAAATATAGAATTAGAAAAATAAAAGTCAAATAAATATTATAAAACCAAAAATCAAATAACAAAATATAAAATTAAAAACCCACAAAAATAATAACATCGACACGATAAGAATTGAATAATGTTGTGCATTTATTTTGCTCCCAACCGTTTGCTCCCAGTGTTCGACCTCTACTTGTGATTACTCCTGTACACATTTGCATGTAGAGTTATAATAAATATTAACTCCACATTTTTGAGATTTAATTGCTTTATTTTGATTGTGGGTTAATTGCTGATTGATTTGGGATCTTTTCCGGTCGTTGCAGCGACTGCACTCCCGCCCTGTGTGGTACGCAAGACCGATGATTTTTCCCTATCATCAGGTACTCATAAAGGAATGCAATCTTGTCTTCCATCATGAAGATGTCAAAGTCAAGTTGTGTAGCTATAATTAGCAATGATCTGATGGGTATAAGCAAGGTCACTGAAGAGCAAGTCTCACCGCAAGCAATTTCTTCTCGTAGGTGTGTATCTTGTAGATACGAGCCGTGATTTGAAGGTATCTAGATTCTCATCAGGTTCCCACTTTCTCTTGAAGATCCACTTACATCTTAACCGGTCTTACCCATTGATGAATCTCGGATTCATTACTCTAACCATTTATTAAGCTCAAATCCTTCAAAATCAACAGCATATCTGCCTCTATTCTGCATAATTAGCATTCATGCATGTTTTCATACGAATTGCATTTTATCCACAATTTCTGCACAAAGTAAGAAGCCAAAAATCCAAGCCAAATTTGACCTGTAAATAGCCTAACTTCCCGGATTTTTAACCCCTTCAAGCTAACTCCGAATGATACAAAACCACCTCCACTGTGTACATATCACTAACCACAATAAATGAAAAATAAAAAAAATCACTCACCTGAATAAGTAGACCAAAAACCCAAACCCTAATTTCAGGATTTTTGGACTAAAAGCCACATATCTTCCTCATCCAGTATCCGTTTTAATTCTATTCACTTTTGAACTCATCGACATTCAATTTCCTTCAAAACAAGACCGAAGTTCAAGTTAATCGGAGCTCGTATGTGAAAGTTGGGTTTTTGGCCTCTTTTGTACATTGTGTATTTTAGCGGTTTTTGACCTGATATTTTATGTACATATTTTCTTAATTAATAGAAATCCAAAAAATAGATTTAGGTGTCTTTATTTATCCATATTTTTTCCAGATTTTTTTATCTGATTTAAAAATGATAAAAAATTATAAAACCCAAAAATCAAAGTATTCTATGTACATGGGATACCCCAAAAATTCACTTTGTGCATTTGATCGATTTTGGCTTTGATGTCTTCATGAAAGTTATAGATCTCATTGGGACGAGCATTTTTCGTGAAGGATCTTTTTCGATCTGAGGTTATTTGCTATTTATTTTCTATTTTACAAAATAATTCCTTCTCGATTTTTCTGGAGCTGATACGTGGCAGCCCCTGGGGCCGCCACGTGTCAGCAGTTTTTGGGCCTCTTTTTATTCATTTTCTTGTCATAAAAAAATTAAATACCCGCACGTGCTCTGCACGTACCGCACCCTCTTCACCCCCTGCCACGTGGCGCTTCCACGGTCGTTCGATCAGCGGCCGATTGAACGGTCGCTATGCACCTTCTTCCCCAAGTCACCCCCTCACAAACCGCCGCCTCGCCGCCAACCATCCTTGATATCTCTGCCAACGGCCAACCGACGCTCCCCCTATCTCGCGTCGGCCCCTTCCATCTCTCCTATTTAAAGGACTCCGACCCCCCCTCCCCCGATCCCTCATCCGCCGATTGCACTCAGAGCACGGCCGCGGTGGTGATAGCACCTCTGGCCAACCTATCCGGCGAGGTCCGGTCACCGCTGGTGGCCGTTGCAGACAAGGGTTCCACCCCCGATGACCTGCTACTGCCCCGATGTTCGTCGAGCTACGATTCCATCTTCATCGACAACGTCATCATCTCCGACCACTGCTACGTCCCCGACACTGCCACTCCGACAACCTTCACTGCCACGATACCATCTCCACCGACAACCCATCTGCTCCGGCTAACCCCGATCGCCCAACGACGTTTCGCCTCCATCTCCGCCCAGTCGAGCAAGCCACCGTCAAGCTTATCGTCGACAACTGCAATTCCGCGCACGCCGGGGCTCAGACCCGAGACCCCCACGCACGTGCGAGGCACGTGTGCCCGGGGGGGGGGTACGTCAGGCTTACGTTATCGCCCAACTCACGTGCTCGGCACGTGACCGTGGGTAAATTACGAAGAGCCCCCTGGTGATTACTCTATTCACGCTTCAGTCCATCCCTTTCAAAGGCACGCGCGCAGCACGTGCCTCTTGGAAAAATTGCAGAGATACCCCACTGGTTTAGTTAATTGCATAATAGCCTGCCCCTTGCATTTATTTATTTATTTATCTATTGCAGACAGACCCCCGTGTTCTCCTTCATTTTTAGACATATCCCGTACATTATTTTATTATTCAGAAAATAGCATGATGTTCATTTCTTAATTCTCTACATTTTGAGATACTGTGGATATTTTTGTGATTAAGGGTTAATTAATATTTAATTGTTTTGTGGAAATTTGCGAATTTTACCCATTTCTTGCTCTTAAATTTGCTATCGATTAACCGATGCTCTAAAAATCCTTGAAAAATCATATTTTGTAGAGTTAATTGTGCTTGACTTTGTGCCCAAAAAGATTTGATTTCCATGCACGTTTGCCCTGTAAAAATCATTTTGCATATTTCACTATTTAATTTTTAATAGGTATTAGATCCCACATTTTTGAGGTTTGGGATTTTTCTGATATCAATTACCTAGTGATAGATCTTAGATAATTTTGATCCTCGAAAATAAGTAGGTTTAGTATTTATCATATTTAAATATTGAAATTCATTTTGTTTGCATTTAAAAATCCATAAAAAATTCATATTGCATCCAAAAATTCCAAAAAAATTACAGTGTATTCATTTCGTCATAATCTACATTATGGCCAAGTTTTGCATTTTTTGGACTTCGTTTGAACATAGCCGATATTTTAATCCCTAAAATAGGCCAACATTGCATTTTGCATCCCTTATTTGCATTGAAAATTCCAAAAAAAAGTTCGCCTCGAAAACCGTGTACGAACCCTTGATAAATACAACTCTAGGTTGTTCCTTTGCCTCCTTGTGATCGACCTTGAGACTTGCCCAAGTAAAATAAACATAAAACCACTTGATTGAAATTGATTAAATATCTGTGGTTATTTCTTGACCGATTCCGATCGTCGCCTATAGCGAACGACATTATTCTTTCAGCACGAACAAAGATAAAAACAACTTTAAAAGCCGCGATTTACGAATTCGTCAGATGGCGCCGTTGCCGAGGAGGCAAACGGCTTAATTTTGTGTTTTGAAATTTCTTGTTCGTTTTTCTGCATTCGGGTAGTCTGACCCTCGAATTATTCATTGTAAATCCCATTTATTTTCCTGCATTTATTTTTCTTGTTTTTTTATTTTTGAGTCACTCTCTTACATTATCTCTCTTATTTTTTTGCGAGGTACCTGGCGTACGTGGAGCGGTTTTTCAAGAGACCGATACATCTTCACCGACATCCGCAAAGTCGCAATTAAACTAACATCAAGTTGAGTCATGAGAGAGCATAAAGTCTAGGTTTTTAAATTTCTGCAATTTTATTTTAACTGCTCATTTACAACAGTGTCTGTTTGGTCTCTCGCGCATGTAAAAAGACCTTGAACTTTTCTGTGGTGTGTCGTGTCCTGTTTCACTATCCGGTGAGGGTGGGGCTCGACTTGAGTGGCGATTAGGATAGACCTGCACATACGGCTCTCAGAGAATTTACACTTTTGATTGTGCTCGTAAGATCTAAGGCCACACTGCGCTTTAATTGAGACGCACATAGATTGTTCAATTTAGCCAAAATTCAAATCAATTCTTTCCCGCTAATAGAACTTTCTGCCTAGGTGCGGTTTTCATCGGCTTGCACGCATTAAGAAAAATTTTTCAATTCTGTATTGCATTCCTCATGGAGATTGCGAGGAGGCATTATAAGTCTTCTAACTGAGTATACATCATTGTTTTCGCGTGCATCGGCTTTTCCTGAACTCCTCCCTCTTGTTTTATCACATAATTTTAAAAGGAAATTGGGACTAGACGGTAGACGTGTATTTATGCTCATCTAATTTTTCAGTGATCGCCTCATTAAAATTGGGACTGCTAAATATAGCTGATCTTAAGAACCCATAAAATCAAGAATTCTTGCGGGAGAGCAACCCCGACCTTGGATGATTTTATTTTTCTGAGTGAGCGAGAGACGACACTTAAGGTTAGAACCAAGCTCCGACACCTAACAGCTCGCTAAATTTTTGCCAAGATTGATTTATCACCAACTAAAATTGAAAAGATAATAGCCGAACTCTTACGGCTTCATTGTATGAGTTGGTGAATCTGGGGTTTGATTTGCATTTGCATTGGTGTGCGTGAACCGTTACCGAAGATCAAAAGCCGCACATTTGATAAAAATTCTCTTGACTATCCCGTGTGATCATCTCTTTCCTATCTTGATTTAAACCTCATCAGGGAACTCTTGTACAAAAACTCTTACATATCCAACCCCTCATTCCTTTCAACTATTTCAGAAATGACCGAGAATCCATCAAAACTATACTATGAAAATGAATTCGTCTCGGTTAGACCCAAAACACCTCCTCCAAGAGACTCTCAACCACCATCTCTTTTTACCAATCCGATCTGCTTCATGAATGACAATCATTTATTTTTGGACCAGACAAACCCACATCCACCCGAGGTCTCCACTTCTTCAAATATCAATCCTCTCTATTCCGATCATACAATTCATCCTTCATATTCGGTAAATATCAATCCATCATTCCTGGGAGATGATAACCACATGATCAAATTGAACACTTCTTCACCTCTTTCATCGACCCTGCCAGTGAACATACATGAACAATCATCATCTTGGATTGACCATGACAACCCCCTTTTCAGACATGGCAATCATATAGAGGACTGGACTGAATACATAAAAACACAGGAACCCTGTATGCTGACTACACCATACCAAGATCCGACCACTCATAATCGAAGGAATAAATTTTACTCGGACCAACCCCACATGTCTGGATCATATGAGCAGCCGCCTTCCATTATTATTGAGGAGATATTTTCTGAAAATAATGATCATAGATTGGACATTCCAAGAAACTCCTCTTCTAGCACATATCGGAAAATGGAAGATGAAATTATTGAATCACAAGAACACACATCGACTGCTCCCGTAAGTGATCATGAACAAATTTTTGAGAATGATATCTCGAGGATAAATAAAAGATTCGAATCAATGGAGGATAGATGGTAAAAATTCACCGACCGATTAATCTCATTCTATGGTGGGTCGGACATAAAAATGGATGAGGAAATGATTGGATCTAAGATTGAAAATTTTATGGATATTCAGGAATCTAGGGATGACTCTAACAATATCACTTCTGCATATTATTCCCCTAGAAATAACTATGCCACTGACTATCATTCTGAACACCAGAACCCCTGCTCATCCGAGGAACACACGACACCCCCACACCACACAGAAAATACCAAAAAATGGAAATATTTGAAAACCACAAAAAATTGAAAATCCAAAAAACTTCATAAAAATAGAGACTGAAGAAGATCTGAAGAATTTGGATTCGACTGTAGGGGAAGCACTGGAAAAACACCTAATGTTTGAACTTCCCTTTGTACAGGCCATTGAACACTTCCCCGACCTTAAAAGGTTTATAATGGATAAATTAACAATCAAAAAGTCGGGTAGGATATGAACAAAGACTGAAAGACATATCTTGTCAATGGCCTCCTCCTTGGTATTGAGGAGAAAAACCAAGAGCCGGATAGTTAAGCGGTTTCTTAGATTTGACTGTGAAATCAAAGACACAATTTTCACCCATTCTCGAATTGATGACGATTCACCGATCAACATCCTCCCGACCTCTGTATTTCACGAACTCAAACTCGGACCGATTCGGAAGATACGAGAGATTATTCAATTAGCGGACCGATCGATAAAGCGACAAAGAGGAATTATTTCTGTCATCATGAAATTTCAAGGTGCTCCTCTCAAAGTAGAATTCACGATCATTGATATTGAGTATCAAGGAGAATTCACCAAATCTCCAATCATTCTTGTAAAGCTGTTCTTAGCATTGGCTAAGGCAATTATTGATTGTGAGACTCGGAAAATCAATTTTAAAGCATTGGAAGCACTTAGATCGGACCATGTCTTTGAGGAACCACGATCTTCTGAGGAAACCCACGAAGTCCCCGATAGCCGCAACCATGAAGAGGTAGAAGAGCCCTACCCGATGCAACACCTGAGATAGTGGTTGTTGATGGGACTATTGGTTTAGAGACTCTCCCCAGTATTTCAATTCCCGCGGATCTCAAAATAAACAAATCATTCTTCTATGATCCTGAGACTTATGCATGGTCACACTCTGGAGCAACATTCTCTGAATATCTTGACCAAATCATCCCAAATCGAGAGTGCTCAAACATTCAGGAGACTAAGAACGGACACGCAAACCCAACACCGACCAAGGAGAATTCCAATGGCCATTCATCTGGATACTCAAGTGAACTGACACCTTCACAAAGAAATAAAAAGATAGCCACCTTTGACCTTTCGGAAGAGGAATCAGTTGATGATCCCTCATCAGATCCGGAAAAGGTAGTCTACATGAGTGAAGTCAGTTCGACAACTCTAAAGCCATATCTTCGCAAGGATCCAAAATTCAATTCTCGTTGGACAACTCCCGTTCCTAACTACTACTCATCCAAAGATGATGCTCCTACCCTCTTCAAGTGCACTTGAATTATTTCATATGAGCTGACTGAGACCGGTGCTTCAGAGTATTCATCCGAGGACAAACCGATTGACATCAAGAAGGAACGAATTCTGAGGAAACAACTGAAAAAACAAAAAGACATGAATACTTGGAGTATGTCCACATTCAAATACTACTCCTCTGAGGATAATTCTGATGATGGATATCTTTCATCTGACTCAAAACCTTCATCCACTATCCATCATAATTTTTCTGAGGATGACACTGACAATAGTTGGGAATCATATGCCTCATCTCCATCTCATCATTACGATCTCCCACTGTAGGCTCACAAGAAGATCAACTGAAAATCGCCTTAATCATCGGCTACCCACCCTCCCTCCCTGACCACGTCGGTCCCCTTGTACAGCTTCTTCCTCTACTTAGGACAAGTCCTAAGTATGGGGGGGACCGATGCCATTTGTATATACCATTTCTCTCATCACACTTCTCCTTCACTCCATTTCCACCCTGCTCTTATACTTAGGCTGACCAGAGCCTAAGTATAGGGGGAACTAACATCCACCTGTATATACTCTCCTCATTTCCATATCTTGACCGCCTCTTTTACGCTCTTCTTCTATACTTAGGCTGTGAACATTGTATATCAATTTTCTACTCTCTTACGCTTAGCCCGATCTATGTCTTCTTTACGCTTCTTGTGCTCTGAGGACACAACACTCGCTAAGTATAGGGGGGGTGTATATACTTTGTATATATTTTACCCATATCTCGTACTTTCGCGTAAGTCTATATGTATTTACGTGGTGGGTAATTAATTTGGAAAAAAAGAGGATTTTGCTACTGACACTGACTTTGCCCAAAATTTTTGAAAATAGTTTCTTATTCATTCTTGCATTGACAAAAAAAAAATCCCCTACATAAAAAGAAAAAAAAAACGTGTCTGCATTTCACACACCTTCACTTCATCCAGCATCGCATTCATCTGCATCTATGAAAAATTATTGGGTTCTGAATCGAGTTGTGAGCAGAAACCGAGAGTGGTCTGGACTTGACCTTAATCCACTTAATTTTCAGAGGAAGTTCACTAAGAAATAGGATTTTAAGAACTTCAGGTCTTTTGACTTAATTCTTTAAGTTCCACATGACAATGTGCAGCGTTTGACTCTTAGTGTCTAACCTGGTCTCTTCATTCTGGGTACAACTCTGGAATAGGGAATTAATTGGTACTCTCACACTATGCACTTAGCTTAACTCAGACGGGATGTTGGAAGACTGTATGAATCTCTTTTCTGGTAGTGTGGAAATCTAAAGACTGGAGTACGGGTTGAAATAAAGCTTCGGAAAAGGGATGGACGGCTGGGCACAATTTTTTCTAAGACCCCAAAAAATGTACGGAATAAAAAGATTCTATATCCGTAGGGTCACAACAAGGTCCAAGCAGAACCACCAAAAAGCTACAAAGAAGCATTACCAAATAAAATCTGACCAAAAAGGTCCAAGCTTCAGGAAAACCTGCAGATCTTAGTGAAGACTCGGCTACACTGGCCATCTTCACAAGGAAATGTGACTACACTTGCCACCCTCCAGTTCTTTTCCCATTCTTCTAACTTCTCCCCCATTTCGATTGTGAACACAGCACGACAAACCTTAGAGGGAAATTCCTGACTCCCCGAGGATGAGTTACTGGAGAGGAGAGGAGCATGGTAGTCCGACATTCTGAATGGGAAGAGCTAAAACTTTTCACACACATGAGTCGGTTGTTCAATGTTCACAGGGTATACTTTGGGAAGAGGATTGATCTAAGATGACTTCTGAGCCGAAACTATAACAATGATGTGTAGAACTTGAGGGCTGTTGATTTTAAAATTCTAAGTCTCACAGAAGTTCCGACATACAAATAATCCAAAGGTCGAGTTAGTTTCACTTTCACCTTCAGTTCATGGTCTTGGTATGGAACCCAATCTCATTTCACCCCATGGCATTTCTTTTTAATGCTCAGGGACGAGCATGGTTTAAGTATAGGGGGATGATGAATCTCGGATTCATCACTCTAAATCTCATTTATTAAGATCAAATCCCTCAAAATCAACAGCATATCTGCATCTATTCTGCATAATTAGCATTCATGCATGTTTTCATAAGAATTGCATTTTACCATAATTTCTGCACAAAATAAGAAGCCACAAATTCAAGCCAAATTTGACCTGTAAATAGTCTAACTTCTCGGATTTTTAACCCCTTCATGCTAACTCCGAATGACACAAAACCACCTCCACTGTGTACATATCACTAACCAGAATAAAGAAAAATACAAAAAATATCACTAACCCAAATAAGTAGACCAAAAACCCAAACCCTAATTTCAGGATTTTTGGATTAAAAGCCACATATCTTCCCCATCTAGTATCCTATTTAATCCTACTCACTTTTAAACTAATCCACATTCAATTACCTTCAATACAAGACCAAGTTCAACTGAATCAGAGCTCATATGTGAAAGTTGGGTTTTGGGCCTCTTTTGTACATTATGTATTTTAGCGGTTTTTGACATGATATTTTATGTATATATTTTCTTAATTAATAAAAATTCAAAAAAAAATAGATTTAGGTGTCTTTATTTATCCATATTTTTCCCGGATTTTTTATCTGATTTAAAAATGATAAAAACTTATAAAACCCAAAAATCAAAGTATTCTATGTACATGGGATACCCCAAAAATTCACTTTGTGCATTTTATCGATTTTGGCTTTGATGTCTTCATGGAAGTTGTAGATGTCATCGAGACGAGAATTTTTGGTGAAGTAACTTTTTTGATCCGAGGTCATTTGCTATTTATTTTCTATTTTACAAAATAATTCCTTCTCGATTTTTCTTGAGCTAACACGTGGCAGCCCCTGGGGCCGCCATGTGTCAACAGTTTTTGGGCCTCTTTTTATTCATTTTCTCGTCATAAAAAAATAGATAAATACCCGCACGTGCCCTGAGGCACATACTCCGCACGTGCCGCTCACGCTTCACCCCCTGCTACGTGGCGCTTCCACGACCGTTCGAGGAGCGGCCGATCGAACGGCCGCTGCGCACCTTCTTCCCCAAGTCGCCCCCCTCGCAAACCGCTGCCTCGCCGCCAACCATCCCCGATATCTCCGCCAACGGCCAACCGCCGCTCCCCCTATCTCGCCCCGACCCCTTCCATTTCTCCTATTTAAAGGACTCCTCCCGATCCCTCATCCGTAGATTGCACTCAGAGCACGGCCGCGGTGGTGACAGCACCTCTGGCCAACCTCTCCGGCGAGGTCCGGTCGCCGCTGGTGCCTGTTGCAGACGAGGGTTCCATCCCCGACGACCTGCTACTGCTCCGATCTTCGTCGAGCTACGATTCCATCTTCATCGACAACGTCATCATCTCTAACCACCGCTACGTCCCCGACACAACCACTCCGACAACCTTCACCGCCACGATTCCATCTCCACCAACAACCCATCTGCTCCGGCTAACCCCGATCGCCCAACAACGTTTCGCCTCCATCTTCGCCCAGCCGAGAAAGCCACCGTCAAGCTTATCGTCGACAACTGCAGGCTCCGCCATCTAGACGCCCTCCACCGGCCATTCGCCAATCCTCCAACGCAACTCCGCCGTGCGCCGGGGCTCAGACCCGAGACCCCCCACGCACGTGCGAGGCACGTGCGCTCGAGGGGGGGGGGGTACGTCAGGCTTACGTCATCGCCCAGCTCACATGCTCGGCACGTGACCGTGGGTAAATTACGAAGAGACTCCTGGTGATTACTCTATTCACGCTTCAGTCCAGCCTTTTCAATGCGCACGTGCCTCTTGGAAAAATTGCAGAGATACCCCACTGGTTTAGGTAATTGCATAATAGCCCAACCCTGCTTTTATTTATTTATTTATCTATTGCAGACAGACCCCCGTGTTCTCCTTTATTTTTAGACATATCCCGTACGTTATTTTATTAATCAGAAAATAGCATGATGTTCATTTCTTAATTCTCTACATTTTGAGATATTGTGGATATTTTTGTGATTGACGGTTAATTAATAGTTAATTGTTTTGTGGAAATTTGCGAAATTTACCCATTTCTTGCTCTTAAATTTGCTATCGATTAACCGATGCTCTAAAAATCCCCGAAAAATCATATTTTGTAGAGTTAATTGTGCTTGACATTGTGCCCAAAAAGATTTGCATTTGCATGCATTGTTTGCCCTGTAAAAATCATTTTACACATTTCACTATTTAATTTTGAATAGGTATTAGATCTCACATTTTTGAGGTTTAGGATTTTTCTGAGATCAATCACCTAGTGATAGATCATAGATAATTTTTATCCTCGAAAATAAGTAGGTTTAGTATTTATCATAATTAAATATTGAAATTCATTTTGTTTGTATTTAAAAATCCATAAAAAATTCATATTGCATCCAAAAATACCAAAACATTACAGTGTATTCATTTCATCATAATCTACATTGTGGCCAAGTTTTGCATTTTTCGGACTTCGTTTGAACATAGCCGATATTTTAGTCCCTAAAATAGGCCAACATCACATTTTGCATCCCTTATTTGCATTGAAAATTCCAAAAAAAGACCACCTCGAAAACCGTGTACGAACCTTGATAAATACAACTCTAGGTTGTTCCTTTGCCTCCTTGTGATCGACCTTGGGACTTGTCCAAGTAAAATAAACATAAAACCACTTGATTGAAATTGATTAAATATCTGTGGTTATTTCTTGATCGATTCCGATCGCCGCCTACAACGAACGACATTATTCTTTCAGCACGAACAAAGATAAAAACAACTTCTTAACAAGCGCGTTTCCGGACCCGTCACCCATATAGGTGGATCGTTGAGGGTCCATATACAACATTTGTATATGAAGTCTACATTAGACTTTATTGCCAACATCCATCTTTCCATGTCATGATCCTTATAAGCTTCGTCACATGAAGTTAGATCATTGTCAGATTTCTCTGACACATGGAACACATCCTCAAACTCAATTGAAGAAGTATGAGTGTTTCATCTTGAATTGTTCTTTTAGTTTCTGATTTTAGGGGCCTCATTACCTTCTCAAGATTCAATGAGAACCTTCACTTCATTTTCATCTTGATTCTCAAGAGAGTCATACTCTAAGAATCACATTCTCCGAGATGAGATCTTTTAAGAATCTCAAGGTCATAAAGTAGGTATCTAATACCATCCTTTATTTTTCTAATGAAGTAGCACTCTCTAGTGCTCGATTCCAGCTTACATGCATGGAACCTTGTTAAGAATATATATCATAGTCTCTACTACATATATACTTGGAAAGTAAGAGGTAATTATGCTAATATTCATCATTGACCAAATCATGTCACACATGATCTAATTGTATCTCCCTACAACTCTATTGAGTTTAGATGTATTAAGAGGAGATCAGATCAGAATGATATTCATATCTCTATAAGGTATTCCTTGAATTTATCTAATAGGTATTGACTACCTATATTAGATCAAATTCATTTTCATCTTCCTTCAAACTTTGGTTCTAAACCAAAATTGTTAAATCTTTGAACATTTCAAAGGTTTCTAAGGTGAAGGGAAGAAATCTCATATCACAAATAATCATCAATAGATATCACATATCCATAATGTTTATTCTAATATAGATAATCCACATACATCAATATGTATGAGATCTTAAATACCTTAGCATCTAACACCATTCCTAGAGAAGGGTGTATTGGATATTTTACTTTGAATACAATATTCATAAGTATGTAAGTTTTCAAGTTATAGACATTCTAAAGTTCATCTCTTACCAGTATATTGATCAAATCAATAGACAAATGTCCAAGGATTGATGCTAGATCATTGTCAAATGATCTTCATCCTTCTATTGATGTTATAAGGTTTACCTTTCAGCATTAGAAATCTTAATGAAATATTCATTAATTTTTTAATTTAGTAGAGTCCACTATATGTTAGATTATTATCTGAAATATATCCATCATAACTCTCTATGATAGGTTAATTCCAGAATTCATGTTTATTTCTAACACTTAGAAATAAACTATGAGTGTGTTCTAATATCTAGATCATAGAGACATTATCTAAGACTAAGGACTCTCCCTTGAAAATATGAAGTCTATCTATCCAATAGAGATTGTTGCAACAATTGCGTCAATGCCCACGTGGATGACTATTAAACCTTAAGATCAAGTTTCTAGTCTTCTAAAACATATGCAACCAATTGCAAGTGTTATTGGAAGAATGAGATACAATTATTAGACTTATAATCTTATCAAATAAGAAAGTCAACTTTAATGATTATATGTAGATGTAGATTATTTCGATGCGCTATCTGAATCCTTCTCTAAGGATCCTAGATAGACTAGATAGTCACACTATCAATACATTGATTTATTGTTGTATTGACATTCATGCAGATCTTTGGATGTCATATTTATGGAAGCCATAGAAGTACCATCAACTCTTTGACTTTCCTTCTAACTTGGTCCAACCCATGCTTCCATTGCGCTCCTTTCATCTATAAACAACATTTGCTTAAGACGAAGGATCTCTCATATTGAATTCAAAAGATTTCAATATAAGAGTATTTCAACATTTATACATGCTTTATTTAATTCATACAATATGAATATTATGAAGCTTCATGAGTGACTAGAGTATAGATAGTAGAGTGATGACACTCATCGTATCAACATACATCTTAACTCTTAAAATCATTGGGTCCGGTAAGTACTCAAACATTTTGAATACATCTTCTCCTATAGAGCCACCATTCTACATAATGCAGAGAACCATATCATTCGTGATTAAATGTCGAGATGACATATGCATGCCAAAACATCTTCTTAGATTTTATAAGGATTATTTGACAATTGCAACCATCATCGACATGTCACTTCCAAAATACCTTCGATGAGATCAAGACTATAGAGACATACAAATCCTAAGGTTGTAGTCCCATTATCTATTTAATTGACATTCCTCATTATTATGAGGAAACTTACACATTGCAACCACATACATTATGTGTTCAACTACAAGTACAATATCTTGATCGTATATCCAATCCATGATATTAAATTTATTATTATTGAGTATAGTGTTGAGTGGGTTTAATGAAGGATTATCTGAAATAAGAAATTTGCATAAGTGTATATATTTTATATAAACATATTTTACTTTGATTCAGGAGTTTTTATATCAAAGTTGTCTTGTCTTGTCAATAATGAAAGTTCATCCCCTTAATCACTTTCAATGTAAGAGATACACTTACCATTATGTCTCAAGCAAGATCTGGGATCTCCTTCCTTATCTTTGTCACATCCCAATAATATGAGAACCTGTGACTCCAATAAAAAGAAGCAGGAACACATTCCTCCTTGCAAGTCCAACTTGTATTTCCCAATTCGATCTTTAACACCCAGGCCCACCACCCCTAAGGCGATGTTGACCCGTTGTCAATTGAACCAATCGTCAATAGGAATAGAATTCGCTATACACAATCCAATATCGCCCCAATAATATGAGGACGCGATATTGGGGCCACTACGTATACGTCATTACTCTTTCGAGAAGTAAAGAGTCCGATCCAGATGCGCTTGCATACAGGAGCTGTCACTTCGGACAGGTGTCTCCTACATACAATCCCTAGCGACAGAACCCTTAGCCTTGACGGTAGACCATGGATGTCACGTATGTGATCCTCCACCTCATATTCAAATTTAATTAATTATCATGAATCATATTTATTTAATTATTTCTTCCAAGGGAAATACACATCTCTCATAATAGAGTGTATTAATTGGATATAACTAATTTAATCTCATTAAATCAATTATCAATCCAATTCAGTCATCAAACTTGATTATTACTTGAAATAATGGTATTATCTTAAAGTAAAGTTTATTCAAATTTTAATAATTAGAAAATACATCATGATATCTCAAGCACCATCCGTTTCCTACACGTTGTCCTTGGTCAGTAACAACGGGAGTGGGGCAGACTGCACACGGTGTAACCTGCTACCCCAACGCTCCCCGACTAGGTACCATATCTGCCTCGGGAAAAAATAATGTCGAGTCAATCACTTTGTACTGTAGATGATCATTAGTTTTTCAACCAAAATTATACCATATAGTAATAATCAAAACCATTTTGATTATAAGGAAATTTGCTACACAAATTCCTAAAACCTATTCAAGTAACAAGTTTGATAAAAGTGTATCAAGTAACCAATTTGTGATCTAGATCATATCTAATCACTCATTGGTTGAGGCAATGTCATTTAAGGGAACAATTATTATTCTAATATTTACCAAATATTATCCGTAATTATTCCAGGAAATTAACCATTAATTTCACAAAAATCTTAAATGACAATATCTCATTCAAGGTTCATGGTTGAGTATGTAATTTTCAGCGGTGGCCTACTCAGTAAAATTAACATATCTCATTCATTTTAAATCCAAATTAATAAAAAACAAATTTTGGAGTTTGATAATTGATTTAAAACAGAATTCAAGTGATAAACACACATTTTCAGGCGTTTCAAACAGTAATTAACATCTTAATTACGTCACTCACCACCATCCCCGAAACAGTGGCCATATCGTCATTAAAACGATCATAACTTGAGCAAACGAAATCCAAATTACACAAACTCAGATTCCACATTTTCCTTATTTAATGAGAAACATAATCCATGTGACAAATTCATGTTTAAACATTCTAAACAGGGTCGAAAAAATATCACAAAATAGGGCTGCGAAAATTGAAATGCGACAAAAATTTTCACGAACCCCAACGATCCCAAATCTTCGTAGGTTCATGGATCTCATCCAAAATCTCCAAACTGGCTCTGATACCACTTGAAGGAAATGTATAAATCCTCAAGCACATCATAGAAGAATGAGGATCGTATCGAATGCGATCGAGAGCAACTAGTCGCACTAGTTGTTCAATGCAACGAAATTTAAAAAAATTTAGATTGATGAATCCACATGATCCAAGAACATTTCTTGGATCGTTTCATCTAAACCACAATAGGTATTAAGTTTGCCTCTTGAAGTGTGGTTGCGATCAAGTCTCTAAACCAAGAGACCTCCTATCTCAAGTCCGATCCAACAGAGGAGACGCTTGCGAGTGCATTGATGAGGTGCGTCCCTCTCGTAATCCATGTTGATGATTCAAGCGGTGAATCTCCTGATCTTGTCACACGAGATACAACGTCTTCTTCATGAGCGAGGTGCACCGAAGGAAATGGAGATCCAAGAGCAAATACTCCGGCATCATAATGACGATGCTGCGACGATAATGACTCTCACATGAGCTCCATGGTGGACGACCATTATGAGAGAGAGAGGCTTGGCGTGTGGAGAAAGAGAGAGAGGGGGAGCATTGATTATCATGTGTCAAAGTAGTCAGAGATGATGCATCAGATGAAGGGTGTAGCAATGTTCTTTTTCCTAGAAGGTGGACAATAAATGATGGCATGGGCAATGGCCATGGTCAGAATATGACGCTCAGATTTTCTCCTCTACTTTCTCTTCTTATGATGAGGATCAGATAATTGGGTCATGTGCTGACGAAGTGGGGCATCAACGATCTCTTGAATAGTGGCCACCACTTCAGGTTCGATCACATTTTTTGAATTTGTGGACCTCCTGCATACAAGGGAGTAGATTGAATCAACATCTACACGAGGAGACAAAGAGCAGTTTGTACAATGTCATCCTTGGGGTCAAGAATGGGACAAGGTGTGAGTGAGTGTGTGGTCAAATGATCTCGCACCGGGGCCCTCTCCTCACAGTCTGAATCGACCAAGTATTGCTTCTTCTTATATATGGTTTTGGGAGTCCATGGATCCCAATCCATGGAAATCATACAATCATTAAGTGAGATTGATTTGTGTTTCTTTCAATGGCTATGATCTTGTTGTAAAAACACAACAACAATTAATTTAATTTAAATTAATATAATCGATAAATCAATATATTTAAATTCAAATCAAATCAATTAATTAACCTTGAATATAATGAGGAGATAAATCATATCCCCTATAAAGGGGGGACGACTACCAACATCTCATGAGATCTCATTATCTCATGAGATACCATTATCTCATGACATCTCTGGGATTTACAACAACAATTGTTATAAATTATTTCACAAAAATATTTCATAACAATCTTGTGAAATATTGCAATCATGCCATTGGAAAATTGTGAATCACATTCGCATCCCAAAACAAAATGTAAATTATATTTTAATTAATCATCCAATGTGAATCCAATTCACATTAATAATTAATTAACAAATATAAATCACAATATACTCTCTCTAGTATATTATAAATCACGTTTATAATATATATGATTAATATGGATAGTGTTATCCACATTATTCATATCTGTGATAATTAAATCACATTTAATCATCTTGGTACTGTTTTCTCATGTGCTGAAATAACATGAATCACATTCACATTCTTCACATATTTGATAATTAAATCACATTTAATTATCTCAGATATCTCTCTTTATAATATGAATCAAATTCGTATTATTCATGATAATTAAATCACATTTAGTTATAAATTTTCTCAATGCTCAGATTCACATATCAACAATGAAATTATCCATGAACTCGTTCAAGGATAATGCGCTTTCTCCGCGGATACTTGGAGATAAGGACATGGCGATTGTATTGTTCCACGTATAGTGACTTCGATATTAAGATCAAACCTCAAATCCAGATCTTGCAGACCTCCCATAGATGCTTTATTAAATCAAGACAGTAGATCTAATTTTCTCATTGTATCTGAATCACATTCAGATCAATGTCCAACATTTTGACTAAGATTAGATCACTTCTCGACAAGAGGAGTCACTAAAATCCACACCGGTTTCATCACCCCCTAGGAATGTAAGCGTCATGGTTATACAATCGTTTATGATCACATCACCCTCAGGTTTTCCCAATACCTGTACATCCTATTTACTGGAAGACCCAGATTAAACCCGAAGCTTTAGATCTCTTTTAAACTGTCTCCTTCAGGGTTTTACCATTAAGTTTCTCATTTGATCATTGTGAGTAGGTATTGATCATATACTTTCCAAAATCATATATCATACCTAGGTGTTGATCATATACTTTCCAATAGTATATATTAGACCTACAAATTCAGTCAAGCTTCCAAAGAGAGACAACCGTGCACAGAATTTGATCTTCCCAATATCTCATGATAAGATCATATCTTCTGGTTCAGTAATGAACCTGTATGATCCCTTTGAGAGATCGTATTACTCATATGCCCTTATTTGCACACCAGCGCGCCGATGTATAGACCTTGATTAGGTCATCAACCTATTGGTCTGCCAAATGTACATACTCAAACATATAGTAACACATCTGTCTCCGGTCAGAGGATACATGCCTATATCGTGACAACATACGACATCGGACATTGGTTATCTTGATCTCATTAAGTCAACTCTTTGACCTAACTTATTTAACACCTCTGAATCTCTATTCCTATGTAGAGGACCTGCATTAAGAGGTCGGTTAGATATTAACCTTTAGAGAAAGGACTGCCATCTCTTTCTAAGACGGGAGATCCTCTCTTAACAATCATTTGATGTACTTGATGAGCCCTTAATCTAACTCTTTAGATATTCATCCAAGCACCAGGCTCTATGATTCAATAATTGAATCAACAGCTGTTTGATCATTAATATAGCCATGGTACATAACTCTAATTGTACTAAGGGACCTATTATGCAAGTTAATCATTCTTTATTTCAGATCAGGGAATGATATTCACAATAACATTTATTGCATAATGGCTCGCCGTGGGCTCACATGTCTAACAATGTGTGCTTCCCACAATCCAAGACAACATCCCGAGCAAGAAACCTCATGGCTTCATCTCACAAAATCTGATGTATCCTTCACATGCACAAGACACCGATAAAGATGGAGATCTACGAGAAATCAGTCCGACAATACGACGACATCACGATAGCAACACGATGATAATGAAGTTTTCAACAAAATCCTAGGTGGATGACCACCAAGATTTGAGAGAGAGAGAGAGAGAAAATGTGTAGAGAGCTTGCAATTTTCACTTCAACTTATATTGTGTAGAGAAAGAGCTAGGGTTAACCTTTCTTTTATACAAAATTGGATGGCTAGGATACGCTCCCAATAAACTTAATGGCCAAGGTTTTGTGGCAATAGGTTCTAGGATTATAACTAATTTTAAAAAAGAAAATAAGTTGAAGACATTCCTTAAAAAATTATCTCAATTAAAACAAATTAACAAGAAGATGGAATAGGAAAGAGAGAACTTCCTTTCCTTATAGGTGGTGGACAGCCACCATGGTACTTCCACGATAGTCGTCCACTCCTAATGTGGACTCAACTCATTTCCTTAATTGTCGAGATCTTAATCTCCACCAAATCTTCTACATGTGCAACTATTTTAATATTGAATGATAACCAAATAATTCTAACTTATTTTACGATAATTTCAATCAAGCCATTGATAATTATGAATCATATCAAACCTTCCAATATCAAATTTAAATCACATTTACATTTAATTGTATAATGTTAGTTTAATTCACATTTAATTATATAATGTGAATCCAATTCTTATTGACTTAGAAATTATGAATCCTATTCAAATTAAATATCTCTCTCTATGATATTATAGATCACAATATCCATGATTATTATGGATAGTACTATCCATATTAATCATATCTATGATAATTAAATCCAATTCAATTATCCAAGATGTCTCTCTAATGTGTCTAAATAATGAGAATCATATCTATATTATTGATGAAAATTAAATCCAATTTAATCATCAAAATTTCAATGCTTGGATATTGGCAACAGTAAAATTATTCTTGAACTCTTTTGAGAACAATGTGCCTTCACCGAGGAGACTAGGAAATAAAGACAAGGAGATTGTATATTCAATATATAGTGACTTGGATACTGAGATCTAATCTCATATCCATATCTAGAAGACCTCTTAGAGACATCTGATTAAGTCAAACAAAATATCCAATCTTCTCATTGCATTCAAATCATATTTAGATCAATGTCAATTATTTGTATCAAGATTGGATAAGTAGTCTACTGAGTGAAGTCACTAAAATCCAAACATGTTTATCATTCCCTTAGAATGGAAATGTTACGGTTAAACAAACAATTAGGATCAGATCACTCTCGTGTATTCTCAATACTCATACATCCTACATATTGGAAGACCTCGAATAAACTTGAGGTTCTGATCTTATTTGAACTGCCTCCTTCAAGGTTTTATCGTTAAGTTTCTCATTCAATCATTGGGAATGTGTATCAATCATATGCTTTCTAAAAGCATATATAATGCATATAAATCACGTCTTATTTCCAAAACAAGATGGCCAATGTTGGAATTTGGTTAATCCCAATATCTCATGAGTGAATTCATATCTTCTAGTTCAGTAGTGAACTTGTATGATCCCTTTGAGCGATCGTATTACTCATATGCCCTCGTGCGCGCACCAGCACATTAGTGTATAGACTTTGATTGGGTTACCAACCTAATGGTCTACCTAATGTACATACTTAGATATATATAGTAATACATTTGTCTCTTGTTAGAGGATGTGTTCTTATATGTGACAACATATGACAAAACTCTTAGTTTTCTCAATCTCCTTAAGTCAATTCTTTGACCTAACTCATCCAATACCTCCAAATATTTATTCCTATGCAGAGGACATGCTTCAAGAGGTCGATCGGATGTCAGCCATTGAAGTAAGGATTGCCATCTCCTTCTCAGGATGGAGAACCCTTTTTTATAATAACTTGATGGTATGGATGAGTCCTAAATCTAACTATTTAGATATACAACTTTACACCAGCCTCTATAATCTAACCTTTGGATCAACATATGTATGATATCAAGATGGACATGGTACAGAATCCCAATTATATTAAATGAACTATTATGCAAATTATTTATTCTTCATTCCAGATTAAGTAATGATCTGCAATAACCTTTATTGCATGATGGCTCATTGTGGGCTCACTTGTCCAACAATCTTCCACGAGCCCAAAGAGAATTTAATAGGCTACTTTTTAAACCCACAATCATGTTCTAATCATAAGTCATTTACCAAATAGCTTTATCAATTGAATAGTCACTTTATCCCTAAAGATTATGCCAAGTACTTTTACAGACTTGCATATCTCCCAGTAATAGTGCTCGCATCTAATGCGAATGTTCATCTTATGCAACCAATACTCAGTCTTGTAAAGTAATGATAATCCGTTGAACGGCTAGGTTAACAAGGTTGTATTGTAGTATGTTTGCTTAACAAAATATCCGAACTCAGCATAAGATTTCCACAAGGAGTGACTCGGCTAAAATCTATTGGATAAGTCCAGGACCAAACTCAGGGACACAACTAATGAGTTTATCTAATCATGACAAAAATATATTAATCAAGATATTCTAAGGTGTATCTAGGTCAAGTGAGGCACACAACAATATGGATGCATGTATATTTTTTTTGGATTCTTAATGCACTAAAATTGCATGCAACAAAATACTAATGCATGCGCAACATAAAGCAAAGCATAAACAAGACACCCTTCACAATTAATGATTAATACTTGATTTAAATATGAAATTAGTTATGCACAGACTATCCAAAAGAATTAAGTTTCAAGATCCAATTACTCTATTTTAATCAATACATCAATTACTCAAGCCAAGTTATAAGTCAACACACTTAAGCACCCTATTATAATGGAAAACCATGAATTAATACTCAAAATAATTCATGTAATATTCTTGATTAAATTATATGAAAATGAAGCAAGTCAAAGGCACAATGATGCATCATTTTAATTTAACATGGCAAATAATCTATTTAAATAAGGTTTACAGGTTAATATAGGTATCTGAGTTTTAATTCAATCTAGACAGAGCATATCAGATTTAATTTCATCATAATAAAGAGCATAACGAGACCTTTAAAATGAAACCAACTTCATCAAATTTGGATAATATGTGCTCAAGATATTAACTCATCAAGTTAGGGGCCTATTGTAAGACAAACTTAACAAAAACATTACAAAGTTCATAGTTTAGTCCAAACCCATGTGTAAAACAAAATATGTACAAACCACCGAGGTATTACATGCAAATTAGTCCACAAGCAAGGATAAAATGAGAATTAAATAAAAAATGTGGGGCTTATCTAGAAATCACTCCAAGCGGCACAAGCCACACATGTTTTTGACTGATTGCAAATACTTGAAGACATAAGGATGTGGTTGCAAATTTCCCAAGGAGTCATGCACTACATGCGTGAATCATCAAGCTCAGAGTGCGGGTATCACATCATGCTGTGTGGATGGAGTTAGAGCTCTATCCAAGGCTCCAGCAACCCCGAAGCAATATGGTTTAAAAGCGACGGCTTAGTGGTTCTCAGCTATAGGATCAGATCACTAGTGATCTCATCCGATGGCAGTTGCGGGTCACTAATAAGATGGATTTTGCTGAGGTGTAGTCAATCCACAAGGCATTTCAATAGTCGTCAAAGCAACCTCACATGAAACCCATTAAAATCAACAATTAACCCGTAAATAAGAATCAAGCTATGAAAATAAAATATGTTGAGTTAGACTTTAATTTAATTCTACAATGTATGTGTATAGGTGTAAGTACTGTAGAGGTCGAACACAAGGAGAAAACGTGAGAATGGTGGAAGTAAATGCAAAAATGTATGCTTCTTATTGTCTAAGTGTTTTATGGGTTTTTAATTTTATATATTGTTTTTATATTTTTAATTTTTTTAATCTTAAATTTTTTCCATTTTATATTTTCTAATTTTTAATGTCTATTTCTTTTAATTGTCTAATATAAAGATATATAAGGCTATATATACAATATAGGGTAATATATATAAAGGTACTAAATATAAAGCAAAATTGCAATTCTTTAATATTTTTATGATTTTTAAGTATTTTTGCTCATTTTTATAGAATTTGTAAAGTAAAAAATTTCCCAAAATAAGAATTTAATAAATAAGTAAAATTGAAATAAATAGCAAAAAATAACCAAAATTTTCCAAATTAATTTTAATTGATTAATAATAATATAAAGAAAACTATAAAATAGAAATGGATATTTTTGGGATTTTAAGGTTTTTTTATATTTTTATAAAGACTTTTAAGAGTTTTTGATTTTTAGGGGTTTTATTTTTCTATTTTTAGTAGTTTTTGGTAAGAAGGCAAAAAATACTTAAATAAACAAAATATTTTTAGGAATTTTTCAGAAAGTTTTTTATTTTTTATGGGGTTTTTTAAGCTAGACATGGACTTTTTGTTCTCTTTTTTATTTTTAATAAATATCAAACTCTAAATTGGAAATATAAAAATATGGCATGAAAATGTGTGCAATCAGGAGCTTAACCCTATTTTAGGTAATTTTTGGAGCATAGATACTATATTTAATAAATGGAACAAAGACACAAAAGTTATGGAACTGACAGGGGCATAAGTGTAAATAAAACTAAATGCAAGGGCCTTTCTGCAATTGTTCCAAAAAATATGATGCTAGAACTAATAATTAACGACTAAATAGAAATACAAAAGGGGTCGTGGGGGCTTGGCAACAAAATGCCCACCTCACGTGGGACCGCACATGAGGTGAGCTGGCATGGACTGACTTCAAAAATAAAAAGTTCAGGGGCCTTTTTTAACTTACAAAAAATATAATAATGATCGTTAAAAGTTTAAGTGTTGAACATTAAGTCGCTGGGTGGAAATGCAAAATATCCAACGTAAGGCGGAGACAGACGGTCGGATGTGATCCACTATGACACACATCACCTCCATAGAGCTTGATGATCGTGGATACTTCAGATTAGATCTCCTATTGGAAATTAAATTTTGACGGGTAGGCACATCCAATAGCTCGTGATCAATTTGGAAGGACCTAATGATCTGACGAAGGAGAGAGGTGCTGGACGAATAAGGAGGAAGCTCCAGCGAGGCAAGCTTCCTCCGATGAGATCTTCCCTTTCTGACGCCCTTCACTACTACAAAATGGTCCAAAAACTTCCTGCAAGGATCCTCCGTCTACTAGAAGTTGCAAAAGGCTTTAGCTATAGCCGGAGGGCTCCCAAGAGGTCGAAGGACCTTAGAAGCTCCAGGAACCTCATGCGAGCTTAAAAACTACTCCAATTGGTTCTTTGGTCTTCAGTCCTTCACAAGAAGCAAATCAGGGTTGAGGGAAAACTTCCTCAACCCCTTAAATGGTGAAATGATGGCTGGTAGATCGCAACATGGATCTCCAGTGGAGCGATGGAAAGGGGAGATCTGATGGCTTGATCTAGAAAGGATCAAGGTGAATGGAGCGGGTCGGGAGGTGGAGAAAGGTGATTGGGAATCTATTGGAGGTGGAAAGCGAGTCGTAGAATGACAAAATCATAGTGAATGGGTTCACTAGACTAGCCTCGGACGAACTACGATTTGGTGTTTTTAAGCTAAATCAAATAATAAAAATCAAAACTAATTGCAGGACATTATACTAGAGCCTGAATGCTACCTAGAATGCAAGAAAACGTTACCTCACTTGGCCGGACCCAAGGAAGCAGATCCCAACGATGGTGCTTCGCCGAAGGTGGGTGGAATGCTCCTCGAACCTTGTAAGACTCTGGTACAAAGGAGCTGGAGAATTCCCTATTATGGACCTCGATCTAGAGCTCAAAAGAAGTGAGCCAAAACAAGGATAAAGGTGATTCCAAAAATCAAAAGAAGGATCAAAGATGGCTTATGTATAGGTGGTGGAAGCAGGAGGAAGATCGAGGCAAGGATGGTGATACAATGATGCAAAGCTCAAGGAGTTATCCCTGTGTGATAGAGGGAGTATCGAGGGAGAAAAGCTAAGAAGAATCCAACCCAAATTGACGAATACATCGATCGGGAAAAAGTGAGAAAAGGCACGTCAAACGAAGATCTGATAAAGGCTAGGGGCTAATGAAATAGTTGACAAGGTCAAATGTCGAAGCCATTTGGTTGGTCCATGTGGACCAACCAAGAAAATTCTGGCCCAAAAATTATTATATAATGTCTAATAAATAATAAATGATTTTATTACTTTTAAGTTATAAAAAATGTTTATTAATTTTGACAGTATTTTATTATGATCTTTATTATTTTTTGAATTTTTTTATTACTAGTTTATTTTTAGGGATATTTTATAGGTATATTTACCTATGTTTTAGGTATTTTATTTTTATTTTTTGATTTTATTATGTTAATTTCTTATTTTATGAAATAACAACTTATTTTATATACATAAATATATTTTTATTATATTTTTCTGATATATTATGTACACTTAAATAAATAGGGGTATTAAATGTATAGGTATAAGTATAGGTATTCCATATATGTATTTTAATACATATTTTATTTTAATGTTTTATTTATGGTTTTATTCTATTTTAAATATGTACATATGCTATAAATAATATTTAAAAAATTATAAAAATATAAAATTATAAAAATGGTAAAGAATAATTAAAATGAATATTTTATTCAGGTATATTGTACAATAGGTGTCCAAAACCTAACTTTCACAACTTTACTCAAAAAAATATGAAATCACCTTCACTAAATAGCTTATTAAAAGTTATATAAAATTAAAGTGATTTTGATACATTTTGAATTTTTATTTAGGAGATGGGTATGAAAAGTTAAGATTTTGGCTTTTTATTTTGAGTATAAAATGAACACAATATATTATTTTTGTATGAGCTCAATTTTGTATTTTTCTGCATCTATCATGTACAAAGTTTCTTTATTTGAGGTATAAATAAGAACTAATAAAATAGGTGCCAAAATGAATTATTGATGAATTAAAGAATGGAATTTAATGAGTTTATTGGCCCTTATCTCCCCTACTTTATTCCTTATCGATCTAGCCATTGATATGTCCAGGTCTCGAGGTTTAGAGTCATATTGGAATTTTATTATTTTTCTTTATTTCTTTATTTTATAATTTTGGCATAAAAAATTGTATTTTATATGCAATAAATACAATAAAGTATGAATGTTAATTTGTACAAAATAATGCTATTAACATGCATAAGCTAGGGTTTTTAATGCCAAAATGATAGAATAAAGGAGATGAAATGGAGATTTGTAACCTCCCATACTTGCCTTTGCTAGCCCCTATCAAATACTTATGCAATAAGTGTAGAAATTTAAAACAAAGAAAAGAAAGAAAGTGGATTGAATTCATTTTTCAAATTTGTCTTTACAAAATCAATGTTTGGAGCTCAAGTTGGACCTTTGGATTTTAGGTGTGGTCGGGACCTTATTGGGAATCAGATTTGAAACACAACAACCTTTGAGAATCCCAAAACTTTTCTCAAGTCTCCTCAATTGCTGGGACATAATACTTCAACTCATACGCAAACCCTTATGACTATGAATCTTACTCGTACAATGTATGTGATAGTGGCTCCCCTTAACTGAAATGACAATGAGACTGACTTCTCTAATATAAAAATCCAATGATTCCCCTAATCTAGCAACTCGTTCTTCGAGGAGTGAGGTATTCCCTTCTAAGTTCAAGTGACAACCATCTCAAGAGGAGGGGGTAGATAAGAGAATGGATGGTAGCCAGTGTAGCTCCTATCTTAGGATGCTTGACCAACGTGGCCAAGTCACCTGGCTACATGCTACCATGATAAGACTTTGAAGTTCTAACTTGCATATTGACTATATAAATATGTACACTTCGGTAGGCATTTTATTTTTAATCATACCTGTTTACTTTTTTGGAGTTTTTTTTTTCATTTTTTTGAAATACTATATACATCAATATTTACATGTGGTTTTTTTCCTCTTGAGTTAGTAGACTATCCCTCTTTTGAAGCATTATTGCAACCCACACTCTCTTGTCGTTAGACGTCTTTTCTACTGGATGGTCTCCCTTGACGAGGACAAATGTTTTCACTTGTGTGCGTCTCATACCGAAAAATCCAATCCCCTCACCACTCCAATTGAGTTGAGCCAAGTGAAAGGTGCATGTATCCAATTTAGGTCATTATCAACAGGAGCCGTGTATATGCTCTGCAATACTCTACTTAGGCAGTCTAGATGACATTGAACCAAGTCTCAAGATTCTCAAAAAATTAAGTCAATTAGACCTGAATTACCTCTAGTCCAGTTCCTATAAGGTTCCTGTGATTTGGTAGATTTAGGGTCCAACCAAACTCCAATCTTCATATTTAACTTAGACTTGTTCACTTATCAAACTCAGTCTGAGAAATGCAAATGATATGCAAAATGTAGAAAATATTTTTGTGATGAAATTTTCAAATTTTAAACTTTTTATGGATTTCTGAAAAAGGTTCGGTAATTTTTTGTCAATTTTTCAAAAAAATTTGCAAATGTTTTTTTTTGGAATTTTTAATTTTGCAAATGTTTTTGGGATTTTTTCATAACAAAAGATATTGGAAAAGAAATAGGTACAAATCTTTACACGGTGATGCATCTTATTATATACAAGAGTTTAGGCTTTTAAGAATTTACAAGGGTATGTGATTTTTTTTATAGACATGCATATGCAGTTAATAAAGAATTTTTGTGTGATGTATATATTCCTCAAACTTATTTGAAAATGAATTTTCAAAATTTTTTGAAAACTATAGTCCAAAATAGTTTTTGATTACAAACATTTACAAACATTTGAAAATCATTTTCAAAGGCTTTTCAAACACTATATATATATATATATTTCAAAATATTTTTGCAACCATATTTGAAACCATTTGCAAATATTTTTTCAAAAGATTTTTATTTCACACAAAGAAAAGAAATTTTTACAAATATAATATTTTTATAAATTTTGAAAATATTTAACAAAAATATTTTTTAAATAGTTTTCAAAAGATTTTTTTCAAAAACATTGTCAAACTATTTTTTAAACATTAAAAAAAATATTTTTACATGATTTATTAATCAATAAATAAAACAAGAATTCGAGGAATAATGCACACCTTTTTATTAAGTGATTTTAATGAGTTTTATAGTATATAGCATTTTATACAACATTTTGCAATAATTATTGAAAATACGAAAGTAGAGTTATGGCTACAATATATACATAGTGTATAAGACCCCCAATACTTAGATTGAGCTATGTTCTCATAGATCAGAGAGAAAAGGAGAAGACATAACTCGTGAGTATAGAAAAGCCTAAAGAATGAACGCATAAGGAATGAATGAAAGAATGAGAAGTCGACCGTCCTCCCTATACTTAGGATCAACCAATCCTAAATATAGTAGACTATATACAAGGCAGTGAGGAAGGGTGAGAATGAACAGATCACAACTTAGTCTCTCTCCCCCTATTTATGGCGAGATATCCCTAAGTATAGAGAAGAAGAGGAAACAATGGAGGGGATCAAAAAATAAAGAATTTAGGGTACCACCCGCTTTACTTAGGATAAAGTACGTCCTAAGTATAGCAGTGGTCAAAAAGGGGAAACACCTTTTTGGTCGAAAAAGAAAAATGAAAATGAAAAGAAGACAAAAATAAAAGACAAAGGACCATAGAAGAAAGGATCGAAGAGGAAATACGTGAAAAGAATATACGCATCATTCCCCCTATACTTAGGGTAAAAAAGCCCTAAGTATAGGCAACGACAAGAGTGATGAAACTGAACAAAGAAAGAACACTCAGCTCGTCCACCCCCTATACTTGGGACAAAGTACGTACTAAGCAAGGCAACACATGGAAATGGGGTATATGAGCAAAATTGTGGATGGACAGAGGTAAAACAAAAACGAATATACAAAGAAGGATGTACAAAGATCAAGGAAGTAGAAAGCGGACCTTCTTCCGGGATCGCTAAGGAATGGATCTGATACGGTGCATGTTGATTTCGGGGTCCTCATATGACATAAACTGATCAGGATCGACCTAGTGAAGATCCTCCACAATCCTAAGGTGAGTAGGCATGGACAGGTCATTAGAATAGATATGGCTATGTCTGGCCTGGGGTGTCTCACAGATATCAAAGTGAAAAGGCTCGAACTCATCAATGTAAGTAGTCAGGTCAAGTCCATCCTAACGAGTCTCAAAGTCATAACAGAAGGGGATGACCTCATCTGTGGAAGTAGTAAGTCATGTTCATCCTCTAAGGTCTCAACCAGATCATCAATATCATTCCCGAATTGATTGATGAAAACAATAAGATCAAATTCAGCCTCATCAATCTCTACAATGCCTGCCCTCCACTCAAAGGTATCAATCGTGTAAATACCGCGGATATCATCAACACAACGCCAATCCCAGGAAGAAAAAACTCCAAGGTCTATTCTTTCCGAGTATTCCTCCATATAGAGGATTTCTCATGTTTCATCGTTGCTCATAAAGCACATCTTTCTGATATCAACAGATAGGTCATAGGCCTCTGGCTCAACTAAAACATGTGTAGTCACATTAGGTGCAGGTCTAGTCAGCAACGGGTGCAGTGATGATCACAATGCTCTCATCATCAGGACAGAAGAGAATCTCTCTTGATATGTAATCAATAACGACTCTCGCATAGGCAAGAAAGGTCGTCCTAGAATGATTGGAGAGTGCTCTCCAGTGGTAGGGGTCTCCATGGTTGATACAAAAAGTCAACAATATTATATCTCATGCCCTAAATCCAAATGACAGTATTCTCTAAAATACCCTTTGGCGTCTTGATTGATCCATCAACATATTGAATGATCATCGTGGTTTTCTTGAGAAGCCCTGAGTGAATAGGTGTACCAACGAGAAGTGTATTATGCAAATTGACGCGTCTATGTCAAGGAGAGTGTGATTACATGAATAGTCAGAAATAATGCATATGATGAATGGTGTAGCAATGTTCCCTTTCCCATAAGAAGCGTGGTGGGTGATGGTGTAGGCAGGAGCCATGGTCAAGATGTGACGCTCATATATGCTGCTTCACTTTCTCTTCTTCGGTCGAGGAGCAGATAAACAGGTCATGGCCTAGCAAAGTAAGGCATCAATGATCTCATGAATGGCAGCCACCACTTCCGTCTCAATCAACATTTTTTTGAATTTTTGAACCTCCTCCATACAAAGAAGGAGGTTAGAATTGGCATCTACACAAGGATGACTAACAACAGTCTGTACAGTGTCATCCTTGGGGTCAAAGGTGGGACATGAAGTGAATGAGTATGTGGGCAAATGATCTGGCATGTGATCCCTCTCCTCACAGTCTAAATCAACAATGTGTCTCTCGAATTCTATTCGGTTTTTTTTTTCATTTTTTGATTTTTGACGATTGCAAGATCTCATAGGAATCCTCAAGTGAACCCATATCATGAAATAGTGAACCATTATTGTTGCTCTTATTTTTGCTAGTGACTTCATCAATCCTCTATCTCATATGCTCCATCATCTGGGTCAAGTGCTCAGGGGTAGACTCCATGAGAGGTGACTCCAACAAGTTAGTCTCAGGTGGTAAAGAAGGTGGGTAGTATCAGATTGGTGGTGATGGGTAGAAGTTCGAGGCCTGAAACTGTGGTTGAGGCAAATATGTACAAGAATCAGGAGAAAAGTCCTCCTAGAAAAGTGGAGGTGGATCGGTTAGATGGTACGAAGGATCCACAAAATCCGGATAAAAAGCACTCCAATTGTACATATCCGAAACAAAAGGAAATGATTAGGAGAACACGAAGGTCAAGTCAAGAGGTGTGATCAAAAGGTGCAAATGCACAGAGAGATCATGTATACACAAAACATCACAAATAACTCTACACAAAATAATACCCCTCAATTCACCTACTCAACTCAGTGAAGAACGTTAAAGTTCTATCTTTATCTTATATATTTTTTATTTTAAGAAAGCATACAAAATTTCAGGAGGCATGGGATTGGGGCACTAACCTTAGGGTGTACTTTGAACAAATTAAAACAAATGCAATGAGGGTGTTACTCTCCCCAAGATAATGATTTTCTTTTTGGTTGATTTTAGGTTTGAGTAATATTAAATCCTAATTTTATTGATTATCACTTTTTTTCTATTTTTAAAAGAAATGCACAAGTCCTAATGAGGGATCAATTCCTTTAGCAACCTAGGTAATCAAAATCAAAGGGCGAGAGTCGAAAAAATAATGCAAGCGACATATCAATGATGAATGCTAAAGCATAAATGCTCACTTTGCCTCCATCTCTTCATGTAGGATGTAAGCAGAATTGAAACCTATCTATATGCAATGCAAAGTCAATGAAATAACCCTACATGAGAATATACTATTATTGTGAAGAACAATCTGCTCATTATTCAAAAATGAGACCTAAGTCCAGTCTTCGATGCCACTCAGTGCCACCACAACGGGTCCTGCACGCATAGTCTGCATCCTCGCTCGACGCGATCTCAAGTCCAAATAAATAGAAATTTAAAATTTTGACTAAGTCCAAATAAGGCTATAGGTATATGCAGTGGTTGTTACGTGTTTGGCCTCAATCTATCGTCGAGAAATCCTAATGCTAGGGCTCAATCAAACAAAATAAGGAAAACAAAATAGTGAAGCAAATGAAAAGAAAACCGATAAAAATGTGGAAAAAATGATGAGGTCCCTAAGGGAACAATCCCTTAGGTAGTGGACCTCATGAAATGTGGCCAAGTCCCGAGAGTCTTGAATATTACAAATTAATGTTTCTCTACCTCACTTAAATTACAAAATAATACAATAAAATAAAGTGGCTTTGTCTTCATTTGGTGCTCGATCACAAAACTGAGTCTGCTTCACATGGGTGCACATGCGCTCCAAAGAGGTCATCCCTCAATCCACGATCTTCGCAACAAAATCAACAAAGAAGATGGTTAGACGGCTCAATAAATAATATCAAGTAAATAGAAAATAAATAGAGAAAAATATAAATAAGCAAGAAGACACAGGGAAAAAGCCAATCTACACGATGTTGCTCCCCGGCATCGACATCATTTGAAAAGATGGATTTTGCATAGGTCTTGTCAATCCACAAGGTGGATCAACAGTCAACGAAGCAACTTCACATGAAAGTCGTCAAAATAATAATTAACCCACAATTAAGAATCAAACAACGAAAAGCAAATATGTGGAGTTAAAATTTATTATAACTCTACAATGTTTGTGTATAGGTGTAAGTACTGTAGAGGTCGAACACATGGAGCAAACGGGAGAATGGTGCATGTAAATGCAAAAATGTGTGCTTCTTGTTGTCTATGTATTTGTTCGTTTTTAATTGTATATATATTTTTTATTTTTGTTATATATTTTTAATATTTTCAATCTTATACTTTTTTATTTTCTTTTTATATTTTCCAATTTTAAAATTCTCTTTCTCTTAATTATCTAATATAAGGATATATAAGGCTATATATATAATATAGGGTATATATATATATATATATATATATATATATGGGTCATATGTGGCTGCCCCCTAGGGGCAGCCAACATGGCTGCCCCCGCCTTATTTGGGCAAATTTTTATTTTTTTTGAAAAATAACACCGTGTACATTCATCCCTATATCCCTCCTATATACTATTCGAATTTCGTCAGAAACAGAGACTCCTACGGCCTCCATCGGGACAGTAATTTTTTAACGGTAACAGGATTTTTTTAAATCGATACCATCGAGATGGAGGCCGTAGGAGTCTCTGTTTATGACGAAATTCGAATGGCATATAGGAGGGATATATGGATGAATATACATGGTTTTAGTTTTCAAAAAAAAAAATGCCGGAAAATGGGGCGGGGGCAGCCATGTTGGCTGCCCCCAGGGGGCAGCCCCATTTTTTCCTATATATATATAAGCAACCGAAGATAAAGCAAAATATCTAAATTAAATATTTTAGGATTTTGAATACTTTTTACTATTTTATGATATTTTAACATTTTTTTATAATTTTATGGATTTTTAAACTCGAAAATATCCCATATCAAGGATTTAATAAATGGGAAAAATTGTAATGGAAATTAAAAATAGCAAATAATTTCTAAAATTTTCCAAATCAAATTTAATTGATTTAAAATAATATAAAGAAAATTATAAAAAAGAAATGTATATATTTGGGATTTATTTTGTGATTTTTTAGATTTTTATAAAGGTTTTTAGTGCTTTTTGATTTTAGGGGTTTTCTTTTTCTATTTTAATGGTTTTTTGTTTGAAGGCTCAAAATGCTTAAATAAAAAAATATATTTTTTGGGATTTCTTTCAAAATGTTTTTATATTTTTATGGATCTTTCAGTCAGACAAGGACTTTTTGTGCTCTTTTCTATTTTCAATAAATTTTAAAAAGTTCTAAATTGTAAATCTAAAAATATATGTAAAAGTATATACAATCAGGAGCTTAACCCTATGTTTTAGTAATTTTTGGATCACAGACACTATATTTAACAAATGGAACAAACACACAAAAATTATGGAACTAACAGGGTTGTAAGTGTAAATAAAACTAAATGCAAGGGCCTTTCTACAATTGCTCCAAAAATATAACGCTAGAATTAAAAATTAATGGACTAAATATAAATAAAAAATCTATAGGGGCTTACCTATAAAATGGCTACCTCATGTGGGACTACATGTAAGGTGAGCTAGCATGGACTCGACTACAAATATAAAAAAGTTTAGGGGCCTTTTTACACATTATACAAAAATATTATAACGACTGTTGAAAGTTTAAATGTTGAATATTAAGTTTTTTGGTGTAAATGCAAAATACCCAATGTAAGGCAGAGATGGACGGTCGGATGTGATCCACTAAGACATGCGTAGCCTCCACAATGTTTGATGATGGTTCGCGATGGATGCTCCAGATTAGATTTCCTATGGGGGATCAATGGTCACAGGCAGGCGCATCCAACAACCCACTATCAATCTGGAAGGACATGATGATCAGACATCTAAAAGAGGTAGTGGACGAATAGGGAAGAAGCTCCGATGGGGAAAGCTTCCTCCGATGAGATCTTCCCTCTCCGAAGCCCTTTGGTGCTCCAAAATGGTCCAAAAGCTTCTTGCAAGGATCCTCCGTCAGTTGGAAGGTGCAAAAGGTTCCGACGATAGCCAGAGGGCTCCCAAGAGGTCATCGGAGCTTAAAAGCTCCATGAACCTCAGGAGATCTTGAAAATCACCCCAACTGATTCTTTAGTCTTCAGTCCTACACAAGAAGCAAACTAGGGATGAGGGAAAACTGATTCGACCTGTTAAATGGCGAAATGATGGCTAGTGGGTCGCGACGTGGATCACCAGCAGAGCGATAAAAAGGGGAGATCTAGTGGTTTGATCCAGAAAGGATCAAGGTGAATGGAGCAGGATAGGAGGCGGAGAAGGTGACGGGGAATCTGCTGGAGATGGAAAGTGGATTGTAGAATGATGGAATCACAATGAGTGGGTTCCACGAAGCTAGCATCCAATGAACTACGATTTGGTGTCTTTAAGCTAAATCAAGTAATAAAAATCAAACCTAATTGCGGAACATTAATGTAGAGTTACCTCACTTGGCTGGGGCCAAGGAAGAAGACCTCGACAGCGGCCGAAGGCGTGTGGAATGATCCTCGAACCTCTTCTAACTCCGCTACAAAGGAGTTGGAGAGGTCCCTATCATGGACCTTGATCCATAGCTCAAAAGAAGAGAGCCAAAACAAGGCTAAAGGCGATTCAAAAATCAAAAGAAGGATCGGAGATGGCTTATGTATAGGTGGTAGAAATGGGAGGATGATCAAGGCAAGGCTGGCGATACAGTAATGCAAAGCTCAAGGATTTATGCCTGCGTGACAGAGAAAGTATCGAGGGAAAAAAGCTAAGAAGAATCCAACTCGAATTGATGAATACATCAATCAGGGAAAAAGTGAGAAAAGGTGGACCAAACAAAGATCTGATAAATGCCAGGGGCTAATCAGACAGTTGACGAGGTCAAATGTCGAAGCAATCTGGTTGGTCCACGTGGACCAACCAAGAAACATCTGTCCAAAAATTATTGTAAAATTGATAATAAATAATAAATATTTCTATTAATTTTATGTTATAAAATAAAAATTATTTATTATTTTCTATATTATTTTATTATGATATTTATTTATTTATTTGAATTTATTTATTATTATTTTATTTTTAGGGTTATTTTATAGATATATTTACCTATATTTTAGGTATTTTATTTTTACTTTTTTAATTTTTTTATAATTTTATTTTCTTATTTTATATAACTTTTATTTATATATATTATATTTTTATGATATAAAAACACTTAAATAAATAGGGGTATTAAATACACAAGTATAATGATTATAGGTATTTCATCTATGCCTTTTAATACATATTTTATTTTTAATATTTTATTTATAGTTTTATTCTATTTTAAATAGTACAGATAATATAAATCTTTATAAAATTATAAAAATATAAACTTATAAAATTTATACAGAATAAATAATATGAATATTTTATTCGGATAAATTGTACAATAGGGGTCCAAATCCTAACTTTTAAAACTTAACTCCAAAAAAATATGAAACCACCTTCATAAAATAGCTTATTAAAAGTTATATACAAGTAAAGATGATTTTGATACATTTTGGGTTTTTATTTATTAGATATGAGTATGAAAAGTTGGTATTTCGACTTTTTATTTGAGTATGAAGTGAACAAAGTATATTATTATTTGTGTATAAGCTCAATTTTGTATTTTTCTACATATTATTATCTACATATTTCATATACAAAGTTGCTTTATTTGAGGTATAAATAATAAAGAATAAAATAGGTGCCATAAATAAATTATTGATGAATTAAAGAATGGAATTTAATGGGTTTATTAGCCCTTATCCCCCTACTTTATTCCTTGTCGACCCACTCATCAAGATTCATAGGTCTCGGGGTTTAGGGACATGAAATACCTTTGGTATTTTTTCTTTTTATTTTCTTTATTATATTATTTTGGCATTAAAAGTTGTATTTTATATACAATGTATGCAATAAAGAAATGATGCTATTTACATGCATAAGTTAGGATTTTTAAGGACAAATGTTAAAATAAAGGTGACGAAATGGAGATTCATCAGTCACCTCCATCGTTATCCTCTGTGCATGGTGGTGGCGTAGTGGATCTCCAACGTGGTTGAACGAGCTCCTCCATGCTCCTTAATTGCGTGTGAAGGTTTGGACACCATCATCACTAATCGACAAGGATGTTAGTGAGCTAAGGATGCCCGATTGATGCCTTGAGCGCATGTTCGATGAAGCTTAATTGGAGTTGAAAATCGAGGTTGGGAGGGACTCCAAATTCTTGCCAATCAAGAGTCTTTGGGGAACCTAAAAAGTTAGCCCAGATAGTCGAAGCAACATAGGGCATCTGCAAGTAAAAATGGGTAAAATGGTGGGCTATGGAGGTGGTAGGAGTGGAGCCCTAAAATGGTCCTTCTCCTTTGTGAGAAGAAGGAAGGATCGAAGGGAATGTGATTATGGAGAATAGAAGATGAAGATCGATGATGTTGGCAAGGATGACTAATAGTCATGAATGTGTAGGTGTTGCGAAATGTTAAGAAGGTATGTGTATGTTGTAGATAAAATACGAGAAATCAAGAGAAAAGATAGAGGAACCTTACTTGGAGAAGAAGATGAAGAATGAAGGAAGAACAAATAAGGTGGAGATAGGGCCTGGGGTAGAGTATTCGCTTCCTCTGTCGTCGCTCGAAGCTTTAGCTAGACGTTGAGCTCAAGCAACTCCAAGATGGGGATGCAACTTGGTCGGATGAGCAAGGATCACAATGATGATAAAATCTATGTCTTTGCATTCACTCTCACACTTCTCTTGTCACAAAGAAGGGTAGGGTGCTCAGAGCTCTCGCAGATAATGATAGATACGCACCAATCTGGCCGGAGGTGAAATATTTGAAGAGGACTAGGGGATGGTTCTAGGTGATGTATGTGGGAGACTCAACTGCCCCCAAGGACCTAGACAGAGGTGGTCGTCGGTCAAAAAGGGATTGGCGTGAAAGGAGGAAGTTTGGTATTTTACTAGGAAACACGGAGGTGGGAGGTCGTTGGAAGAAATGGCAGAAGAACGGTGGTTGGCAAGGTTTGATAGTGGTCGGTGAGGTAGTTAGAGGTGGAATATGACCTATGTCCATCTGACGGTGCCCATAAGATGGTCCAAAATTGGGCAGGTTTAGGTGGTTGTGATGTGTTCTTTGGATGATCAAAGGGCTAGGTACATGGCCTCTCTGAAGAGAGCCATGTGGCCCAATAAGAAAAATATGAAATGAAGAAAATAAATAAATAATCGAAATAAAATTAGTACATGCATTAAATCAAAAAATATTCAACATGAAGGTTGTAGATCTCTTCAAGATCTATTTGAAGGTTAGGTTTTAAGCCTTAATATATCATGGAAGTGTGAAGATCACATTACATGCGGTCAAGAACAACTAGTCGTACTAGTTGCAAGGGGTAGCGGAAATTAAAATTTTTAACTAAGATGAAACTACATGACATGAGAACCTTTCTGGTATTGTTTAATCAAGATCATAAATAAGAAATAGGATTAAATCTTGGAGTGTGTTTGCGATCGCGTGTCTCTAAACAAAAGACATAACGTCTCAAGTCTGATCCAATGAAGGATGCACTTGCTGGCGCGTAGATGAAATGTGTGCTTCCTGCAATTGGCGTTAACGATATGAGCAAGGAACCTCGTAATTTGTTTCACATGAAATCCATATCCTTCCCCACGAGCATAGAGCATCGATGTAGGTGGAGGTCTACGAGCAATCTATCTGATAACACAACAATAGTGCGACGATGGTGATGCTCTCAAGAACAACTAAGTAGACCACCACTAGGGTTGAGAGAGAGACCCTTTTGGACATGTATGAGAATAACAAAGAGAGAGAGAGAGAGAGAGAGAGATTTGTTTCTTTCAACTTGTATAAGGGAAAGAGCTAGGACTAACCTTTCTTTTATAAGAAATTGGATAGTGGAAATGCACTCCTAATCGAAATCAATGGTCATGGTTTTATTTAATATTTTGCAACAAGAATTAATTAATTTAAGAAAAACAAACATGTAAAAGATCTTCAGCAATTTCGATTCAATTAACCTAATTATTGTGGAATAATATGGAAAGGAGTGGATCCTCCTTCCATAACAACGGTGGGCGACAACCATGGAGAGAGACTCAATGTGGTCATCCACTCCTATTAAGGAATGGAGGCTACTTCTTTCCATTATTGATGAGATCTCATATATCATTAATTATTCCACATGTGAAACAACTATTTTTGCTTAAATTTTCATCAAAGTAATTTCAAATTATTTTGTGACAATTTCAATTATGTCATTGAAAAATATGATTTCAACCACCCAATATAAAATGTAAATTGCATTTGCAATTAATTGTACAATGTGAATCTAATACTTATTAACATTTACTTTGTAAATCCTATTTATAATAAAATCTCTCCATGATCATTTTTATAATAATTATGATCATTAAGGATAATGATATCCACATTAATCATTTCTTTGATAATTAAATTTCGTTTAATTAACTTAGATGACTCTCCTCATGTGTCTAGATAATATGAATCACATTCACATTATTTATGATAATTAAATAGTATTTAATTATCAATTTTATAATGCTTAGATATATTGTCAACAATAGAATTATTCTTGAACTCTTTTAAGAATAATGTGTCTTCTATGTGGATACTTGGGATAAGGACATGACGATTGTACATTCCATGTATAGTGATTTGGATACTGAGATCTTATCTCATATCCAGATTTAGATAACCTCTCAAAGATGTTTGACTAAATCAAACCCTAAATCTAATCTCCTCATAGCATCTGAATCATATTCAGATCAATGTTTAACATTTGGGCTAAGATCAGACTACTAATCATATGAGAAGAGTCACTAAAATCTAAACATGTTTAATTAATCTCTTGAAATGAGAGTATCATGGTTATACAATCGTTTACGATCCCATCCCCCACAAGCGTTCCTAATACTTACACATCCTGCATATTGAAAGACTTAGAAAAAAATCCAAAGTTTTAAATCATATTTTATACATCTTCTTCATGGTTTTATCATTAAGTTTCTCATTCGATCATTAGGATTTGGTATCAGTCATATGCTTTCCAAACACATATATCATACCTATAAATTCTGTTTTGCTTCCAAAGCAAGATGACCATCATGCAATTTGGTTGGTCTCAATATCTCATGAGTAAGCTCATGTCTTCCGATTCAATAGTGAATATGTATGATGCCATTGAGAGATCGTATTTTACTCATATGCCCTTATATGTACACCAGCTCACTGGTGTATAGGACTTGATTAGGTCATCAACCTAATGGTCAGCCTAATGTACATATTTAGACATATATCAATACATCTGTCTCTGGTCAAAGGATACATGTCTATATCTCGATATCATATGACATAGGTCTTAGTTATCTCGATCTTGTTATGTCAACTCTTTGATCTAACTTATCTGACACATCCAAATCTCTATTCCTATGCAGAAGTCCTGCATCAAGAGGTCGGTTAGATAATAATCTTTAGAGAAGGATTGTCATCTCCTTCTCATGTTGGAGATCCCTTTTTAATAATCATTTTGATCTGATTGATGAGATCTCTATTTAACTATTTAGATATCATCCAAACATTAACCTCTATGATTCAACCATTGATTAAAAGTTGTATGATTATTAAGATGGACATGTTAGATAACCCTACTTGTACTAAATGACCTTATTAGTGCATTTATTCATTTAATCTTAGATAAGGAGAGAAATAAATCAATAAATTATATGATATATAAAAAATATTACAATAACATTACAGTTGGTTCGCAAGGGCTCGCATGTTTAACACTACAAGTTTCATGTAGAACCAAAAGTCATAATACATAATTTACACATAGATATTTTGTAAGTATTTTTATTTAATTTAAATATATATTCTAATTTCTTTTGTGATTTTTTATATTTATAAATAATGTCAAAACAGAATATGTACAATATTAAACTAGTTTTTATGGGATTTTTAATATTAAGAAAACACATAAAATAAATGGACATTGATATGTTTATTTAAGTATGAAAAATTAGGATTAATTATATACAAGGTGTTAGATGTTAATATTAGCTATTTATTAATGAATCTTATTGATCTATTTAAGTAGGAAGGATAATAAATAGATATAAAGATGATAAATCAAGGATTTATAATCCCCTATACTAAAACCTTACTCGAGCAAATAAAGAATGAATAAGTTGGTTGAATCTATGATTGTGCATGTGAATATGCAAGACTTGATTCATCTAGAAATCTTGGTATTAGTGCTCCTAAAATTCTAAGCCAAACCCAATCTTAGCCAAAAAGAACCCAACTTCCCTAATAATGAGATTCACTTTGCATACATATAAAGTAAGGATATGACATTTAGTGTTGACTGCATTTATAAATTTAGAATCGAAACGTCACCCAAGGTTACAGTCCAAGAGAATCTCCTAAGGACTCAATCCTCAACAATAGGGAATAAATTATTTCTTGCATATAATCTACCGTCTCTTCAGTTATCGGTCTTAAAAGTGAATATGGAAGCCCAATTTATGGAGGAATAGGACTTTGTTTTTCTTCTCTTCTTCTTATTGGAATAAGGATCCTCTCAAGTGCCTTATTAACACAACACATGTATATTTTTGTGTTGATTAGTGTATCCATCAAGAGAATGTTGAGTCATCTGCACTTGTTTTCTGAGAATGTACCAGGGTGTATCTCATTTAAGTATCTATTATCAGAGCCCTTTATGATGCTATACAAACTCATAAAAGCCAATGTTTTGGTCAAAGTAGACACTTTAAAATGTTTGGAGCGCTTGTCTTGATTGGAAGCTCTTTGTATATGACTTTTTAGTGTATGATATTTTCAAGAATATATTTCTTTCTATTTTCTTTTTGGCTATCTTCACTACTTTTTACTAAGATTGTCACACATTGATCAATATTTTCAATATTGAATCACATCCTGGAACTTATGTTAATATCAAAATATTAACACAATAACTTGTTCTCATACTGGCTAAGGCTGATGACTCTCAGGGTTCATGAAACCTTCATTAATTTTATTCCATCCTCGAGCATCATAATCAGGTCCAAACTCAAATCCCTCATCTCAGATCCGCAAGTGAAACCTCAACTCATCGCATCATAACTGCAGTCGTATATGTGAGATGATGGTCATATTTTTTAAGATAGAGACTAAACATGAGACATAGCACATATATCTTTCAAACTAGGAAAGTATGAACTGTTATGTCTAAAACCTTAATAGCTACTACTAGTTAATTCCAAATTAAGGAACACATAAATCAAGTGTTAAGAACTCTTCAAGCCTTGTGTGAAATTGAAAGTGTCAGAGATACATCCAACTTAACTAGTTTTTTCCTTTTTTTTCAAAGAACATTGTAAGTAAATACATGTCAAGGTGTCAAAACAATTTAGACAATATATGCAATTTTCAAAATAATTTGCAAAATATTTGTGCAAACTATGTCAAATAAATAGAAATTTTAGAAACATTTTAAAAATTATTTTATAAAATTTTTTCAAAACCCCCATACTCATAGCTCATAATAATATGAAAAATATGTGAAAGTCCGAGCTATGTAAGAAGTATATATGCAATGTATATGCCCTTCCCCACACTTAGCTTGTGCTATGTCCTCGTAGCACAAAGTGAAATGAAAAACGTGGCTCGTATTAAGCATAGAGAGGATGAATTACAAGGAGAGAAACTATTATGACTCCCTTATACTTAGGCTTTAAATAGCCTATTGTAGGACAGAAGCACTAAGGAACATAGTACTAAAGAATAAAAGAAAACAACAATGAGAAAAAGGTCTCAACCCCCTATACTCAGGTTGAAAGTAGCTTAAGTATAAAGAAAGTATGGACAAAGGGAAGAGATCGAGTGGATGATTCAAAAAGCCTAAGAGAATGTACATAAAATAAGTTGGATTCCATCTAACTTATTCTTTAAATAGCCTAAGTAAGGAGTTATTATCTATAGAAGAGTGCAATCCTTACCATGGAGATGCTCGAGCTATACTCCTAACCGCAACATAGAGCGGAGACTAGAGGCACTCTATACCTCATCCCCAGGCTCCAACCTTCACCTCCATTCTTTCCCAAATCATTAGGTATAAATTTAATCCTCCATACAATTCTTTTCTCAGCTTTTAAATGTTACACCCACTCGCCTTCATTTCGATTTAATTACCCATAATAAATCCTTAATTTATAATCATAATATTGATTTATTATACTTGTAGCTTAAATATTCCAATAACATTGATTAATAATTCATCTAGTTCAATAATTAACCTTCTATAATTAGTTAACCCTAATTATTGTATATAAATAAATACGTTATTGTGACCATTATTATATGTGTTCTTTATTAACAATCAAATAGAAATTAGTTTAATATTGTATATATTTTATTTAACATTATTGTTAAATAAAAATTACAAAAAATAATAAAAGAAAATAACTCAAGTTTTTTTAATATGTAAATATGATGTCTTCTCAATTTGAGTTATACATGAAAGTTGTAGATCTCAAAAAATCTACAAATTGAACTTTTTTTGTAATTGTACTTCTAACTATTCTATTTATATTTATCTTTATTTTATTCATTTCTTTTAATTTTGATTGGGCAATGAGGCACCACCCGATTCAGTCACGTAGCACGCTCCCATTTAGCACCCACTTTTCTCTTAGGTCGTCGGCCACTTTCTACCCATACCTACTCATATCAAGACCGTCCGATCTATTTGATTAGAGGGATCAAGTCATTTGCTCATGCTCCTTTGCTGGCTCTTAGATAGTGCCCATCCAATGGTTGGGGAGTCTTTCCCAACCTCCAACCCTCAATCTCCAAGAATTACAAAGCAGCCAACCACCAAAACTTCGCCTATTTTCCCCCAACATCGTTTACCAACTTCCCTGTTTGACTCCACTAACTTTTTCTTCACCCAACGACTATTCTTCACACAAATGTCCTAACCTCCCCTAACCCTAACTCCTCAACCAAGTGGCGGTGGATGAAATCATTGCTTGGGAATCAAAACAACCACCTGCCTCCCTCCATCAAAAGCCCATCTCCGGCCTCTGCAAGAGCTATCTGACACTTCCATGACATATCATATTTTCCTCTCTTCGAATGACAAGGATTGAGGATTGAGTGCAACGACGGAGTAGACTCACCAATGAGATCCAAGATGGAATCCAACTAGTTGTAGACCCAATTCAGTGCTACTTGAGCTTGGTTATTTAGCCAAGAACCTTAAGCAAAGATATGGAGTCCTTGAACCTCCAATTTTAGCCAAGATTCATTTGATTCAATCTCTAGGTTTCATATGTTCTTCTTAATTGTATTTCTATGGCATTTCTTTGATTTTTTTGTGAAGCATTCACACCTTATTTCTATATTTTTATCATTGTAAATCCTTCATGGTGCATTATTTATGCATGCACACACCTCCATGTCTTCCATCTACTTCTCCATCTTCATGACCACATCAATCCTTTCTTAGTCTTGCAAAGGCTGAGAACCCATTAGTGCTTCGTTCATTCACCTTCACCGGAGTCCCCATTTCACCACCAAATCCCTAGTTTTTGTCTCCAATAGCTTCGAATTGGTACCTTACATCTGTAGGAGCTCTGTGTACATTCATTGATCGGAGATAGCGATGCATATCTGATCTCGACCTTCTTCCTTGGATGTCGTAACGTTTGGGTCCAAACCACCCGATTATGAACCTATATCTGACCTAACTTGGGTCTACACAACCGAAAAAAATCCAATTAATGCCGAGCAAGTCAAATCGATCCTCAGATCATGGATCAGATTCTATTCATGTGCAATTAACCAAACTGATCGCATTGTACCCTGTGTCATAGAAAAAGCCTGCGACGCGATCCAAACAGTGATGGGAGGCAGAGACCATCACTAATTCCAACTCGACGTACCAGAACCAATGGAATCTACCATTCATCGATCGGAGGTCATTTGACATGTTTTAATTGTAAAATTTAAATTGGAAGTTGGAAATATATTTTCTAAATTCCTGGACTCATTCAATGTCAGAAAAATATGGACATTGGTTTCATATTTATCGTCACTCTGAGACAATCAAAATGGATCACTACATGTCTGAATCATAGTTGGGTGGCAATTATGATAGTTTGAGGATTTCATTAAGGATGGAAATGAAATGAAAAAGATAGAAAAAAAATAAAACACAACGCCTACCCCCTCCCCCAAAATCCCCAACGCAAACACATTCTCCCCTCGCATTTTCCCCTCATCCTCTACATCACACGAAAAGAACAAACCCCAATCTCCTCTCCATTTCCTTCTCCATTTCTTTACCAACATCTAGTCCCCCTTCCTCCTCTGGGCTCCGACAAGCACAACGGTGGCTCGATGGTGCTCCGATACTTTGACGACCAGTAGGAGCTCTCCGCCTTCTTCCCCAGCTTGCCTTCCTCCATTGTTAGGTAATGAATATCCATTTCATCATCTTTATTCTATCATTTTGGCCTTAAAAACCCTAGCTAATGCACGTAAATAACATTATTTTGTACAAATTAACATTCATTATTATTCTATTTGTTGTATATAAAATATAGTTTTAATGCCAAAATATAGAATAAAGAAAAGAAAAGGAATAAAATGCCAAAGGTATTTTATGATCCTAATCCTCAAGAACTAGGCATCTTAATAACCAGATCGACAAGGACTAAAGTAGGAGGAGATAAGAGCCAAACATACAATAAAATTCCCTTTTTATTTATTGAAGATAAGTCCTTTTTGGGACCTATTTTATATTATATTATTTATACATCAAATAAAGATAATTTGTACTTGTAGATAAAATACAAATTAAAATACAAAATTGATTTCATATAAAATAATATACAGTGTATTTTTTATACTCTTAATAAAAAGCCAAAACCCAAACTTCATATCTTCTCCACATGAACTCAAAATGTATCAAAATACCTTTAATTGTATGTAACTTTTAATAAGATATTTAATGAAGGTGCTTTATTCAATTTAGAGATATGATGCAAAATTTAAGTTTTGGACCCCTATTATATAGTATACCTGAAAAAATATCATTTTATTTATTCTTTATTATTTTTAAAATTTTATATTTTTGTAATTTTATAAATATTATTTGTAGTTTATGTACATATTTATAATATAATGAAATCATAATGAAAATAAAAAATAATATAATACATAAAAAATATTTTGATGAATATACAATACTTATACCCATATAATTAATACCCCTATATTTAAAAGTACAATAACATCATAAAAATAAAAAAATACCCCTATTTATTTAAAATTACAAATAACATTATAAAATATAACAAAAATACATTTGTGTCTAAAAGTAAGTTATACTTATATAAATTGAGAAAACAAAATAATATAATAAAAAATATAAAATAAAAATAAAATATGTGAAACATAGGTGAATATACATATAAATAAAACTCTAAAAAGTAACTTGTAATAAATAAGTTCATAAAAAAATAAAAATCATATTAAAATACTATAAAATATAATAAACCTTGTCCTTGAGGTATCACCTTGCAACTCCAGCTGCTAGAGGTCTTTCTTTCTCTACTCTTTAGTTAATTGTAGTTGTAGGATTTGATTTTATTTTGTTATTTTGTTTTTTAATCATTCAATTAGCTTAGCTTAGGGCACTAGCCTTCCTTGGAGCTGTAGAGATCCGACCACAACCATTAGTTCCGACCCACCTTTCATAATTACTTCGTCCCTTGCTCGCTTCTCCACCTTTCGATCCACTTAGACCCTCTCGAATCATGTTGGATCGCGTTGCCGAGGTTCTAACCTTCACCATTGTTGGACCTCTCCACCTCATGTCATTCCCGTGTCAATTTCCACCAATAAAAACCTTGACCTGCTTGCCAATCTACCTATATTCCTTCTAACATATCTGTAGGTCGAGAAGAGGATATCTGAGCCCCAAATGCATCAAGAAGTAACTCCCAGGTTTGCGAGAAAGACCAAGGGCCAATTTTGGGTCTCCGGACATTTTTGAAGCCTTCATCTGTTGAGGATCACTTCCAGGATCATTCAGAGCACTTCAGCGATAGATTTGGAGGTCAGAGGAGAAAGATATGTATGATCGAACGAGCTCGAGGGAAGCCTTCTTTCCAATTCTTCTGGGTCCATCCAGAACCGTTCGATCATGCTGAGTTATTCATGAAGCGCAGGTGACGTCCAATCAAAGTGAGCAGGAACAATTGATCTTTTTTAGATATCTAATCTCAGTCGTCACCGTACGAAGGGATATCACGCTACGTGGACACGACATGTGGCAAGTGGGAGTATCTAAACCGTTCGCCCGTGAAAATTAGGGGGCAAATTGCATATTATATCCCTCTAATTTTGCTTCTTGTGTTTGGTCTAGTAAAATGTTTTAAATGCTTAATATTTTTTGTAAAATTTACACAGGAACCCCTATATTTATTCATATTGCAACTAGGTCTAGTGCACGTCACCTCACGTGCGGTCCCACGTGAGGTGCAATTTTATAAAATATCCCTAAGGTTATTTGTATTGATTTTTAGTTCAAAAACATTAAATATTAGTTGAATACTTTGGGTCTATTTGCATATTTATCCCTGCCTTTATTTTAAATTACAAAAATATCCTATCGAGTACTTGTATTTTGGTGATTATTTTTTATTTATTAAAATGATCATCTATGCTCCAAAAACATCTCAAAAATAGGATTAAATGCCTGCTAGATTGTAGTTTCATGTCATATTTTTAACATGGAATTTTAAGCACTTTAAATATTTATTAAAAATCAAAAGAACACATTTTTTCCTCTTTTTGAATTAAAGGTTATCAAAAAAATATAAATTTTTTTTGAAAAATTCCAAATATATATATGTTTATTTTAGTATACTATACTTCCAGACCAAAATTCCTAAAAATAAAAAAAAATAAAAATTAAAAATCTTCAAAATTCAATAAAAATATAAAAATCCTCAAAAACACCAAATATATTCATTTTTATTATATTTTTTATAGTATTTATTATATATTAAAATTGATTTGGAAAATTCTAGACACTTTTTGTTATGTTCTAAGTTCCAAAACAATTTGCCCTGTTTATTTAATCCCTAATTTGGGATATTTTCACTTTAAAAATATATAAAATTAGCAAAACTATATAAAAATTACACAATAGTAGAAAATTATTTAAAACCTAAAACACTCTATTTCCTACATTTTAACTATTTTTCAATAATAATAGTAGTAGTATTACCTTACATTATATATATAGCTTTATATATTTTATATTATATTTTAAAAAGAAAAAAAATTAAAAATAAAAAGTAAAAAAGAAAATATAAAATATAAAATATAAAAATTATAAACAAAAAATAAAATTAAAAACACACACAAAATACATAGACAAGAAGAACACAAATTTGAATTCTATTTTTTGATTTAATTTTCTCCATGTGTTAGACACTCTACATATACTTACACCTATACACACATCTGTAGAGTTAAAATAAATTTTAACTCCAAGTCTTATTTTTCATTGCTTGATTTTTAATTGTGGTTTCATAGTCGATTAACATGAGATTTTGTCAGAGGTTGCCACACCAACTCTTTCTCTTCGCTTTTCAGTGAGGATAATTTTAGACCCTCACAAAACCTCTATTATCAAATGGCGTTGTTACCGGGGAGCAACTACGCATAAATTCGATTTCTTGATTTGTGCCTTCTTCTCTTTTTTGTCTATATTTTTCCCTTTATTTATTTTCTATTTTATTTGATTTTATTTTATGAATTGTCTAACCACACTCTTTGTTTTAGTTTGTTGTGAGGTACTGTATATCGAGGGAATCTCTCCTAGGAGCGCCTGAGCACCCACATGAAGCGAAGTTATTTTCTGACCCAGCCGACAGAAGAGAGTAGCATGTGAGGACTTGGAGGAATTTTGAATACAATAGCATTTTCATTTATTTTATTTATTTATCTTGTAATTCAAGTGTGAGGGACATATATTATTGTAATAACTTGGACTCTCCAAGACTCTTCATACTTCACGAGGTCTAGTGTCCGAACTATTGTTCGCTTGGGGGCCTCATCGATATTTGTTGCATTTTTCATTGCTTTATTTTTTAACTCAGCCATGGCCAGTCCCAAGCCCGGGTAAATGAGGAGGGTTGCATTAGGTAGCCGACAACCAACATAAAATAGTCAAAGAAAACTTCCTAAATAGTACCTTTTTCTAAAAAATACTATTTAAGAAGTTGCCTAATGACATTCAGATCTTTTCAACATGGATTTAAGCAAACATACAGATTTCGTTGGGGCATTCCCTACTTGCAATGCGTTGCATCACACGAATGCAATGAAAAATTGGCAAGGGCCGCTACATCGCATCTTGGGTGTAGTTCAAAATTTGCAAGGGTTCTCGCATGAGGAACGCATGCGGGTAATTATGCTAGTTCCTCTGCATCATCGTCCCGATGCAGTCCAAAATTTACAAGGATTCTTGCATAATGGATGCATGCGAGTAAAGAAGTTAGTCCAAAAGAGATTACAACTGAAGTTGCGGATTGGTAATTGGAATATTGGCACTTTAACTGGAAAGTTGATGGAGATAGTGGATATGATGGAAAGAAAGAAGATTCATACACTATGTCTTCAAGAGACTAAATGGGTTGGAGAGAAAGCAAGGGAGATTGAGAAGACATGATTTAAACTTTGGTATTCAGGTAAAGATAAGGGTAGAAACAATGTTGGAGTGGTTGATCATAAGGATTTAAAGGATTGCGTGGTTGAGGGGAAAATATTCGGGGATCGAATGATTTTGCTAAAATTGGTGCTTGAAGAAGAAATTATGAATATCATCTCAGTTTATGCACTGCAAGATGAAAGGACTAAACAAGCTTTTTGGAAGGATTTGGATAAGAGTCTACAAGGAATCCCAAAAAGAAAGTTGATTTGCATCGGTGGAGATATTAATGGACATGTGGGAAAAGATACTTTAGGGTATGCTAGTGTTCATGGAGGATATGGTTTTGGGGATAGAAATGAAGAGGGAAAAGCCATCTGGATTTTGCAATGGCATATGATCTTTTCAAATCAAACACTCTCTTCGAGAAGAGGGAGGAACATTTAATTACTTATAAAAGTGGGCCAACTAGAACATAGATAGATTACTTTGCATTGAGGAGAAGAGATAGGCTGTGTTGTAAAGATTGCACAGTAATCCCATGAGAGATTTTGACAACCCAACATTGTTTGTTAGTCTTGGATGTACAAATGAAAGGGTTGGTAAAGAAAAGGAGGATTTCTAAGATAACTAGAACTAGATGGTGGAATCTTCCACTGAAGCAAGTGAGCTTTAGGGAGAAGGTTTTAGAAGACATATCTTTGGATTATAGCGGTAGTACAAACGAGGTGTGGGATGCAGTAGCATCTTGTATTCGAAAGGTAGCCAAAGAGATGCTAGGAGAGTCAAAGGGAGGAGCTCCATGTCAAAAGGAGGCTTGGTGGTGGAGTGAAGGGGTGCAAGAGAAGCTAAAAATAATAAGAGCTTGCTTTAAAGCTTTGTCTAAGGATAAAACAGAGGAAACTGTTACAAACTACAAAATAGCGAAGAAGGAAGCAAAGAAGGTCGTTGGCAAGGCTAAGTCAAAAGCTTATGAAGTTTTGTATTAAAATCTCGACTCTAAGGAGGGACAGAAGGATATATTCAGGTTGGCCAAAGAAAGAGAAAGAAAAACCAAAGACCTGTCTCAAGTGATATGCATTAAGGATGAGGAAGGGCATGTGCTTGTTACTCAGAAGGATATAAAGACTAGATGGGAGCAGTACTTCCATAAACTTTTCATTGGGGAAGGAAATAGCTATATCACTTTGGGTGATCTAGCTTGTAGTGAAAGTTACTTGAATCGTGCATGCTATAGACAGATACAAAGAAAGGAAGTAGATGAGGCTTTGAAGGTTATGAGACCTAGAAAAGGTGTAGGACCGGATGATATCCCTGTAGAAGTATGGAGAGTTTTAGGTGAGCATGGTTTGACTTGGCTTACGAATCTATTCAATGTTATTTGGAGAAGCAAGAAAATGCCTGAAGATTGGAGGACTATCGCGGTGCCTCTTTATAAGAATAAAGGAGAAATTCAAAATTGTTCAATTTATAGAGGTATCAAGGTGAATGTATCACACTATGAAAATTTGGGAACGTGTGATCGAAATAAGGTTGAGGCAAATTTCCAATGTAAAAGAAAACCAATTTGGATTCATGCCAGGTCGCTCAACGACTGAAGCCATCCATTTGGTGAGGAAAACAATGGAGGTTTATAGAGCTAAAAGGAAGAACCTCCACATGATCTTTATTGATTTGGAGAAGGATTATGATTTTGTCCCACGAGAGATATTGTGGAGAGTGTTGGAGAAGAGACAAATACATGTCATATACATTAACCTCATAAAGGACATGTATGGTAGGGCTTTATCTTGTGTAAGGACCTCGTCTGAGAAGACTGAATATTTTGACATCAACATTAGTTTACATCAAGGTTCTTCTTTGAGTCCATTTCTTTTTACTTTGATTATGGACGAGTTGACTAATCACATTCAGGATGAGTTACCTTGGTGTATATTATTTGATGATGATATTGTGTTAATCAACGAGACTAGAGATGGAGTAAATGAGAAGCTTGAGAACTGGAGACATGAGTTGGAGACTAAAGGATTTCGTATAAGTAGGGTTAAGACGGAATGTATGGAGTGCACCTTTGATGGAAGCAATGGTAAAGGAATCGAGGTGAAGAGTGGTGGTGATAACATTTAGAAGAGAGATTCCTTTAGATATTTGGGATCTATTCTACAACATGATGGGGAAATTGATGGAGATGTTACTAATAGAATAAATGTAGGCTGGCTAAAATGGAGAGGAGCCTCTATTGTTCTCTGTTATAAGAAAATTCCTTTGAAGATTAAAGGAAAGTTTTGCAAAGCAGTCGTGAGACCTGCTATGCTTTATGGATCTGAATGTTGGCTTGTGAACCATAGATATGTGCAGAGAATGAATGTAGCAACAATGAAAATGATATGGTGGATGTGTGGACACATGTAAAGCTGGGATTCAGAATGATGCAATCAGAAAGAAAGTTGGTGTAGCCCCGATCGAGGATAAGGTGCAAAAAAACCGCTTAAGATGGTTTGGACATTTGCAAAGAAGATCAGCTGATGCACCAGTTAGGAGATGCGAGTGTTGGGATGTCGAGCCAGCTAAGAGAGGGCGAGGACAACCCAAGAAGTGTTGGAAAGAGACCATACGAAGGGATCTTAGTTTTGTGGATATAAGCCCGGGAGTGGCCCAAGATAGATCTGAATGGAGGTGAACAATCCATGTAGCCGACCCTACTTAATTGGGGGAAAAGGCTTTGTTGTTGTTGTTGTTTCATTGCTTCATTTTTCTTTATTTTTTCTTTTATTTTTTTTGTTTTGTGTGATTGAGGCCTAGCTTAGTATTTTCTTGCTCGATAGATTAAGGTCCAAATCCCTAAAATATGTGCATGTACCTATAGTTCGCTTTTGGACTTATTCAAATTGTAATGGTTGATTATTTGGACTTGAGACTGCACACTGCGAGGAACCTCATACAACACCTGTAGGACCCATTATAGTGGGGAGACCAGGATCGGAATTAGGTTTCATATCTAGAAATTAGCATCGGGGACCTCATGCTAATAGTATATTCATTTGTTTCACACATTTTGTCCCCATATGGATGTTAAAGTAGGGCTTTAGATGGTTTAGAGTAAGGATTTGGTAGGGGTTTATGTATAGCTTGATGATGGTGATAATGCTCCATGTGTTCGATGAAAAGTCTCAACAAGGGTTGCACGTTATTTATGTGTGATACGTCTTAGGAGAGAATACTATGAATCAAGGTTTTAAAAACCGAATCGGACATCAAACCGATCAAGTGTCGGTTTTGAATTTTTATGGTCGAACCTATAGAACCGACCGGTCGAACCGGTGATGACGTCAACGATTTAATTAAACCGGAAAAAACCAAACCAGTACATTACTGGTTTGGTTCATATGGTCCGACCGGGTCAAACCGAGTTAGACCGGTAGTTAATACGAATATATGCATTATGTTACATCATGCAAATAATATATTTGCAAAAAAAACCCCATATAAAGACATATACCTACATTTAAAAATTCGACATTATGTGTTAAAAAAATAATTGAGATTACTAACCTGGATAAGGAACTTTGACTTTGGCATCAACTTGTCAACTACGAGCTTTTTGAAATTCTGAATAGAATAAAGATTAGAAGCCAAAGAAATAGACATAATAGAATGCAATGTAAATAACTAACAAGATCAAAAAAAGAAACCATATAATATCTCAAAGTTTCAAACAACATGCACGTTTGTCATAATATCATAACATGGTAGATAAAATATGAACAGATCTAATTTAACATGTTCGAACATCAAAAAAACGACACCCAAAATGAAATGAGCTTAAAAAAACTCATAAAAATGTTAAGCTTTTGATTCATTCATGAATTCCATCAATCTAAATGCCAATATATGTTGAACTCAATCATCAGTGATATCCTGCAAATACAGTAGAATAAGAATAATATTAGATTTTGCGAATATAGTTTATGTTTAGTGGACATATAATCATAATTTAATAAGTGAATAAGAAAAATACCATAGATGATATCTCTCTTATGCTATCCTTTTCTGACCATGCCTCTATATCTTCTTGCAATATATTTTCAGGTTCTACCAACCAATTCCCCACCAAATCCATTGCTTCAAGAGAAATGGGATCCGAACATTCTCCAATTTTCTTTTCTCTTCATAGATCAAAAGAAGAAATATGTTTTAGTCAATGAAACATATTTTGGTAAAGTATCATACTTCTAGAATGTGACATACCTTAGTCTCAAATTGTATTCAACATAGACTAAGTCATTTAGTTTCGCATGGAGTAATCTATTTCTTTTGTCAGTGTGAATGTTATCAAAAACACTCCAATTTCTCTCACAAGCAGATGCACTACATGTATGGCTCAATAATCTAATTGCCATAGCTTGTAAAATTGAGTCTCCTCACCAAAGCTTTGCCACCATTCAACTAAAATAAAATAAATAAAATTCTATTACTAGTAAATATTGTAATATTATTTATAAAGTTAGTAAGTGACTTATAAATTTTTACCTGGAGATATTTGATCACGACTCCTTACAGCCATTGGATGGCCAAACATACCCCTTGCATTACGATATAAAGCCAAATCCTTGCTAATTTGATCCGCAAGTGCTGGTTTGCCATAATACATATTCTCTACTGCATCATAGAAGGAACTCATTATTTTATGTCTTCCAATAACTGATGAGTCCTCGGAGTCCTTATAGAAAAACTCGGGATTCAAAATAAATCCTGCTGCATGAAGGGGATGATAGAGTTGATTCTCCCATTTTTCGTCTATAATCTTTAAATAATCTTTATATTGATTTTGATCATCATCAGTGGCATTTTTGATAGATTGTCGAGCTCTTCGCATTCCTTCGTAGATATATTCCATTGAAGGGCGATCATCACTATCAACCATTCGCAAAACTTTAACCAATGGCTCAACTACTCGGATTACCTTGAATGACGAATCCCAAAAGGATGAACTAAGAATAATTTCTTTCACTTCTGTAGCAATTTTTGTTTTGGATATCTTGTGGTCCAACCACTCTCTTGAGGCAATCATTGCAATCAAATTATCTTTATGCTCACACAAGCTTTGTAATGCCAAAAAATTACTTGCAAATCTTGTTGCACCCGCTCTAATAAGATCCTTCTTACAAAATTTTCTCATTAAGTTTAAGATAAAGCAATGATTATAAATAAACTTGGTGATCTTCTTCCCATCCGCAATAGCTATTTGAACCGTTAGTAGGCTATCAAATTTCTCAAGCATCAAGTCAATACAATGGGCAGCACAAGGACTCCAATAGATATGACCGTATTCCCACTTCAATCGCTTTCCAGCAGCAGCATAATTAGCAGCATTATCTGTCACAAAATGAACCACATTTTCTGCCCCAACAAAATCGACAATCTCCTTGAATAATCCAAATAAATAATCTGCAGTTTTCGAATGATCAGTGGCATCGACTGATTTCAAAAAAATTGTACCTTCAGGGCAATAAGCTAAGAAATTAATCAAGGTTCTTTGTCGTCTATCAGTCCATCCATCAGACATTATGGTGCATCCAAATTTCTTCCAATGTTTCCTAAATAATTCAATATGATCATTCATCCTTTCTACTCCTTCTTGTAACAAAGGTCCACTAACACGATAAGGAGTTGGTGCTTTATAATCAGAACCAACCGTGGCAATTGCATCTAACATCATTTGAAATTCGGGATATCCAATGGCATTAAAAGGAATGTGAGCTTTAAACATCCATGTTGCAATTGCTGTATCAGCCGCATGCACCACCTTCTTTGAAGCCCAAACACTCTTAAGAGAAGGCTGACTCCCAGGTGTAGTACATGGAGGGAAAAAATTCTTTAAACTAGTCTCACCGGTTGTATTACTACTATCTTTTGATGCTTGAGTGTTTTGATTTTCAAATAACTGAGAGTCAGACTTGCCAAGAAATGAGACTGCTTGTGAGCCAATAGATGAGCTAAGCAATGAATTTTCAGTTCTTCTTCTCTTTTCCTCCTTAAATTTTTCAAGGGCCTGGTACATCTGATATTGAACATGGCTTGGTACCTGTTTACATGATTCACTTTGTCCCTTTTGTTTAGCTAGATGCTCTTTGAATCTACGTATTCCTCCTCCGGAGAGCACTTTTCGACAATATTTGCATTCTATCTTAAATGATGTTGTAGTTAGCGTAATACAATGATCCCATGCTGGATCAACCTTCCTTCGAACAGAACTTGTATTCAACGGAGTTTGAGAAATAGAATTCGGATTCGGATCACATGTGGGAAGTGGATTTCCTTCACTATTTTCCATCTACACCTGTATTAATGCATGAAATCAAGACCAACAAGCAAAATAAAAAATGGAACGTTAAAATGTACTCATTTAAAATCTGCTACTAATATTATTTATAAGGACTCATATTAAATATATGTTGCTATTAGTATTTGTTGCATTTACAATAGACTAGTATTTGTTGGTAACTTGATACTTCAAATGTATAGCTACCACTTACCAGTTTCATGTTCAAATGCATATATGTAAATAAGATAACCAAATTACATACTAATACAAGCTAGTAGCCTAGTAGTCTGATGCTTTTGATACCTCTCTGGACTTCCCTAAACAAGTGACACAGGGAATACATATAAGTTATATAGATGTATAAGATTTTATCTAATCTAATTTTTTAAAATGTCAACTGCTTGCAAAATAAACTATCCATCTAGTCCGTCCTTGTCCTAAAAATTTAACCATGCTACATTGAACAAATATAAAGTCCCAAAAAAGGTCATGCTAAATGATATAGAAGCTAGAAAGTATTTCAAGGTTTTTGATGTTTGTCTCTCGTAATATATATGATACCGTCAAACTGCAAAATGGTGCTTCAATGGTGAATCATGGAGACTTCCCGCAATGGCGTAATCAAGAAAATTAGAAAACAACAACTAGGAGAAACTGTACCAGTTTATCAACGGAGACCACGAGACTGTCGTGCAGGTTGTGCAGCTATGCTTCTATGCTCTCGTCGCTTGAAGGCAAATGATCGACATCCGCAGAGGCACACAGATTGGAAAGGAACAAAGACAATGACGGTAGGGACTAGGGAGATAAGAACAGAGAGGGAGTAATGCGTACCATATTTGCAGTAGATAGGAAGGGACAAGGAATACTGGAATGGAACGTGCGATCTTTGCAGGAGATAGGAATGGACAAGAGAATACGAAACATTTTAGTATTTTATAATAAAATAAGATAGGATCTTTGAGTTTGCAATCGACGGAGGAATGGGAGAGAATAAGAGGATAAGAATCGTTTAATATTTTATAATAAAATTAATATGCTTTTTATCATTACACTATTCACGGACTTTTAACTTTGGAGGAACGTGAAGCTCTAAGATGCCATTTTGGATTCGTATATATTTTTGAAGTTAAGATTTTTTTTCAAACAATAGTGGTTCAACCGGTGGTTTGGTTCAAACGGTTCAAGCGGTTCAACCGGGGTTTGACCGGTTTTGATCGATTTTGACTGGTTTTAACTTCCTTCCTAAAAACCGGATGGTCTAACCGTCCTCCCTTCGGTTCTTGGTTCAACCGGGTTGAACCGACCGGTTCGGTTCGGTTTTTAAAACCTTGCTATGAATGCATATTGGCCTATAGTTGTATGCATATGCGTGGACACGTGTGTGGGTGAGTGAGCATGTGGGTGTCAACACGTGTGTGTCTGTGTGGACATTTGTTGCATCATTTTCTTGATTTTGATGAATCCCATTGGCAATTTTTTGCAATTTTATGCTTCACATTGAAATGAAACAACCCCTTGAGCATTCTTTGTCATGCTTAATAGAGGATAGAGCATACCGACATGCCTGAAGCATACAGTTATTATACTTCAATTGTCATACAATGATATTCTACATGTTTGTTGCTACACTTCTACAAACAGTTCTTAACATTTAATTCGTATACACAAAGTTTGAGATGAATCACTTGAATTCTATGCAGTTGGTTTCATGCCATTCTATTATATAGATGTTATAAAACTTTACTTTTCATTACTCAACGGTTATTCTACATTATTGTGCCTCTAGTTCTCACTTACATACTTGTCATTCAGTTTATCGCTTTCTTATAATAAGAAGGTTATCAATGCTTACATATGTGTGCCTTTAGTATACTTTCCTTCGATCCAGTTAGAAACTCTTGAGCTCCATTTATATTTTTATTATGTCTTGCATTAAGCTGCCACTAGTTCATACATTCCACTTCCCCAATGCAATTATATTATACACCTCAGCTGTCACACTTACTATGTTATTGATTCTTGAACATCCTATTTCTATAAAGTTGGTTTTATATAGTTCCATTACACACATTTCATATTACATGACTTTCTATCACACATGTGTTACTCTGCATAAATTTGACAGCAGTTCTTATTTGCACATTTGTTACAAAGTTCTTTGACTTACTTATCTCGATAAAGTTATGACCTCTTACATCAATCTACCCCTTAGCAATGTTTCCTTGTTGGAATTTGAACATTTTGAAAACACATTGATATTTTTTGGGTCTTACATTAAGCCTCTATTAGTTCTTATGTTTCATTTCTTAGTTTTTGGTCATTACGCTGATTGGGATAATTGATTTGATGAGAATAAGTGTTAATAGACATTTGTGTCGGTAGAGGTGTCCCTTACATATGACTGTGTAAGAGTGTGGTGACTCTCAAGTTAGGATGCCCATATTGGGCAGTTGTCGCCTCATGTGCAAGTCTAGGATCCCAGTCCCTTCCTCATTTTTTATCACAAGCTCACAGTTTTTTGCTTCCTTGGGTACCATGTGTTTTTACTTGACTAGTTTCTGTTGGCACTGAGTTTTGTTAGGGCTCCTATGCTAGATGACCCTTGGTTTTTCTTTGAGCTTCTTTAGTTTGTTCCTACATCGGTTTGAGCAAGAGTGGAGTGACTTGAACGAGAGAGTCTCTCCTACCTGTCTGAGGGGGAGTTTGGCCTAGCTCCCTATTGGACCGCCTTCCACTGGGGGAGCGAGAAGGATGAGTCCCTTAGGGGGCTTCTTCATCACTTTGAGTTTGACTAATGTTTCACTATTAGGCGTTGGCGAGAAAAGATCATGACATGGGAATTATCATCAATCATATATATATATATATTAATGAGATCCATCACTGCATCTTATAAATGAAATAAATGGAAGGATGTGATCTATCCTTAGATCTCATACCCTTACATCATCTCAAAAACAAATGAATTTGCTAAGTGTTGGTCTTGGGGTATGGTGTAAGAGAGAGAGAGAGAGTGGGTTGGTGTGTTGAGTGGTTGGTGATGATGTAAGAACTTGGACAAGTCCTAGAGTCGTGTGCTGTTTGTGTTGTTGGATAACCTTATTCTCATGCAAGTAGTTAATTCTATGTATGTTGTCATTGCTCATCTACTTACTTCTTTCATATTGTATCCATCTAAATTCCTACTAATTTTAATACGTAATGCTTGTACAGAATAATTGTTGACATCTAACATGGATGCAAGGAAGGCACCTCAAGTCGATTAGCTTGGTTAACGAGGTTTCTAGCTCTTTTTGGTGAATAGGCAGAGACATCCTTATGACAGTATACATGATAACATTTTTATAATTTTCTTTTTTGTTCTTTCCCTCTCTTCTACCGGACCTTTGAGATACATGTATTAAACACTTAATTCTTTTTTGATACATGTTATGTTATATGGGACTAGGTACTTGTTCTAAACTTTTTATTGGGAATATTTACCTTAAGGAATGCATTGCTTCTTATGATGACATGTGATTATATGCACCTTATTTTATTATTGTAAATGTGATTCAACCTGTGAAAAAGTTTCCCGGTATTTACATATTCGATGAAAATTATCATGAATTAAACTGGTGAATGTTGTCTAAGCAGGTAACCCGTATCCCAGGGTACCAGAGGATGGAATCGGAGAAGAGGTATCCCACTACACACATTCGCGGTAATTCCGTTCACATTGAGTTTTCAAATAGCGATAGTCCTCAGATGTGTCACGAGTTTGAGAGGTAATGAATGAAATCAAATTGAATAACGATATGTGTCACAAGCAATCCACTTTTTACATCTAATGGTCATATAGTATTTCAAGAATAGAAAAGTGCAGTCAACTATCCTTGGGAACTCCAACTTCATAAGGTTGTAGAGACAAACGCAGAGTGTGGTCGGCTCAAGTGTTGTACTAACAAGGCAGGGATAGATTCATGCAGTAACTCAAGAGAAGCCATGTTTAGCAACTACTATAGTGAAGTATACGGTCTCAGTCTTAGGTCATCGTTTCCATGTTTTGTTTGATTCTAGTGTGACACATTCTCTCATCGCTTCGAGATTAGTACCTTTATTAGGTAGAGTTGCAAAGGCCATAGATCTTCCCTATTACATTTGTGGGCTAGGTGGCCAACTTTTCGTGATTAGATTGATGCTCATAGGTCTACCAGTGTTGATTGGCTGTCACGAGATGATCTTCGACTATCTTTCACTGCAGTTTGACTAGTTTGACCTGATTTTAGGTATGGATTGGTTATCAACTCATTATGCCTTTGTTGATTGCTTTCTAAAGATAATTGTCTTCATGATTCCAGATTTACACAGGTTCACTTTTAAGGGTAGCTTACGTAACTTCGAGATGGAGTACATCCCAGTGTTGAGAACTTAGAGACTCGTTGACCATGGATGTAATACATTTCTAACCTTTCTTCAGGTTGCACCCGAGAGAGAGCCGATGTCCCAAATCATCTGGGTGGTGTCAGAGTACCTTGATGTGTTCCCGAATGACTTGTCGGGTTTGCTCTTGAGAGTGAGATAAAGAGATTGAGTTCGAGATAATGTTGTTTCCTAATACACAACCAAGCTCAATGGATCCATGTCGTATGACACTAGCTGAGTTGAGAGAGCTGAAGGTACAATTGCAGGAGCTACTTGACTTGGGTTTTTGAGATCGAGCATTTCATCTTGGGGTGCTCTCATCCTCTTCATAAGGAAGAAGGAAAGATCCATGAATCTATGCATTAACTACTCACAATTTAACTAGAGTATGGTGAAAAATTGTTATCTTATGCCATGCATTGATGACTTGTTTGACCAACTACATGGATCTTCGACATTTTCAAAAATCGAACTTCATTCCGACTACCATAAGTTGACGATTTGGGAATTTGACATCCTGAAAGCAACGTTTAGTAATTGATATGGGCACTACGTGTTCGTTTGATGCCATTTGGGATCATGAATGCCCCTACCGCATTCATGGACTCGATGAACTTGATCTTCCATTTGTACCTAGATAAGTTCGTGGTTATTTTCATTTATGATGTGTTGATATATTCTCATAAAGAGTAGGACCATGTAAATGATTTGAAGATAGTCATTGACACACTTCGAGAACACAAGTTGTATGTCAAGTTGAGCAAGTGTGAGTTTTGGTTATCTCAGGTCTTATTCTTTGGACATGTCATTTCTAGGGTAGGAGTCGTAGTTGATCCTATGAAGATTAAGGTTGTTATGTCTTTAATATAGTCACTCTGATCCATAGTTTACTTGGGTTGGAGGGTGATTAAGCCAAAAATCGTCGATCTTAAGTTCCCCACAAGGCGGGAACTCAGTCCTTGAGGTGACCACACGAGATTCGGATTAAGTCAACAATTAACCCACGATAATTAAATCAAGCAATGAAAGTAATGTGGAGTTAAAATTTATTATAACTCTACAAAATACGTGTATAGTGCAAGTAATGTAGAGTGTCGAACACTGGGAACAAGCAGGATAGATCGAAAATGAGTGCTCAAGAGTGAATGTGATGAAATATCCACAAGTAAGCTATTTTGTGGGTTTTTAATTTTATAGTTTTTTTATTGAATTTTTATTTTATATTTTTTTATTTTGATTTTTAATATATTCATTTTGTATTTTATTTTTATATTTTATATTTTTTATAATTTCTTTTTCTTTTAATAAGGAAATACAACTATATGGGGTATTTATGCACAAGAGAGATAAAAGAGGGATATATATAGGTCAAAATACTCAAAATACAGTAAATGAAATATTTTTGGGCTTTTATGTTTTTTTGTGATTTTTCCAATTTTTTTCCTAATTGTTTTGGTATTTTTAGAATCAGGAATACTTGAAAATAATGCATATAATGCAAATCCGGCATAAAAATGAGGATAAAAAATACCAAAAAAAGTCCAAAATTCCTCAAATTAATTTTACAGTAAGGATAATCAAACATAGAAAAATTAGAGACAAAAATTATATTTTTAGGATTTTTTGGAGTTTTTAAGATTTTTATGAAGATTTTAGAGGTTTTCTAATTTTTAGGAATTTCCTTTTGAAATTTTTAATGATTTTTGATCTGGAGTTAAAACACATAGACACACATACAAAATATATTTTTTTTGGAATTTTTCAAAAACTTTTTATAATTTTTATGTATTTTCTAATGCAAACAGTAAAGAAAATGCATTTTTTGAATTTTTATAACAATAAAATGCAATAAAATGCAAAATAGAAATATACGTGGAAGAACAATACAACAAGAATGTATGCCTAATTGTTTGGTGATTTTTCGAATTTTATAGATGCATGAAATAAATAGAGACAATAAAGAGGAAATACACTACTAGTAAGGGCATATATGTAAATATCCAAAACATCTAGGGCACATCTGTAATTTTTTCAAAAAATTATAACTTAATACAAAATTTTCTGGACTAAATACAAATGACCCAAATTCCAGGGGCTCACGTGCAAAATTGCCAAGTCCGTGGGGCACGTGATCTAGCGAGGACCTAAATGTAATTAACAAAACCTAAGGGGCTAATTTGCAAAATATCCAAAAATATTACATGTTATAAAATATTATCTGGAGTTAATAGAAATACAAAAAAACCCAGGAGCCCCCATGAAAAATGTCATGTCCGCTCACGCGCACTGGTACATGAGGTGACGTGGACAGGGACCTTAGTACAAAAATAGAAAGTACGGGGGTTTAGTTGCAAATATTATACAAAATATTGAACTACAAACGACAGTTTATGGATCAAACTTTAAATACAAAAACTAGGGGGTATCAGGTAAAATTACCCCCACTAAGGCGTGATCCAACAACGGGCCTCGCTTCACTTGACACATGACAGCATACGGACGCCCGATGATGGTTCGTATTCGACGACCGTGATTAGATCCTCCAAGGCTGATCGAACGATGGCGACATGGGAAGATCTGACGGTAGCTGTGCGATCTAGGCTCTGGCCTAGATCCAACGGCCGGTAGCCTAGGACGAATAACAAGGAAGAAGGCCGGCGATGGCGATCTCCCCCGACCTCGATCTCGGCTCCCGGCGACTCTTTCGAGCTCCAAAATCGTCTTGGTGATGCCTGAGGTCCTCCCCTAGCTCCTGGCATCTCTGAAACCCTCCGGCCAGTGTCTGGAGTCCTTGCGAGGGCTCGGCGGAGCTGGAAGACTCCAAGAACCTCCAGCGAGGCTCAAAATGAGCCCCAGGCTCTTCCTTGGCATCTCTGGACCTGCAAGAAGGGTGAGAGGGTTGAGGGCAAAGTGCCTCGACCCTGCAATGGGGTGGAAACAGGAGGAGAGCGGCGAGCGGGTGCACGACCAGAGCGTACTCTGGCAAAGGGTCAACGAGGCGATTTGATGGATGAAACGCGAAACGAACGGGGTGAATCGATTCCTACGACTACTAGGAAGAAAATACGCAAAAAATGAAAAGAACAAGTCCCTCAAAGGTGATATACCTGAGGATTAAGACCTCGATGGCGATGTCTTGCCGGAGGTGATGGAGTCACCTCAGGCCGTCCTCGATCCTCAAGAAGGTGGGAGAGGGGAGCTGTCACCTCCCTCTTGCTTTGGGACGCAACAGGTGGAGGGGAAGGTGGCCAAAAGGGGCTCAAATTTTGAATCAAAAATCGGGTGCCTATAAGAAGGGTTGATGATCAGGCTAAGAAGAGCGAGGCACAACGGGCGATGCATTGATTCGAATGCCGAGGTTTCACTTAGGCGTGCATGCCCATTGAACGAGGATTAAAAGTCAAGAAGACTTTGAGCTGAGAAGGTGCAAGGACAATCCTCGAAAAATCATGAAAGCGGGTCGAAACTAGCGTTCTGACAAGGCTACAGAGAGGGGTCAGACAGTTGACCGGAGGTCAAGTGTCCAAGCCACCTGGTTGGTCCACGTGGACCAACTAGGAAAAACCCTGCACAAATTATTTGAAAATTCATTAAAATAGTAAATGAATTTATTAATTTTAGTTTATTAAATGAAAAATGTTTATTTTTTATAAATTATTGTATTACGATTTTATTTATTTATTCTAGGTATAAATTTAGAAGTTACCTTTTATGAGCTATATAGGTATACATAGCTATATATTTTAATATTTTATTTTTATTTTGTCACGACCCGTCCCGCTAACCGGAACATAGCTACTGCTATTCCTTCTCCAGATATGACATAGCCTAGAAATGCAACCTTCTTCAACCAAAACTCACATTTATCAAACTTTGCATATAATCGATGTTCCTTCAGAGTTTGAAGCACAATTCTCAAGTGTTCTCTATGTTCTTTCTTTGTTTTAGAATATACTAGAATATCGTCAATAAATACGATCACCAACTTGTCCAGATATGGACGGAAAACCCTATTCATCAAGTCCATAAAGGCAGCTGGGGCATTTGTCAATCCAAAAGGCATTACTAGGAATTCATAATGCCCATATCTGGTTCGGAATGCAGTTTTAGGGACATCTTCTCCTCTAATCTTTAACTGATGATAGCCAGATCTCAAATCAATCTTGGAAAATACAGAGGCCCCTTGCAATTGGTCAAATAAGTCATCTATTCTGGGCAGATGATAGTTATTGCGGGAAGTCACTCTGTTTAGTCTTCTGTAATCTATACAAAGTCTCATGGAACCATCTTTCTTCTTGACAAATAGAACGGGAGCACCCAAAGGTGACATACTAGATTGTATAAATCCTTTATCTGTCAACTCCTGCAACTGAGTTTTGAGTTATTTAAGTTCAGCTGGGGCCATTCTGTAAGGCGCTAAGGCAATTGGATTGGTACCCATAATGAGGTCAATAGTGAATTCAATTTCCCTAACGGGAGGAACTCCTGCCAGTTCATATGGAAATACTTCTGGAAATTCCTTCACCACAGAAATATTTTCTAAACCGACTGCTTCTGCCTTAGTATTAAACACATAAGCAACATAAGAGGAATATCCCTTCCTTATCAACTTATGGGCTAAGAGTCAGGAGATGACATGAGTAGGATATATCCTTCTTTCTCCATAAAAAGTGAATTCAACATCGCCTGGTTTTCTAAAAGTAACATGCTTCTTATGACAGTCTAGAAGAGCATGATATGCACTTAAGCAATCCATTCCTATGATAGCATCAAATTCCCTTATCTCCATAATTATCAGGTCTACTTCAATATAATTTTCTCCTATCTTAACCAAACAATTTTGGAGGACATTCCTAATAATTTCTGGTTCTCTCTTAGGCAAAGAAATTGCTAAAGCATGCTTGAGAGTACTTGTAACTTTATCAGCATATAGGGAGAATCTTTGTGAAATAAAAGAATGACTTGCACCAGAATCAATAAGAGTGTGTGCACTTTTACCAAAAATAATAGTGGTACCTGATACGACATCATCCGCGGATATGGCCTCCTCTTAGGTCATAGCAAAAGCTTTTCCCTCTCTCTGGTTTGATCTCTTATGTGTATTGTTTTTATTTTGTTCCCTTGTAGGTGGAGGACGACGTACAACAATATCACGATTTTCATTTTGTGCTGGTCTTCTCATAACCCGACGACCTTGGACAAGTGCAGGACAATTCTGACGAATGTGGCCCATCTCGCCACATTGATAACAGCCAGCGGTCCCCTTACGACAACTTCCTGGATGAAACTTTCCACAGTTTGTACATAGTGGAAAAGAAAGAGTTCTGTTTTCAGAAGTCCCAACTGTATATCTATTTGTTTGATTCCCATGTACACTAAGAGCTGACCTATTATCTTGCCTTGAATTCCCAACTATTCTTGGTTCTTTATTCATGTTTCCTCTCCATAGGGGTCTATCTGCAAACCTTTTCTTTCCGTGATCATTGCACTTTCTTCAGTCTATCACCACTCGTTCAGCCCTACGAGAAGCCTCCACTAATTTTGCATAATCAGTATATCCCGTGGCCGATACCATTTCCTTTAAATCAATATGCATACCATCTTCTAGACGTCTACATTTTTCTTCCTCATTTGCAACAAGAGAAGCAGTAAACTTTGAAAGTTCGGTGAATTTCTTCTCATATTCATCAAACAAATTGCTCCCCTGAGTAAGAAATAGGAATTCCCTACGTTTCTCTTCCTGATAAACCCTTGGGTAGTATTTTTCATTGAACTCTTTCTCAAAGATCTCCCATGTAATGGGAGATGGGTTTGGATATTTCATTTTCACCGATGTCCACCAATCATCAGCACTATCTTTCAGAAGAAATATGGTATATTTCAACTTTTGTTCATCCGTACAGTCTATTAGACCAAATATTTTCTCCATATTCTTGAACCATTCCCTTGCCTTCTTTGGATCAGTGTCTCCTACAAATAGTTCTCCTCCCAGCTTCTTTACATGCTCAAATGGCAACTGGTGCTCAAATTCATGTCTTTTAACAGACGGTGCAGCCATGCCTCCTAGAGTTTGAGCTATCAAGGTCAACGTGTCGTAAACGTTGTTATTGTTATCATTCTCGTGACTAGGGCCTTGTGTGGTCACAGGTGGCTGCTCTGCTGCCATTGTTTCCTATAAAAATAAAACCTCAGTTAGATCCTTCATAAATCCTCCAATAATGATTCTAGACATCCTCAAGACTATAACATCAATAACTAAATTATCTTCCAATACTTATAGGTCAACTCCTAATATAATTCTTGCTCAAGGTCCTAAAACCATTGCTCTGATACCACAAGTTCTCACGACCCGTCCCGCTAACCGGAACGTGCCGCGACATAGATCTTTCTGCTTCTTTTTCCTCAAGTACACATGTGGCAATCTCATCAAACATAACTATTTCAAGTTTACATTTCAAAGAAGTGTCTTACACAAGTTTTATCTATTACAACTCCTTACAAAAACAACAGACAATAAAAAACAAAACAACAAAAACCAAAAGCCACCTCCTCCTAGTGTATAAGCGATCCTTTCCCCTGCTAGTCGTTATTATGCTGATCTGTACATAATATAATATAACGGGATGAGTCTAAACCCATTTATGAGCTTAGACCCAGTGAAAGGATCTCAAGCTATTTACATATAACTAAAAATTGAAATATGAGCAGCATGCCAAAATTTATGCTGATAAATTTGAAATAGCTTGAAAAAGAGACTTTATGACAGTAAACATATAATAACATGCTAGATTTGCAACTGAACACTGAAATCACTTCAAAAGCAGATAAACTGAAACATAATTATCACTATCCAGCTGTTTGTGCTAATCACCACTGTGGCTTTGTTATCGGATCATGAACGCTGAAACAAAGCTAAGTCATACGCGCAGACGGTCCCAAAGACCAAAAACACCCTGCATACGGCCCAAAGCCTATATGTATACAGAATGCGGACCCAAAGTCCTCTTGATACCATATCTAATGGTTTGCCATATCTAATGGCGGTTTCAGGGTCATATCTAATGACATCACCATATCTAATGGCTAGTTCATGATTTGTATAAAAGAGCTACTGTGGTGCTTAACTTCTGATTCTGATTCTTTTCTTGCCACTAATAAATCGTACTTTTGCTAACTTAAGCTCATAACAGCTAGTTCATGAACATAAAACAATCTTGACATAGCATGCATATTCTTGTAACTGGAAACTATTAAGGACTTGAAAACCGATCCATAATGCATAGTAACTGTGCAAAACATAATTCTTCACATAAAGACTCAAATCTAAGTAGTGAAACTTATGCTTTCTGTTCCACAACGAATTTTACGCTAAAAAACATGCTATCAACATAAAGCACTTGAAATGACATTGGAAATACTTTCTAAATACTTGATTTCATATCTGGTATATATTACTTGAAATTCCTTCGTAAAAGCTCTAGGAAACACGATTTCATACTTGTTATCATAAATATGCATAAAAGCTAAAGACTAGTGCTTTAAAATAGCGCTTGAGAATCCCTCACCTGAACGCTATCTAACTTGAGTCCGAATCACCTTCTTTAGTGAAATCCCCCCTATAGCCGTCTTATATTGAATACTACGGCTTGGTGTGGACAGAACTTCGTTACGGCTTCAAAAACGTTCTTGATCACCGACAGGGCTTCGCCATGGCTCCTCTCGTGCTCCTCCCGCAACCTCGGCGGCCTTGCGGCTTTAAGGTGGAGAGATGGGTGTGGGATGAAGTGAGGAGAAGTATGGGGGGTCATGTGTATTTATAGGCCTCCACCCCTTTACATGTGGGACATGTGTCAACATGTAAGGGAGGCTACAAGACACATGTTGTCTCTTATCCATGTATGAAGACACATGGCATGACACATGGCTTAATCATGAGAAAACTTGTTGCTCAAGTAATAGGTTTGTCTTATCCATGATATAACTTGTTGCCCAAGCAAGGTGTGGCTTATTCACAAGATAACTTGTTGCCCAAGCAAGGTGTGGCTTATCCACGAGATAACTTGTTGCCCAAGCAAGGTGGCTATATCATGACACGTGCTAGTCTTAGGATAATGACACATGGCACTATTGAGGTTTTGACACTTATCCTGACTATATAACAACACGTGTCCCATGATTTCCTCTCCATGTGTCCACTTTTGCTAATGACGCTTAATTATCACTAATGACGGTTAATTAGCACTAATCATGCTTAATTAGTCTTAATGATGTGATTATGGCCAATGAGTATAAATCTATAACATTATGGGCACTATGCTAGTAGTGACTTCTACTACTTATAAGGTACTACCAAAATTCCAGATTACTAGATGTGGTACTACGTTTTGATGTGCTACACAAACCAAAGAACACTTTAAAAGTCATGATTATTCAAAATGGTCTCTGATTTTTACAAAACAAGTTTCAATGAATTTGTTGCATCAAAACGAAACTATTGAATGTGTAAAATTCTATCAATTCAATATTTCCTTGAAATAACACTTGATAACTTTCAAAAGCATAGTGTACAAAACGCGCATTACATATTTTGTGTATTTTATTTATTTATTTTGGTTCATTAATTTATATATTTATAACTCATTTTTATACACTTAAATATATTTTTATTTTATTTTTCTGATGAGTTTTGTACACTTGAATAAATAGAAGTGTTAGTCATATAGGTATAGTTATAGGTATTTCATTTAGGTGTTGTATACAGATATTTTATTTTTTGTATTTTCTTTAGGTTTTTGTTCTGATTTTGATGTACACATACAATATAAATAATATTTTCAAAATTATAAAAATATAAAAGTATAAAAATAATGAATAATAAATAAAATGAATATTTTAATCTGTACAAGTATACAATAGGGGTCCAAAACTCAACTTTCAAACCGTAGCTCCGCAAAATATGAAACCACCTTCATTAAATAGCTTATTGAAAATTATATACAATTAAAGTGATTTTGATATGTTTCGAGTTTTTATTTGAGAGATACAGGTCTGGGAATATGGGGTTTTGAAAAGTCATTCAAAGTGTAACTTTTTATCTACACATTATTTTTGCATGAAATCAATTTTGTAATTTTCTTTGTTTATTATATACAACTTTCATGTACAAAGTTTATTTTTTTGGAATATAAAATGTGGAACTAAAAATAGGTCCCAAAAATAATAAAGAATGAATTAAATAGAAGGTATTATTAATTGTATTTTGGCCCTTATCTCCCCCTACTTTATTCCTTGTCGACCTATTCATCTAGATGCCTAGATCTCGGGGTTTTGGGTCATAAAATATTCACAATATTTTATTCTTTTTCTTTTCTTTATTCTATGATTTTGGCTTTAAAATCTGCAATTTATACACTATTTACATACACATGTATGAATGCTAAGATGCATGAATTAAGGGTATTTACATGTATTTACTAGGGTTTTTGAGGCCAAAATGATAGAATAAAGATGATGAAATGGAGGTTCATCATCTCCCTATACTTACCTTTGCTAGTACCTAGCAAATACTTATGCAATAAGTGCAGAAAAAGACAAACAAAGAAAAGTAAAAGAAGAAAAATGAATTGAATTTAATCATCAAACTTATCTTCACAAAATCAAAGTTTGGAGCTTAAGGCGGACCCTTGGAATTTTAGTGTGGGCGGAACTTTAATGAGAATCAGACCAAAAATCCAACAGCCTTTGAGAATCCCAAAACTCTGCTCAAGTCTCCTTAATAGCCAGGTCAGAAATATTTCAACTCATACGCAAACCCTTACGACTATGAATCTGACTCGTACAGTGTAATGATAGTGTCTCTCCCCAACTAGAATGACAAAGAGACTGGCTTCTCCAATATGACAACCCAATGATTCCCCAATCCAACAACTCCTTCCTCGAGGAGCAGGGTATTCCCTTCTAAGTTCAAGGGGCAACCAACTCAAGAGGAGGGGTGAAGAGAAGAATGGACGGTAGTCAGTGTAGCTACCTATCCCAGGATGCACGACCAGTGTAGTCAAGTCATCCAGCTGCAGGCTCACATGATTTAACTTTGAAGCTCAAGCTTGCTTATTTACTATACACATATGTACACTCTGACAGGAATTTTTATTTTTGTACAGGCCTGCCCACTTTTTGGAGTTTTTGGTTTTTGTATTTTTTGAATACTATATACAACAACATTTACATAAGGAGTTTATCCTCTTGAGCCGGTAGACTATCCCTCTTTTAAAGCTTTATTGCAACCCACAATCTCATGTCCTCAAAACTCATCATCACCGGATGGGTTGGGGTGTACTTCCCTCCCTAGAGGAGGACAAATTTTTCCACCTGTGTGCGTCTCATACCGGTAAATCCAACCCCCTCACCACTCCAACTGAGTTGAGCCATGTGAAATGTGCAGGTGTCCAAGTTAGGTCATTATCAACAAGAGTCGTACGTGTGCTCCGAAATACTCTACTTAGGCAGTCAAGAATCCATTGAACCAAGTCTCTGACCATCAAAGAATTAAGTCAACTAGACCTGAAGTACCTTAATTCCAGCTCCTATAAGGTTCCTATTATTAGGTAGATTTTAAGGTCCAACCAAGCTCCAATCTTCGGATTTTATTTAGACTTCTTCAACCCTCAATTTCAATCCGAAAAATACGAATGCTATGTAGAAAATATTTTTGCAATTTTCGAAGATTTAGAACTTTTTATGGATTTTTGAAAAGATGATGCATATGCATTTTTTTTACATTTTTCAAATGTTTTTGGTATTTTTAATTTTGCTAATGCTTTTGGGATTTTTGAAAACAAACGATTTTGGCGAAAAACTAGGTATAAATATTTACACGGGGGTGCATCTTATATTTACAAGAATTAAATTTTAAGGATTTACAGAGGGTATGTGGTCAGTTATATATATATATATAAAGAATTTTAGGTGAGATGTATGTATTCCTTAAACTTATTTTTACAAGGTTTTTCAAATTTTGAAAACTATAGTCCAAAATAATTTTTACAAATAATTTTTTACAAAAATGTACACAAATTTGAAAATCATTTTGCAAAGGTTTTCCAAACAGTATACATAGATTTTTCAAATATTTTTGCAATCATTTTTCAAACCATTTGCACATCGTTTTTCAAACATTTTATTTCACATAAAGAACATAATTCTACAATTAAAATGTTTTACAAAGGTTGAAAACATGTAACAAAATGTTTTCCAAATAGTTTTCAAAGTATTTTTTACAAAGATTCTCAAACTATTTTAAACATTTTGCAAAAAAAATCACCTGATTTATTAATCAGTAAGTACAAAAAGTATTTGAGGAATAATCACATCTTTTTATTAGGGTTTTTAATGAGTTCTATAAGTATAATAGCCATAGTTAAAGATACGAAAGTACGAGTTATGGCTAATGTATATACACAGTATATACGACCCCCTATACTTAGCTTGAGCTATGTCCTCATAGATTGGAGAGAAAAGAGAAGACATAACTCGTACAGAGTATAAAAAAATATAAAGAATAAACGAATTAGAGATGAATGAATAATCGAATGAGAAGTCGACCGTCCCCCTATATTTAGGATCAAATAATCCTAAGTATAGCAGACTGTACACAAAGCAGGAAGGGTCAAGGGTAGGAATGAACATATCGTACTCAAATTGTCTCCCCCTATACTTAGCGTAAGATATACCTAAGTATAGACAAGAAGAGGATACAATGTAGAGGATCAAAGATTAAAATCAACTCGGGGTGCACACCCCCCATACTTAGGACAAAGTACGTCCTAAGTATAGAAGGCTGATAAAAAGGGACGACACCTTTCTGATAGATAAAGAAGATAGAAAAAGAAGAGAAGAAAAGAGAATAAACAGATCACAGCTCAGTGTGTGCACCCCCTATACATAGGAAAAGGTGCGCCCTAAGTATAGCAAAATCATAAGATGACAATGGGGTGGCAGACATAACAGATGAAAGAATGAATGATATGGACATATGGATCTATACAGTGGAAGATGGAAGTGATACCATGTATGAAATGCAGGTGATGTGAGTCAAAGAGCACATCTCATACCAAATGAATAAGGGCAACATCAACGGTCGGTGAATCATGGTCTAGATATAGTTTCAGGCGTTGCCCGTTGACTCGAAAGGTAGAGGAAAATGACAACTCGGATATATCAATACTGCCATTGTCATGTACCTTTCTGACCACATATGAACCTTTCCACTTACTCTGTAATTTCCTTGGAAATAATTTCATCCTAGAATCAAATAACCATACGTGCTGATCGGGATCAAATTGTTTATGGATGATATGAGAATCGTGCCATGTCTTCACTTTTTCCTTGTATTGTGGGCTACTTGAAAAGGTTGTATCTCTCGGCTCCTCTAGGGATGCCAACTCTGCTCTTCTCTGTTCTCCTATACTCTCGGGATTCAATAATAACTCTGTAACTGCCCATAGTGACTTGTGTTTTTATGATCTCCACCGGCAAATGGCACGGCTTGCCATAGACGAGACGAAAGGGAGATGTCGCTAATGGTGTCTTGAAGGAGGTCCGATAAGCCCACAAGACCAAGTCCAAAAGCTGTGACCAATCCTTTCATTTTAGGTGGACTACCTTCTGTTAAATAGTCTTGATCTCCCTGTTCGATACTTCAGCAAGACCATTAGTCTGAGGGTGATATGGAGTGGCAAAATGATGGTCAATGCTGAACTCATCTGCAAGGGCCCTTACCTTGTCGTTGATAAAGTGAGACCCCCGTCTGAAATCAGAACTCTAGGTACCCCGAACCGTGAAATGATATTTTTCCTCAAAAATCGGCACATGGTCTTAGCATCTGCAGCTCGGGCGGGGATGGCCTCAACCCAACGACTCACATAATCCACAGCTAGCAGAATGTACTCAAACCCTTGACTCTTAGGAAATGGGCCCATGAAATCAATCCCCCATGCATCAAAAACCTCACAAATGTGAATGGGCTGAATGGGCATCATGTCTCGCTGTTCGCAAGTACCCATCTTCTGATAGTCAGTACACCTCTTCACGAATTCATCAGAATCCTTGAAGAGAGTAGACCACCAAAGGTCGGATTGGAGCACCTTATGCATTGTCCGTCACACAGAATGATGTCCTCCTACCTCAAGCTTGTGGCAGTAGGTGAGGACGCTATGCTGCTCTTCTTGAGGAATACACCTCCTGCAGATACTATCCCCTCCTTCATGATAAAGGACGGGATCCTCCCAGTGGTATGACTTGTCCTTTGCAAGGAAGTTCTCAAGTCCCTGCCTGGGCCAACCTTGTGGAATCGTCTTGGCGATAAGATAGTTCACAATGTCAGCCTACCATGGAAGCGAGGTAATAGCAAGGATCTCCTCGTCTGGAAATGTCTCAGTAATAGGTGCAATGGCTCAGATTCCTCAAGGTTCTCTAAGCGGGAGAGGTGATCCGCCACCACATTCTTAACTTCAGGTTTATCCTTAATCTCAATATCAAACTCCTGGAGCAGAATGATCCATATGTAAGTCGAGCTTTGGCATCCTTCTTTGCCATGAGGTATCGGATGGCGGTGAGATCTTTATAGAAATCACTCTAGATCCTAGAATATATGATTAGTACTTATCCAAAGCAAAGACTACAGCTAGCATCCCTTTCTCATTCAAAGTGTAATTCCACTGAGTGGCATCCAAAGTCCGGCTAGCATAGTGAATGGCATACGGCAATCCATCCCTCCTTTATCCAAGCATAGCCCCTACAGCAAAATCAGAAGCATCCGTCATGATCTCGAATCGGAGAGACCAATTGGGTTGCTGAAGGACAGGAGCCGTGACAACCATATTCTTGAGAGTCTCGAAAGACGCAAGACACTGATCATCGACAATGAACTCGGTGTCTTTCATCAGCAAGTTAGTGAGCGATCGGGAAATACGACTGAAGTCCTGAATGAACCATCAATAGAAACTGATATGCCCCAGAAAAGATCGCAACTGTCGCAGATTGGACGGTGGATTGAGTTTTCTAATGATATTCACCTTGGCCGGATCAACCTCCATGCCCCTGTTGGAGATGATATGGCCAAGGACCATCCCCTGAGCCACCATGAAGTGACTCTTCTTCCAAGATAAGACAAGATGATCTGGCTTCTGATATGTATGTGTAAAGGATACCAAATCTGCATGTGAGAACTCTCGCTGATCGTGAAAATCTAACGAAGGAAGCCCTGCTGGAATGTCTGTGAACTGTGCTAGCTCGCACTCCGTCCTAGCTATCGGCTTAGAAGGAATCTGATAAGATATATAATCATCAAAATCATCCCAATCAATGTCCGAATCCGATGGATTTGAATCTAACGAACACGAATGAAACTCTCCTTCACCACTCATCCCGCAACTGTCAGCCTCTAATGTGTCCTCTATCAGGGGTGTGCTCTCCAAGCTCTCGACTAACATAAGTTGTAAGTATGCTGAATCTACGGGAAAGGTGAGGGCTTGTGCTATAGGATCTGTCCAAATGGCTTCATCAACGATCATCACAAAGTCGCACTCTTGGTGGATGTCTTGCTCAGTCTCTGTCATCTGCTCTGTGTCTCTAAGTTGCTCTGAGTAGGCTGAATCTCTCGCTTTGGTTTCGTCGATCGTCTATATTTGTATACTTTCATCCTCTACGCAAAAGTACACCTTGCTACTACCATGGTCGGTCACCGTCTTGGCAGTGGTCAAGAATGGGCATCCAAGTATGATGGGAGTATCATTTACCGACTCAGGGATCTCCATGTCCATTAAAACAAAGTCCATGAGGAATTTCAGGCCCTGAATGGTAACAATCATGACTCTCAACAACCCCTTCGACCTCTTAATCGATCGATCAATAAACTGAAGGACTGTCCTGCTCCGATGAAGAGGGCCAAACTCGAATTAGTCGAGCAGTGCTGCCGGAAGGAGGTTGATAGAAGAGACGTTGTCTAATAGAGTACGATTGAACCGCTGCTCCTCAGTCTCGCATATGACATAGGGAGCTCCTACATCAGCTTTCTTGACTGGCAATCGGTTATGAATGGCAAAGTATGTGGCACGGGTGATTACATGTATATCTCCTCTGTGGTTCCTCCTCTTCGTGCATACAATAGTCTTCTCTCTCAAGTTCTTCTGGAAGAGGGGGATGTGCTCAAGTGCCTCCTGTACAGTCAGCTGAATTTGAAATCTGTCAATCATCTACTGGATGAACTCTAACTGTTGTGTCTTTTGGTGATTTTCTTTTTTTATTACCCTTCTCTAATCGGAGTGCTTGAGGGAAGGGAATGACTGGGCTCTCCTCAGATGGAGGGCTAGGAAGAGGTTCCTGTTCCTGTGAAGGAATGGAGTCCATACAAATATCATCATCCAACACATATGGACTCTGAGAAGATGAAGAAACCTTTCCTTTATTCATATTTTTGGTCCTTTTCTTCTTACCACAATCTTGAGAAACAAAAGGTGGTAACACAACAGAGGGAAATACATCATGAATAGAAGTGGTGGCCTCAGTACCACCCACGACATCTAACTTCGCGGCATCAGCACCACGCTCTGGCTCAGCATAAAAAATGGTGGCATCAACACCACCGTCTACATCTGGATCATCAAGCGAAATGGTGGACTCAGTACCACCGCCTATATCTGGACTCATGACGACCTCAGTACCGTCCTTTGGATCTCTATCCTTGGTGGCATCAACATCACCGTCATCAACATCATTAGCGGCATCAGCATCGCTTCTCTCCTCGTCTGCTGCTCCTGATTCCTCGTGTGTTTGTCGCTCAGACGAAGCACTTCCGGCTGGCATCCTACCGCTCCTAGTACTCACGAAATCAGCATCAAACATAGAATAAGACATGTCATTCAAAAAGTCACTAGGAGTGGTATCCTCTGTAGCAGTGGCAAGCCTTCCGATTTTCCACCCTGGGACTCGAGACCTCTGATTTCGCCCCTTGCATAAAATGTCAAGGAGGGATGAGCTGTTATGGTTGCCTTGTCCTTGATAATATCCCTTATCTCTTGCCGAACTCATCCATTTCTCGCTGGAAGGATGCCTGCTGTTCAGAAAGCAAGAAGGCGAGATCGTTAAGAGTCGGGTTCTTGAAGTCAGGTGACTGAGAACCGAAAGTGTTCCCATGCTGGGTATGAGGCTGTTGTTGCTGTGAATAGTGAGGGGGAGGTTGGGAGTACTGTTGGTGAGGCTGCTGATGTTGCCATTATTGTTGTCCCTAATAAGAGGGATGAGGACCTGATAACCGCTCCCACTACCCTTGTCAATTCGAGCAAATTAATGTTCAAATTAATTACTAATGTTCGTTGCAGTCGGATAATGCGGGCAGATCAAAAACCACTTTCAATTATATTCAAGTTAATCTCGAGCGGCAAATTTTTTTACTTGGTGGAAGTCCAAGGTCGAACTCAGGGAGGCAGCTGTCTCCTTAGGTAGATTTGAAGCTCCAAGATTTGATTTTCAGAGGAGATATTTATGCTTTTTCGTATATTATATGCAAGACACATGCAAAATCAGGCCAGTTTAAACGTTAAATCAGAAATATGGTCAAATTAATTCCAAAAATTATGAAACTTAGCCAGATTATAAAATGGGATGAAATTAAGCTACACTATTTTTTTTGTAATTTTTAAATGCACGGATAATAAATATATGCAGACTTTAGTGAAAATGACTAAACTAATTTTAATAATTACCAAACGATAATATTTCCCAGAAAAAAATTAATCCAAATAGATCTAATTAGGAGATATCCAAATCACTTGAATTTCGTTAAAACACTTCATGGTTGATTAATTAAAAATCGATTAAGGTTTTCACTAAATAATTTTTCTAAGACAAATTATACGTGCAAATGATGTGATTTGTGGATATGTTGTAGCATAGGATTAGATCTACCAATGATGATTTTTCAGACATTTTTTGATAAGCAGATAATGAGTAATCATTTAATCAATCAAAATGGGCAAAATGTTGCAATTGTCACCAAGTTAATTTCCATAAATATTCTGCAAATCAGAAAAATACAAATAAATGCCCAAATGGTAGAACAAGAGTTATGCTACACAATGCAATTTTCGGAATTAAAAATGGACAACACAATGATGACAAAATAAACGTGCAAATGTAGGGGTATGAATGCAATACATAAAGAGAAATATAAGCTCAAATGAAGAACAAGGACTTACATGTAATTACCTAAATTTGAACTTCCTTTGAGAACTTGCAAGGGGTGTCAAGTGTCCCCTTTGCAAATACCCATTTGTCCTTATTATCCGATGTTTCTTCATCTGTTTTTTGGAGATGAAACAGGGGAGCTTGGTGGAGGAACTTCAAGCGCGTGCTTGACAGAGAGGCGGCCGACGTTAGGGTGCTTGGACGGTGACGAGCAGGAGGAGGCGTGGAGTGCGGCGCTTGGGCTCGTGGTCGGCTGAGAGGGGCGGGCGCACGGGCTGGCATGGGTGGAAGAAGAGAGGGGGCGACTCTTAGCTGCTTCGTGCGACCCGTGCGGCTGAGCGCACTGTGCGGCGTGGGGCTGATGCCACGTGCGAGGCTCCCAGCTGCTGTGGAAGAGCGGCCGACGCGCAAGAGCGGGGGGGAACAGCTGAAGCGTGGCCTTCTCAGCGGGTAGTGGCAGGAGGATGACGCGCGTGTTGAAGGGCGGCGTTGAAGGAGGGGCAGTGCCGCAAGTTTGGCCGACACACGGCCGAGGGTCGTCGGGGCAGAGGAGGCGTCGACGTCGGCGGACCGGAGGACGGGGATAGTGGTGTAAGGTGGAGGAAGAAGAAGAGAGGATGCGTGGGGGTATTTCAAGAAATCCCATGTTTTTCATGCATTTCTTTAACGAGCGCGAATAACCGAGGAATCAGTTGATGAAAGCTCCCCGGAAAAATAAATAAAAATCACTGTTGCGTTCGCAACGTGTGATTTGTCCGTTGAAGTGCGATAGATTTTTCGATTGGATGGATGAATGGAGATGAAATTATGGGAGAGAAAGGTATGAGGAAGAAAAGAAGAGAGGAAGAAGGGGATTACCTGTAGATGGTGGACGGATTGCCTGGGGGGAGCTCGTGGACAGAGCTCAGGTATTCGCTCGAAGGCCGCGGCAGGAGGCTGAGCTCAGCGGTGCTTTGGAAGCTCCACGACAAGGACATTAGATGGTCTCCCTGGATCTCACTGGAGTTGTTGGAGGGTCGTCGCTCGACACCAAATCTGCCTTCAACTGTCACTTGAAGGACCTGGGAGCTCTCTCTCCTACACTCCAAATTGACGGATGGAGGAAGAAGGAAGGAGGAGAGTGGGATATAAAGAGGAGGAGGAGGCAATTGGAGAAGAGATGGAGAAGGTGGATGGGGTGGGTCGTGAAGTGACGTAGGAGATAACTTCTCCCTTAAGTCAAGGGAGAAGTGGGGAAGAATGGGTACATGGGGAAGGAGAAAGCGCCACTTGGTGCGCTAGGATGCGGCCATGTGGCTTTATTTAATTAATTGTAAAATCCATGGAGCTGACACAAGGCGGCTTCAAGAATTGCCACGTGTCGCTCCGAGAAAAATCCGCAACTAAATGTAAAGAAAAATCAAAAAGAAATAATAAAAGAGGTTACATCAAAAAGTGGTCAACACGAATGTTGCTCGTCTCGACGAGATGTACAACTTTCGTGAAGGGTCGAAAATCAAATGAGATCATCTGTACAAAAATGTATTTTTTGGTGGTACCTTATAGATATAAAATACCACATTTTATCTTTTGCAATTTTTTTGTCATTTTTAAATGAGAAAAATTAAAATAAGATTAGATAAAATATGAAAAGAATATTTACAACTTAATCTAATTTTTTTGGATTTTTAGTAATGAATAAAATAAAATGGTAAAATGCAGGGGTAAAATGGGCATTATGTACAATGTACAAAAGGGGCCCAAAAGCCAAGTTTTGCATACGAGCTCCGATTTTAATGAAATTGGTCTTGTTTCTAAGGTCTCCGAATGTATATTACTTTAAATGTGAGTAGACCTAATTCGGAGGTCGTATGAGGGAGATATATACATTTTAAGGTTCATGGTTTCAGACTTGAGTTGGGGTTTTATTGGTCAATTTTGCAAGTTAGTATTTTTTGGATATTTTTCTTTAATTAGTGTTAACAATATATACACAATATAGTTGGTTTTATTGGATTTGGAGTTAGCATAAAATATATACAAATAAGGTATTTTATCTAATATACATGTTAATATTTACAAGTGAATTGACTTCTTATTTTATGCGAATATGAATGTTAACATGCAGATATTATGCTTGCATGCATGAATGCTAATTATGCAATATAAGTAGAAATATGCATCTATTTATTCGGGAATAAAGCTCTATTTTCAACTTTAAGAGTGATGAATCACAGATTCATCAACCCCTTATACTTAAACCTTGCTCGTCCCCGAGCAACTAAAATGAAATGCAAGAGTGAAATGAGATTGGGTTCCATACCAAGGTCATGAACAAAAGTTGAAAATGGGGCTTGACTCGACCTTTCGATTAATTATTTGGCGGAACCTTATTGGGATCTGAACTTAAGAACTAACAGACTTCAAGTTCCCCAAGTCTTCTATTCAAGACACCTCAATAGTCTAGTCAGAACAAATCCTCAAACGCAAATTTCTGATGACTATGATTCTTACTTGTACTGTGTAAGTGAAATGTAACTCTCCACATCAGAAATGGCTCAGAACCAGCCTCCTCTAACAAGGTAACTCAATAACCCGGTCCAGTAACTCTTTCCTCTAGGAGCGGGGTATTCCCTTCTAAGTTCAAGTGCGACCATCTCAAGAGGAGGGGGTGGAGAAAAGAATGGATGGTAGCCAGTATAGCTACCTATCCCGGGATTCCTGACCAGTGTAGCCAAGTCATCCAGCTGCAGACTTCTTGCTAATATACATACTCCGACAGGCAATATTTTTTTTGCATGTATATTTTTTTTGAGTTCTTGCATTTTTCTCTTCCTTTTTTTTCTTTTGGAACTATATACAAGGTGCATCATGTACATCAGGAGTTTTTCCTCTTGAGTCAGTAGACTATCCCTCTTTTGAAGCATTATTGCAACCCACAGCGTCCTGTCCTCAGACTTCAACACCACCAGACTAGGTTGAGATGCACTACCCTCCCTAGAGGAGGACAGATGTTTCCACCCGTGTGCTACTCCAAGCTAAAGGATTCTACCTTCTCACCACCTCATCAATGAAGAGCTGCGTGCATTGTGCTTGTCCAAGTTAGGTCACTGTTTAAAAGAATCATGCGTGTGCACAAGATATTCTAGTTAGACTAATCAAGATGACATGTGAACATAGACTTGCGGACTCAAAGAATTAAGTCACTTGACCTGAAAAATCTTAACTCCAGTTCCTATAAGGTTCCTCTGAAATTAGGTGGATTAAGGTCAAATCAAGTCCATCCTCAATATCTACTCATAACTTGGTTCCGAACCCACTAGCTTTTCACCTTGCATATGCAAGATATGCAGATGAGATGCAGATGACATGCTATGAATGAAATGCAAGACTCTTTTTTTTAAATGCAAGGATGCAGAAGTAAATAAGAAGCCTTTATTTTCAACATTTTTGTTTTATTTTCTAGTATATAACAATTTGTATTATTTACAACATCTTTTTAGTTTACTCATAATATACATAGTATACAAGTTTTTTTCGGTATACATCCTATTTTACAACAAATCTTACAAGAGTATTATTTACAATAATTTTACAACTTTTTATACAAGTATTATACATATAGTAGAGTTTTTTTTTAAATTTTTACCCACCCTGTAATTATTGCATAATATATACAAAAATACGTGAAAATACGCGAAAGTACGAGCTATGGGTAAAGTATATATGTAATATATACACGCCCCCTATACTTAGCGTGTGCTATGTCCTCAGAGCACGAAAAGCGATGAAAAAGACATAGCCCGGGCTAAGCGTAGGAGAGCTAAAAGTACAGAATGTATAGATGTCACTCCGCCCCCCTATACTTAGGCTCTGGCAGCCTAAGTGTAGAAGAAGATCAAAAATAGGGCGGACGAGGGCAAGAGGAGAAATGGATGAGTATATACATGGAGGGCATCGGTCCCCCCCTATACTTAGGCTCTGGTCAACCTAAGTATATGACAGGAGTGAGTGTGAGAACCGATGTGATCTGAAGGATGTACAGTGAATAGATGCGGGTCACTCTCCCCCTATACTTAGGATCTAGTTATCCTAAGTATAGTCATGAAATGAAATGATATTGAGTTGGAGCCTGATTCGAATCACTGGGGAGGGAGGGAGAGAAAGTATATACAAAAAAAAGAATGAGAATATACAAGGATTAAGAAGGTTTGTGACGAACCTTCTTGCGGACGAGGGGAGGTGGATAATATACATATGTGTCGCTGTCGGAATCGTCTTCATATGAATAATGGTGAGGTGTAAGGATCGTCCAACGAGGGTCGACACACGACTGCTTGCTTAGATACGGCTTAAGAACAACCGAACTGAGCTCACTCATATAAATTACCTTGTCCGAACCATATGAGGACTCCTCAGAAAATTCCTTCTCCGGAATGTTGAAGGAAATTTTCTTAGTCGATTTTCTAGAACATGAATCATTGAGAGGGAGATGAGAGCGACGTGCTCTCAAAGGTTCGGGGGAACATCTCGAGGAATCAATTCTCGACTTCCTCTCACTAGATAGCCGACTAGAAGAGGGAGCAACCGTGTTTTTGTGTGGAGTCAATTCAGTCTTAGTGGCTTCCTTTGAAGGTCCGAGACGTGGTGTGGTGTTGATCATGGGTTCTTCATCAGACGAGTCACCATATAGAATGTAGTATTCCTGAAGGGTCAACACATGTCTCGGGAAGGTTCTAGTGGTCTCAATCAGCTTGGCATTATTGGGCTCTTGTGTCGGATCATCAAAATGGTCAAGGCAATCAACAAAGGTCGTGTCCGACTCTTCTGGTCGTGAGTCCTTCTTAGAAGCTGTCATGGTGGTGGTGCAAGCAGTTGATGAAGTGGAGGTGTGGGGAGTCTCAGAACCAACGATCGTCCAGATAGTCGGTCTTTCAGGTATAGCAAAGAGGTGGGACTCATTTACCTCTTGATGGTCACGACTGTTAACGGATGTGCGGGTCACCTTAGAGTAAAGTGTATCAAAGAATGGGTGCGGTCGGAGTGCTACCAATGCTGAAAAATCAATCTCCTGAGTCTCGCAATCTATAATTGCCTTAGTTGAGGCTAAGAACGACTTACCGAGAATAATCAGAGATCGGGTGAACTCTCCTCGGTGCTCAATGTCAATGACTGTGAAGTCCACCTGGAGTAGAGCACCTTGGAAAGTAATGATGACTGAAATATTTCCTCTAGACCGTTTAATGGATTGATCAGCCAGCTGAACGATCTCTCTTGACTTTCTGATTGGCCTGAGTTTGAGCTTGTCAAACACAGAGGTCGGGAGGATATTTATAGGTGAGTCATCATCGATTCTCGCGTGGGTAAAGATGGTGTCTTTGATTTCACACTCAACTCGGGGCAACAGCTTAACTCTGCGGCTCTTGGTCTTTCTTCCCATCACCAAGGAGGTGGCCATAGACGCTATGTGTCTTTCAGTCCTGGTTCTCTTAGTACCCGACCTCTTGGGCATTAATTTACTCTTTACAAATATCTTGAGGTCAGGAAAGCAATCTATGGCATTTATTAAGGGAAGATTAAAAATCAATTCTTCATCGAGTGTTTCCCTTATGACAAGATCCAAATTTTTTAGGTCCTTTTCATTTTCAATTTTTATGTGGGTTTTTGGTTTTTCAAATTTTTTGGTATTTTTGATGGATGAATGATCAGACTATGGATTGGAGGGTGAGTGGTTAGTAGAAGAGGGAGATAGAATGGACTCCAGTTGTACAAACGGTGTGGGTTCCCTGCTGTTCACTCTGTTTTCAACCTCAAAAGTACTCATGTCCTTTTCCACTTTCATACCCAGGCTGGCAGAAATTGAGTGCAAAATTTTCATGACATCTCTCAACTCGTTACCAAATGATTCATTTTTTAATAAGTCTAGAGATGTCATCCTCCACAAAATTCTCATGACAAATCATGGGAGAGTTCTGCTCATTTGGAGAATATTGCTGAGATATTGGGGTTCCATACTCAACATACCTAGACTCTGGCATGTAATTCTGGGTCGAGTATGGACCATCTAGATGGCAAATATTGGTCGGAGCTTCATATGATGAAACGGGGACTGATAAGTCTAGCTCATGAGTCCAATCTTGTGAATGTATAGGCTCTCCGAATGAAGGCTGGTTAATGGAAGCTTGATCACTAAAGTCAATCAAGTCTGGGAAATCATGATGTTCAAGCCTCTCTATTCGGGTTGTTTGATCGACCAAGTTATGCCCTAAGGTCAAGTCGGGATGTGTTTATGCAAATTGTTGTATGGTCCCTACTTGAGGTGAGGATGAAGTATGCAGGGGCATATAATTTTGCCAATCATCTGTCTCAGAAGTGGCTTGCTCTTCATTCGATTCTTTGATTCCCGCAAGCTCTCGAGAGTAAGGACAGTCAGCCCAAGGTGGAAGTGGATCTGGAGTGTTAGAATATGGAGTAGGTGAGAAATGCGAAGAAGCGGAGAAGTCAGTCGAAATTCTGACTTCATAATTGGGTTGAGGCGGAATCGACCATGGGTAAGGATCTCCCGTGGATGGCGGAGGATATATGGAAGAAGAGGAAGGTGAAGATGAATGGTATATGGTCGAGAAGGAATGACCAGAGGTCTCAGGGCATGGGGACCAATATCCCGACATCTTGAGGAGAAGAGGATGATTGTAAGTAGTTTGAGGTAGAAAATGCAAAATTACGCAGGATAACACATACAGACACGAAGACAAACGCAAGAGAAAACCCTGAGTTCACACTCAACACGGTGAAGGACTCGAAATCGAATCCAATTAATCTTGTTAATTTTAAGCGTGATTTTTCAAGCAAGATAGCAATGATTTACGCGACCTCTAGGGGAGTCGGCTAAAAAGCCGGATGTATCTCCCCTGTTTAACCTGTCGCCTAAGATACCGCCGGTCATTCCTTTCTTCGCTCCTATTCCAAGTTGATGGACTCAAAGACCATGCCCATCTATCTGTAAGCAGGCGGAGGCTGACAAGGCTGGAACTTTGCCCCGAAGGGTTACTAGCAACTTGTCGCGAAGTACCACTGGTTCACCCCTGACTACCCGCGAACAGGCGGAGGCTACTTGGTACTAGTCAGTAAATCTAAAAATATTCAACTCGTGATATTTGCTAGGATTAGTTGGAACGTGATATGGAAGGCGGGGATTTGGACTCTACCTTAAGGTGTTCACACACACTCAAGTACCCTCACTCAGTGTGAAAACAAGGTCGGGGTTAATCTCCTGCAAACAATTTTTTCCAATTTTAAAGACTTTTTTGATCAATAATGTTAGTAGTCCTAGTTTTAAGATCAGTTATCACTTGTTAGTCCAACCACACAGCACGTCTATCGTCCAGTCCCAATTTCCGTTTAATTTAAATGTGAAAAATAGAGGGGGAAATCGAGAAAAGCTGATGCACGAAAAACGATGATGCGTATGCTGAGTTAAGAAGACTTACAGTGATCCCTTCGCTTGTATGCAGGATGCAAAACAGAATTGAAAACTTTACACTACATGCAAATGCAGACGACAAAATCCACTCCTAGACAGGCAATTCTATTAGGGAGTGAAGAACAGGTTGATCTGACTAGATCTGCGGTCTAGGTGCATCTTTTAAGTGTATGTGTAGTCCTAAAAATTACGAGCACAAGCAATTCCTAAAGTGGCTCGAGGAGCCATTAGTGCAAGCCTAAGTTACAATTCAAACCACACAGCACACGGGGACACGGTTCCACTATTTTGACACACGCGAGAATCCAAACAGGAACCGCTGGAAATGATGCGAAAAAATATGGAAATAAATAAAAGTACAAATTCTCTCAAATCTCTCAAAGAATTAAAATGTTGATTCCTCGAAGCGTCTTAGATTCCTCGCGTTCCTCGCACAAAAATAATTTGAGGTCAGATAAAGAACGACTCGGAAAGTACAAAAATAAAAGGACGGAAAATATTCACAAGAAAACCGGGGGTCAGACTACCCAGAGATATAAAATCAAACACTCAGAAATAACTACAAATTAACCTAAGCCGTACCTCCTGATAAACACAGATTATCGTAGGTCTAAAGAGTATGTCTCACACAAGGCGGAGACAACCGATGTCGATGCGGCGACCCACAATAAAGTGTATTTAATCAACAATTAACCCACACTAAAGATCAACAAATTAGAACTAATGTGGAGTTAAAATTTATTTTTAACTCTGCACAAATGGTGTATAGTGACAAGTATGCAGAGAGTTCGAACACAGGGAGCAAGCAGGGTAATTCACAAAAATGTGCTCAAGTGAATGTGTATGTGAAGTGTCTACACTAAGCAAGCAAGCAACTACAATTTTTGTGGGTTTTTAATTTTTAATTTTTTTTATTTTAATTTTTTTTAATTTTATATTTTGGTTTTTTAAATTTTCTGATTTTTATATTTTATATTTTATATTTTATATTTTTCTTTTTTTTCAATATTGGAATTTAAAGACAATGGGATAAAAGACAAGATAGAATATTTATAAAACTAAGTAAAAATTACCAAAAATTCAGAAACAAATTGTTTTTAGTCTTTTTAGCGTTTTTTACTGTTTTTGTGATTTTTGGAAAATTTTCAAGGTGTTTTTGGTATTTTTAAATACTGAAATAAAGCAAAACAGTGCAAATAAGGCTGGCTGTGAATAAAATGAGATTTAAAAATAGCAAACAACAACCAAAATTTTTCACACTATTTTTCAAATGAAGAGAACAGAATAAAGAACACACAGAACCTGGGTTTGTATTTTTTTGAGTTTTCCTTGATTTTATATATTTTTTTGAAGTTTTTGAGTGTTTTTAAATTTTTAGTGTTTTTCTTTTGATATTTTTAGTGGTTTTTGGACTGACACTAAAATAGGATAAAATAGACACTAGGTATTTTTTTTGGAATTTTTGGAGGTGTTTTACTATTTTTTGGCATTTTCTAAGCTAGACAGTGCACAAGAGCAAGTTTTTGATTTTTAATAAATATGAAAGTAAAATAAAATAAAAAACTAAATATGTGGCGTTAAGGTACACATGTCCATAAACTTAAGTTCAAAATTTGAGAAATTTTGGAGTTAAAATGATAGGTCAAATAATTAGAACAAACATCCAAACATTAAACAGTCCTGGCAGGGACCTTTATGCAAATATCTGAAAAGATGGGGGCACGGCTGCAATTTTGCCACAAAATTATACATTGAACTAAATACTTTTAGACCAAACGCAAATAACCAAAACCCGCAAGGGTGATCCTGCAAAATTGCCAAGGTCACGCGCACTGTGCACGTGACCTGGCAAGGACCTATTTGCAATAATACAAAATCGCGGGGCTGGAATGCAAATTCCACTACAATTTTATAGCGTGACAAAATGTTCAGTGGACTAAACAATAAAACCACAACTGCGAAGCCCTTGTCCGCAAAATGTCCACGCGCACGTGCCACGCACGTGCGGTGGGCTGGCAAGGATTAAAATGTAGATATGAAAACTTCAGGGGGTTTTAGCAATTATAACAAAAATAAATCAACAGCAGATGAAAGATTATAAACTAATAAGTAATAGCAAAAATAGCCGGGTTATGTGCGCAAAATACCCAGCATAAGGGCGCATCCAACGGCGGGCGCGAGTTCACTAATCCACGTGTCAAACGCCTGGCGCCCGATACCCCTTCAGTTGATACGGCCAGGATTAGATCCTGACGTGGGATCCGACGGCCTGGGGGAGGCGAGATCGGACGGTGGCTGTACGCCACCAAGAACGCTGCTGAATCGAACGGCCCGAAGGTGCGGAGGAAGAACGGCCGCGAACTCGGCCGAGCCGAGCTTCAGACGCTCCTCCGGCGCCCCTCCGACGACCTCCTTCGTCTCCAACAAGCACGCCGAGCACCTGGAAGCTTCCTCGACTGAATGGTGGCCCCAAAATGGCGGCAAGGGGCGCCGAGGCCCACCACGGCGTAATCGGACAGGAGGCTGCTCCCAGGCTTCGTCGTGCGTCAAAAATTCCCCCAGGTGGGAGTCCTTCGCTCCTGAACCTGCAGATAAACGTCAAGGCAGCAGTAATAGTTCTAGGAGCAACAAAAAAAGGGGCGGCGATGGTGTATGGCGCTCGCCGGAGCAAGACCGGCGAGGGGGTGACGATGGCGAATATTTGTACTAATCAAAGCTTAAACAGCCAACTAAAAGCACAGATTGAAAGCTGAAACTAATTACTAACTAATGGGCAAGAAAAACGAGAAGAAAAAGCCCTCAAGTGGTGTTGACCACGAGGAAGGAACCTCGACGGCCGTACGGCCGGAGGTGGTGGAACTCGGCACTAGGTGCTCCGCCGCACCTCGCCTGAGATGGGGGAGGACTCCCCTGTCACTGGAGATCAACCCTCGACCCTCACCCGGAGGTTTTTGGCGCCCAAGCCGGTTCAAACTCGCAAAGGAGGTTTTGGGTGGTCTTTTGAAAGAAGGTGGACATGGCTCCTTCAACGAGGAAAAACGAGCGCGTCAGCGGTCCTCTGCCCGAGACAAGCCTTGGGCGAGTAAGATCACATGTAGGACTACAAATCTCATGAAGAGACCGACCTCATTCGGTGAAAGGATCGCCCTCCAAAAATCGTCAAAAACGAGAGAAAAGTCGTTCTGACAGACAGCAGGCAATGGGTCAGAGAGTTGACCCAGGTCAACTCTCCAGCCCTCCTGGTTGGTCCACGTGGACCAACCAGGAAAAAGCCTGGAAAAAATTATTCTAAAATCATTTAAAAATAGTAAACGATTTTATTAATTTTTTATTATAAAATAAAAAATGTTTATTATTTTATAAATTATTTTATGGTGATTTTTATTTATTTTTATGAAGTATATTTTTACAAGTTTGCATTTATACCCCTATAGGTATATATATCTATATACTTAAGTATTCTATTTTTATTTAGGTATTTTTAATATTATTATTTTTATTTATGATTATAAAATACTTTTATGTATACAAATATATTTTTATTTTATTTTTCTGATATGTTTTGTATATTTAATAAAATACAAGTATGTTTTGTATAAGTATATATATAGGTAATGTACCTATGTATTGAATATATACAAGTATTTTTATTTGTATTTTAATTATGTTTTTATTCTGATTTTAATACACATAATTATTATAAGTAATATTTACAACATTATAAAAATATAAAATTATAAAAATAATAAATAATTAATAAATTGAATATTTTAATATGTACAAGTATACAATGAGGGTCCAAAACTCAACTTTCAAACCGTAGCTCCGCCAAATGCGAAACCACCGCCATTAAATAGCTTATTTTCTTCTATATACAATTAAAGATGAGTACGCTGCATTTGGAGTTTTTATTTGTGAGATACGGGTCTGGGAAGTTGGCATTCTGGATTTTTATTCAGACCATAACGTTTTATTTGTACATTATTTTTCTGTAAAATCAATTTTGTATTTTTCTTTATTAAATTATCTACAACTTTCATGTACAAAGTTTCTTTATTTGATGTATAAAAAGTGGAACCAAAAATAGGTCCCAAAATGAATAAGAAATGAATAGAATGTATAGGTATTTGGACTGTGTTTTTGACCTTATCTCCCCCTACTTTATTCCTTGTCGACCTATTCATCAAGATGCCTAGGTCTCGGAGTTTCGGGTCATAAAATATTTACAATATTTTATTCTTTTTCTTTTCTTTATTTATTCTATAATTTTGGCCTTAATTACAGTATTTTATACAATATTTAAATGCACATGCATGAATGCTAAGATGCTTGATTTAAGGCTATTTACAGGCATTTGCTAGGGTTTTTGGTGCCAAAATGATAGAATAAAGATGATGAAATGTGGATTCATCATCCCCCTATACTTTACCTTTGCTAGTCCCTAGCAAACACTTATGCAATAAGTGCAAAGAGAAAAAGAAAGAAAAGAAAAAGAAGAAAATTGGATGAAGTTTAATTATTGAACTTGTTTTCGCAAAATTAAAGTTTGGAGCTTAGGTCGGTCCTTTGGAATTTTAGTGCGGTCGGAACCTTACTGAGAACCAAGTTTGAAATCCAACAGTCCTTGAGAATCCCAAAACTCTGTCCAAGTCTCCTCAATAGCCAGGTCAGAAATACTTCAACTCATACGCAAACTCTTACGACTATGAGTCTGACTCGTACAGTGTGAGTGATATGTAGCTCCCCACCTCAGAAGTGACAAAGAAACAACCTCCCCCAACCTGGTAACTCTAATGCCTCGGTCTAGCAACTCTTTCCTCGAGAAGCGGGGTATTCCCTTCTAAGTTCAAGTGCAACCGGCTCAAGAAGAGGGGGAAGAAGTATAGACTTTTGGGAGCTCAACCAGTGTAGCTAAGTCTCCCGCTGCAAGCTTCATGAGATGTAACATGGATACCATAAGCTTTTGTTTTATTGGACTATATACACTCCGGTGGGGTTATTAAATTTTCAATCCGACCCACCACTTTTTTGGAGTTCTTTTTTTTTTCTTTTTTTTTCTTTCTTTTTTTTTCAATTGCATCTGTACAACATATCTACATGGTGCAGCATATATACAAGAAATTTTCCTCTTGAGCCAGTAGACTATCCCTCTTTTGAAGCTTTATTGCAACCCACGGCTTCTGTCTTTAGCCTTCATCACCACTAGACCAAGTTGAGGTGCACTTCCTTCACTAGAAGAAGAAGAGAGGTTCCGCCTAGAAGTACTACCCTCATATGCTACCCCAAGCTAAAGGAAGCTGCCTCCTCACCACCTCATCCGTGGAGAGCTATGTGAAAGGTGCAGGTGTCCAAGTTAGGTCATTATCAACAAGAGTCGTGCGTGTGCTCTGAAATACTCTACTTAGGCAGTCAAGAATCCATTGAACCAAGTCCCATGATCCTCAAAGAATTAAGTCAACTAGACCTGAAGTACCTCAAACCCAGTTCCTATAAGGTTCCTGTTATTAGGTAGATTTTAAGGTCCAATCAAGCTCCAATCTCCGGATTTTACTTAGACTTGTTCAACTATCAAACTCAATCCGAAAAATGTTCATGCCATGCAATGCTATGCAGAAAATATTTTTGTGATGCAATTTTCAAGATTTTGAACTTTTTATGGATTTTTGAAAAGATAATGATGATGCGTGCAGATGCATTTTTTTGTATTTTTCAAAAAGATTTTTCAGATGTTTTTGGGTTTTAGTTTTGCAAATGTTTTTGGGATTTTTGAAAACAAAAAGTTTTGGCCGAAAATTAGGTGAAAACTATGTACATGGGAGTGCTTCTTATATATACAAGAAATGGATTTTAAGAATTTACAAGGGTATGTGATCAATTTTATACATATATATAGGTAGAGGATTTTGGTGTGATGTTAGTATTCCTCAAACTTATTTGACACAAGGTTTTTCAAACAATTTTTTTGAAAACTATAGTCCAATATAATTTTTACAAACATTTTTACAAACATGTACACTCATTTGAAAATCATTTTACAAAGGTTTTCAAAACAGTATAGATAGATTTTTCAACATATTTCTGCAACCATTTTTCAAACCATTTGCAAATCATTTTTCAAATATTTTATTTCACACAAAGAAAAGAAGTTTTACAAACCACACATTTTTACAAAGGTTGAAAACATGTAACAAAATATTTTCAAAATAGTTTTCAATAGATGTTCACAAAGATTTTCAAACTATTTTTCAAACATTTTGCAAAAAACATTTTCACCTGATTTATTAATCAGTATATAAAAAGAATCTGAGGAATATCACACCTTTTTATTAAATGTTTTTAATGAATTTTAAAGAATTATTAGCCATATTATTAAGAAAATACGAAAGTACGAGTTATGGCTAAAGTATATACGTAGTATATACGACCCCCCTATACTTAGCTTGAGCTATGTCCTCATAGATCGGAGAGAAAAGAGAAGACATAACTCGTACTAAGTATAGGCAAGTCTAAAGAATGAATGAATCAATGAATGAGAAGTTGACCGTCCCCCCTATACTTAGGATCAAATAATCCTAAGTATAGCAGACTGTACACAACGCAGGGAGGGTCAAGGGCGGGAATGAACAGATCGTACTCAGATTGTCTCCCCCGATACTTAGGGTAAGATATCCCTAAGTATAGACAAGAAGAGGAGACAATGGAGAGGATCAAAGAATGGAAATACTCGGGGTGCACACCCCCCGATACTTAGGACAAAGTACATCCTAAGTATGGAAAACTGTCTACAAGGGCGGCACCTTTATGATAGATGAAGAAGATATAAGAGGAAAAGAAGAAAAGAAGAAAAGAAGAAAATAAATCGGAAGATGGCAGAAGATAGAGAAGGATATACACATCACTCCCCCTATACTTAGGGTAAAAGAAGCCCTAAGTATAGGCAACAACAGGAGTGATGACACGGAACGAAGAAAGAACACTCAACTTATCTACCCCTCCTATACGTAGGACAAAGTACGTCCTAAGCAAGGCAAACACGAGAAATGGGTAGACAAGCAAAAACAGGAGATAGAAAGAGAGTTACGGGATAGAATCTACAACATAAATGGGTGATCATCATAAGGTGGAAAGCAAACCTTCTTGCGGGATCGCTGAGGGATAGATCTGATATGGTGTATGTCGACATCGGGGTCCACAGTGGACGGAGGCCGATCAGGGTCGACACGGTGAAGACCCTCAGTGGAATCAAAACGGAAAGGGACGAACTGATCAATGGAAGCAGTATGGCTAGGTTCTCCCTTGGTGGTCCTATGATGTGAAGGCGCAGACGGGTGAGTGGAAGAAGTACGACTAAGTCCGGCCTTGGAAGTCTCGCCGATATCAAAGTGAAATGGGACAAACTCACCATCCTCGGAAGAAGTGTAATCGGAGTCGTCCTGCGAGTCCTCGTCCAGGTCAAAATCAAAAGGAACGAAATCATCAGTGGAAGTATACGAACTCATATCGTCCTCAAGACTCTCACCTGAATCCTTGTCTTCAACAAGAGGTCTGAATTTATCAAAATAAATGGCAGCATCATAACCGACCTCAATCATCTTGACCTGTGAAGGGCCAGGAACGGATTTATCAGTGGAAGTAGTCAAAACAGGTCCGTCCTGTCTAGTCTTACATGGGTCATTTGTTTCCTTATGAGGTCTCTCAAAGTAATGGGCAACATCATAAACATCCTCAATTATTTTGGTATCTGCCCCCTGCTCAAATGGTTCAATCACATAAATACTCTGGATCTCATCAACACATCGCCATACACCAGGAGGAGGATTAGTGAGGTCCATGCTTTCCGACTTCCTCCCCTTTCGGGGGATCCGTCGGGTCTCATCAGTGGTCGCTAAGGAAGTGTCTCTAGTATCATCAGATCGGTCACGGGCCTCAGAGTCAGCTATGATCGGTAAAGGTGCATCAGGTGCGGGTCTCTGGTCAACTGTGGGTGTGGTGATCAACACTTCGCTCTCGTCAACAGGACGGAAGCGAATCTCTCCTGATCCATAGTCAATAACGACCCTCGCAGAGGCGAGGAATGGTCGTCCCAGGATGATTGGAGATGGCTCCCCTGTGGAGTTCTCCATGGGCAACACGACAAAATCAACATTGTGGCTCGTGCCCTGAATAGAAATAACGGCGTTTTCAAGGATACCCTTCGGCCTCTTGATTGATCCATCAGCAAACTGAACGATCATCCTGGTTTTCTTGAGAGGCCCTAAGTGAAGAGACTGTACCAGCGAGAAGGGTAGTATGCTAATCGAAGCACCGCCGTCCAGGAGAGTGCGATCACATGTATAGTCAGAGATGGTGCAAGTGATGAAAGGAGTAGCTGTGTTCTTCTTCTTGGGAATGGGACGGTGTGTGATGGCGAGGGCAGTGGCCATGGTCAGAATGTGACGCTCAGATCTGCTCCTCCGCTTTCTCTTCTTGGGAAGAGGAGCAGATAATTGGGTCATGGCCTGCTGAAGTGGGGCACGGATGATCTCATGAATAGTGGCCACCACTTCGGGTTCAGTCAACATTTTTTTGAATTTTTGGACTTCCTCCATACAAGGGAGGAAGTCGGAATCAGCATATACACGAGGCATGCCAAGAGCAGTCTGTACAGCGGCATCCTCGGGGTCAAAGGTGGGACTAGGTGTAAATGTATGTGTGGTCAAGGGTTCTGGCAAGTGGACTCTCTCCTCAAAATCTTGATCAACCAAGTGTCTCCCGAAATCTTTTTGGATTTTTAGATTTTTCTCATTTTTTTGTATTTTTGGCGATTGCAAGCTCCCATGATCACCTACAAGTGAAGCCGTATTCCCAACAAAAGGAGCATTAATCTGATTCTTCCTCAAGAAAGCAATATCATCATTCATCAAATCAATGCGCTTTGTCATCCGATTCAAGATATCACTCATAGAGATCGAGGGAGGTGACTCCATCAGGTCAAACTCGGGTGGATGTGAAGGTGGAGGTGGATAATACACAGGTGGGGATGGAGGTGGGAAGAAATCCGAAGTCTGATACTGTGGATGAGGCGGGTATGTACAAAAATCAGAAAAAATAGGAGGATGATCCTCCTGATAGAAGGGAGGTGGATCGGCTGGAGCGAACGAGGGGTCCGCAAAATCCGGATAAAATGCACTCCAGGGGTCCATCTCGAAAACAAGAGGAAGTGATTCGGGGGAGCACAAAGGTCAAGTCAAGAGATGTGAGAAAAAGGCGCAAATGCGCAGAGTGATCGATTATACACACAAAACAATCACAAGCAAATATGAAACAACCAAACCCTCAATTCACCTACTCAACTCGGTAGAGACCGAAAAATCGGTCTTTTTATCTTGTCTGTTTTAGAGTTTAGGTGAAAAGGTCAAGAAGTTGCACAAACACTTAGGGGCTGAAAATGGGATTTGGGCACTAACCTTAATGTGTGCGCGAGCAATGTAAAACGAAGACAATGAGGGGATTACTCGCCCCAATACAAGATTTTTCTTTTTGGTTGATTTTAGGGTCGAGTAATATTAGCAGTCCCAATTTTATTGATTATCACTTTTTTTGTATTTTTAATAAAAATGCACGATCCTAACGGGGATTCAATTCCTTTGAGCTCCTAGGTTGGCAAAATCTGAGGGAGAGTCGGAAAAGTAATGCAAGCGGCAAATAATGATGGATGTTAAAGCGTAAATGCTCACCTTGCCTCCAGCACTCTACATGCAAGGATGCTCAGCAGAATTGAAACCTATCTATATGCAAATGCAAAGCCGATGAAATCGCCCTAATTTTCAGAAATTGCTATTATCGTGAAGAACCACAAGTCGGCCACTTATCTTTAACCAAAGAGTCCGGTCTTGGCTTACCCCTCCTCTTCTCGACACACTCGAGTTCAGGAGTAGCGCTTGATGGGGTTCGCTCACGGCACACGGGTTAAGAGATAAATGAACAGACTGTTTAAATTTGACTAAGTCCAAACGCGGCTATAGGTACATGCAAGATATATTAGGTGTTTGGCCTTAATCTATCGCAAGCAATCCTAAATCTAAGGGCTCAATCACACAAAGTGAAGAAAACCAAAACCGGAAAACAAAGTATAAAAATGCGATGAAAACCGATGGAAAGCCGCGGTGAGCCCCCAAGTGAACAAACACTTGGAAATTGGGCCCGAATGTCCAAGTCCGAATGTACCTGTATTATTACAAATTAATAGTCTCTCTCACAAAAGTAAATGTAAGCTAATCTAATCACTCTCTCTCACTCCTCCTGCTCTCTCCTGCCGGCTTTTCCCAAGAAGGCCGGCTCCGCTTCCCAAGGATGCTCCGAATCACCTAAGCAATCCGCCTTGCTCCGCGGTCCCTCGCAAGAAGACAAGAAAAGAGACGGTCAGATAGCTCAACAAGATATATCAAAAATGCAAGAGATGGAAAATAATGTTATGGTAAACAATCACACAATCAAACAAAATGTGAACTACTCGCTGTTGTTCCCCGGCAACGGCGCCATTTGATTTAGCCGAAAATAGGTGGTCTTAAGTTCAGCACAAAGCGTGAACTCAGTCGGTGTGTTGACCACACTAAATCCGGACTAAAGTCAACAATTAACCCACACTAAAGATCAACAAATTAGAACTAATGTGGAGTTAAAATTTATTTTTAACTCTGCACAAATGGTGTATAGTGACAAGTATGCAGAGAGTTCGAACACAGGGAGCAAGCAGGGTAATTCACAAAAATGTGCTCAAGTGAATGTGTATGTGAAGTATCCACACTAAGCAAGCAAGCAACTACAATTTTTGTGGGTTTTTAATTTTTAATTTTTTTTATTTTAATTTTTTTGTTTTGTATTTTGATTTTTAATTTTCTGATTTTTATAATTTTATATTTTATATTTTTCTTTTTCTTTTTCAATGTTGGAATTTAAAGACAATATAATAAAAGGCAAGGTAAAATATTTATAAAACTAAGTAAAAATTACCAAAAATTCAGAAACAAATTGTTTTTAGTCTTTTTAGGGTTTTTTACTGTTTTTGTGATTTTTGGAAAATTTTCAAGATGTTTTTGGTATTTTTAAATACTGAAATAAAGCAAAACAGTGCAAATAAGGCTGGCTATGAATAAAATGAGATTTAGAAATAGCAACCAGTAGCTCAAAATTTTCACACTATTTTTCAAATAAAAAGGACAAAATAAGGAACAAACAGAAACTGAGCTTGTATTTTTTTGATTTTTCTCTGATTTTATATATTTTTTTGAAGTTTTAGAGTGTTTTTAAATTTTTAGTGCTTTTCTTTTGAGATTTTTAATGATTTTTGAACTGACACTAAAAGATGATAAAATAGACACTAGGTGATTTTTTTGGAATTTTTGGAGGAGTTTTAATATTTTTTTGGTATTTTCTAAACTAGACAGTGCACAAGAGCAAGTTTTTGATTTTTAATAAATATAAAAATAGAATAAAATCAAAAACTAAATATGTGGCGTTAAGGTACACATGTCCATAAACTTAAGTTCAAAATTTGAGAAATTTTGGAGTTAAAATGATAGGTCAAATAATTAGAACAAACATCCAAACATTAAACAGTCCTGGCAGGGACCTTTATGCAAATATCTGAAAAGATGGGGGCACGGCTGCAATTTTGCCACGAAATTATACACTGAACTAAATACTTTTAGACCAAACGCAAATAACCAAAACCCGCAAGGGTGATCCTGCAAAATTGCCAAGGTCACGCGCACTGTGCACGTGACCTGGCAAGGACCTATTTGCAATATTACAAAATCGCGGGGCTGGAATGCAAATTCCACTACAATTTTATAGCGTGACAAAATGTTCAGTGGACTAAACAATAAAACCACAACTGCGAAGCCCTTGTCCGCAAAATGTCCACGCGCACGTGCCACGCACGTGCGGTGGGCTGGCAAGGATTAAAATGTAGATATGAAAACTTCAGGGGGTTTTTAGCAATTATTACAAAAATAAATCAACAGCAGATGAAAGATTATAAACTAATAAGTAATAGCAAAAATAGCCGGGTTATGTGCGCAAAATACCCAGCATAAGGGCGCATCCAACGACGGGCGCGAGTTCACTAATCCTCGTGTCAAACGCCTGGCGCCCGATACCCCTTCAGTTGATACGGCCAGGATTAGATCCTGACGTGGGATCCGACGGCCTGGGGGAGGCGAGATCGGACGGTGGCTGTACGCCACCAAGAACGCTCTGAATCGAACGACCCGAAGGTGCGGAGGAAGAACGGCCGTGAACTCGGCCGAGCCGAGCTTCAGACGCTCCTCCGGCGCCCCTCCGACGACCTCCTTCGTCTCCAACAAGCACGCCGAGCACCTGGAAGCTTCCTCGACTGAATGGTGGCCCCAAAATGGCGGCAAGGGGCGCCGAGGCCCACCACGGCGTAATCGGACAGGAGGCTGCTCCCAGGCTTCGTCGTGCGTCAAAAATTCCCCCAGGTGGGAGTCCTTCGCTCCTGAACCTGCAGATAAACGTCAAGGCAGCAGTAATAGTTCTAGGAGCAACAAAAAAAAAGGGCGGCGGTGGTGTATGGCGCTCGCCGGAGCAAGGCCGGCGAGGGGGTGACGATGGCGAATATTTGTACTAATCAAAGCTTAAACAGCCAACTAAAAGCACAGATTGAAAGCTGAAACTAATTACTAACTAATGGGCAAGAAAAACGAGAAGAAAAAGCCCTCAAGTGGTGTTGACCACGAGGAAGGAACCTCGACGGCCGTACGGCCGGAGGTGGTGGAACTCGGCACTAGGTGCTCCGCCGCACCTCGCCTGAGATGGGGGAGGACTCCCCTGTCACTGGAGATCAACCCTCGACCCTCTCCCGGAGGTTTTTGGCGCCCAAGCCGGTTCAAACTCGCAAAGGAGGTTTTGGGTGGTCTTTTGAAAGAAGGTGGACATGGCTCCTTCAACGAGGAAAAACGAGCGCGTCAGCGGTCCTCTGCCCGAGACAAGCCTTGGGCGAGTAAGATCACATGTAGGACTACAAATCTCGTGAAGAGACCGACCTCATTCGGTGAAAGGATCGCCCTCCAAAAATCGTCAAAAACGAGAGAAAAGTCGTTCTGACAGACAGCAGGCAATGGGTCAGAGAGTTGACCCAGGTCAACTCTCCAGCCCTCCTGGTTGGTCCACGTGGACCAACCAGGAAAAAGCCTGGAAAAAATTATTCTAAAATCATTTAAAAATAGTAAACGATTTTATTAATTTTTTATTATAAAATAAAAAATGTTTATTATTTTATAAATTATATTATGGTGATTTTTATTTATTTTTATGAAGTATATTTTTACAAGTTTGCATTTATACCCCTATAGGTATATATATCTATATACTTAAGTATTCTATTTTTATTTAGGTATTTTTAATATTATTATTTTTATTTATGATTATAAAATACTTTTATGTATACAAATATATTTTTATTTTATTTTTCTGATATGTTTTGTATATTTAATAAAATACAAGTATGTTTTGTATAAGTATATATATAGGTAATGTACCTATGTATTGAATATATACAAGTATTTTTATTTGTATTTTAATTATGTTTTTATTCTGATTTTAATACACATAATTATTATAAGTAATATTTACAACATTATAAAAATATAAAATTATAAAAATAATAAATAATTAATAAATTGAATATTTTAATATGTACAAGTATACAATGAGGGTCCAAAACTCAACTTTCAAACCGTAGCTCCGCCAAATGCGAAACCACCGCCATTAAATAGCTTATTTTCTTCTATATACAATTAAAGGTGAGTACGCTGCATTTGGAGTTTTTATTTGTGAGATACGGGTCTGGGAAGTTGGCATTCTGGATTTTTATTCAGACCATAACTTTTTATTTGTACATTATTTTTCTGTAAAATCAATTTTGTATTTTTCTTTATTAAATTATCTACAACTTTCATGTACAAAGTTTCTTTATTTGATGTATAAAAAGTGGAACCAAAAATAGGTCCCAAAATGAATAAGAAATGAATAGAATGTATATGTATTTGGACTGTGTTTTTGACCTTATCTCCCCCTACTTTATTCCTTGTCGACCTATTCATCAAGATGCCTAGGTCTCGGGGTTTCGGGTCATAAAATATTTACAATATTTTATTCTTTTTCTTTTCTTTATTTATTCTATAATTTTGGCCTTAATTACAGTATTTTATACAATATTTAAATGCACATGCATGAATGCTAAGATGCTTGATTTAAGGCTATTTACAGGCATTTGCTAGGGTTTTTGGTGCCAAAATGATAGAATAAAGATGATGAAATGTGGATTCATCATTAGGTCGCTCAATATTTATTCTAAATATCTCCCTCTTTTTCTTTTATTTCTTTATTCTTTTATTTATGCACAAAAACATGCTAATAATGCATATTTACACAATGAATGCTATTTGACAATTATTATTATTTACAGGAATATACATGTGTTTTGCATAGGTTTTGTAGCTAAAATAAAAGAATAAAGAGTGATGAATGGGTATTCACCACCCCCTATACTTAACTTTGCTAGTCCCCTAGCAAACACTTATTTGAAAAAGAAGTGAAAAAGAAGAAAGAAAAAGAAAAAGAGGAGAAAAATGCATGGATCAATGCTGATTATTAAACTGGCATTCATTAAATTGAAATATGGAGCTCGATCAGATCTTTGGATTATTAATGTGTCAGAACCTTATTTGGACTTAAGCTTAAAGCCTAACAGCCTCCAAGTTCCACCAATCTATGGGCAAGACTCCTCAATAAACCAGATCAGAACAAGTCTACATACACAAACTCTAATGACCATGAATCTTTCCTTATACAATGTAAGTGATATGTAGCTCCCCACCTCAGAAGTAACAAAGAAACAACCTCCCCCAACCTGGTAACTCTAATGCCTCGGTCTAGCAACTCTTTCCTCGAGAAGCGGGGTATTTCCTTCTAAGTTCAAGTGCAACCGACTCAAGAAGAGGGGGAAGAAGAGAATGGACCATGACCAGTGTAGACATGTATCCTTGGGAGCTCTAACCAGTGTAGCTGAGTCTCCCGCTGCAAGCTTCATGAGATGGAACATGTATACCATAAGCTTTTACTTTATTGGACTATGTACACTCCGGCGGGATTATTAAATTTTCAATCCGACCCATCACTTTTTTGGAGTTCTTTTCTTTTTGCACATTTTTTTCATGTGCATCTGTGCAATATATCTACATGGTGCAGCATATATACAAGGAGTTTTTCCTCTTGAGCCAGTAGACTATCCCTCTTTTGAAGCTTTATTGCAACCCACGGCTTCTGTCTTTAGACTTCATAACCACCAGACCAAGTTGAGGTGCACTTCCTTCACTAGAAGAAGAAGAGAGGTTCCGCCTAGAAGTACTACCCTCATATGCTACCCCAAGCCAAAGAAAACTGCCTCCTCACCACCTCATCCGTGGAGAGCTATGTGTAAAGTGCTGGTGCAAGTAAAGCCATTGTCTCTGAGAGTCATGCGTGTGTTGTTAAGTGCTCTACTTAGGCTCATCAAGATGACATATGCTCATAGCCTAGTGGACTCAAAGAATTAAGTCACCATGGACATGAAAAGCCTTAACCCTAAGCCCTATAAGGTTCCTCTTATTGTTAGGTGGATTAAGATCTTAATCAAGCTCCATTTTCCAATTTAATTCTAGGCTAGTTTAAACGTCAACTATAATCCAGGAATATTTACAAAGATGCTATTTACAAATATGCAATTTACAAGTATTTACAATCATGCAAAATTTTTGAAAAATGTTTGAAAACATGGATGTATGCATGAATGCGAAGTTTTGCAAAATATTTACAAACATTTACACAAGGTTTTTGCAAACTTTTTGTTTTCAAAACATTTTACAAAAATTTTGTACTATATACATAGATTTTGATATGGAAATATTTACAAATCCTTTACACAAATCATTTTACAATCATTTGTACAAAAATAATTTGTATAAATAAATAGGTATGTGCAAGATGAATTTTATATACAAGGGAAATTTTTTTAAATTTTATGGATTTTTAGCCATTTTTATTTATTCACACACTCACACAAAGTACGAGTTATGGCTAAAGTATATATGAAATATATACACACCCCCCTATACTTAGCTCGAACGATGTCCTTAGAGTGATCAAGAGCGATGAAGAAGACATAACTCGTGCTTAGTATAGGGAAGTGAAAAGGAATGGCTATATACAGAGATGAATCAAAGAATAGAATGAGGGGAACTCGGTGTTTTTCCCCTATACTTAGGATCAAGTAATCCTAAGTATAGCAAGCTGTACATGAAGGGAAATCTGAGTGAAGGATGTACAGAGTCTACCCCCCCCCCCCCATACTTAGGGTGACATATCCCTAAGTATAGGCAACAAAACAGGGGTAGAAAGAATCAAAAGAATACCCGAGAGTCCTACATCCCCCCTATACTTAGGGTAAAGTACACCCTAAGTATAACAAAATCATAAGATGAAAGAAGGGATGTGGGACTAAAGAATAGAGTGATATGGACAACTGGATCTATACAAGTCAGAAGAACAGTGATAATCAGGCGTGAGATGCAATAGATGTGAGGCAAGAGACCACATCTCACGCAAAGTGAATAGGGGCAACATCAACGACCCGCGGCTCATGATCTAGATATGGCTTGAGCCGTTGGCCATTCACTCGAAAGGTACTCTCAGAAGACAACTCAGATATATCAATGCTCCCGTTGTCGTGTACCTTTCTCACCAAATACGGTCCCCTCCATTTGCTCTGTAGCTTCCCTGGGAATAATCTAAGCCTAGCATCAAACAACCATACTCTCTGTCCTGGCTCAAACTGCTTGTGGCTGATATGAGAATCATGCCACTCCTTTACTCTCTCCTTATAATGTAGGCAGTTTGAAAAGGCGGTATCACGAAGCTCCTCCAGGGCTGCTAACTCTACCCTCCTCTGATCTCCTACACTATCTGGATCCAAAAGTATATCAGTGATTGCCCAAAGTGACCTATGTCTCAGCTCTACAAGTAAATGGCACAGCTTGCCATAAACGAGGCGAAAGGGAGATGTACCCAAAGGAGTCTTGAAAGACGTCCGATATGCCCACAATATCGAGTCCAAAAGCTGTGACCAATCCTTTCGGTCAGGGCGGACAACTTTCTGCAATATAGTCTTGATCTCCCTATTCGACACTTCAGCAAGATCATTCGTCTGAGGGTGGTATAAAGTGGCAACTCGATGGTCTATGCTGAACTCGCTAGCAAGGGCCTTTACCTTGTCGTTGACGAAATGAGACCACCCGTCTGATATCAACACTCTAGGCACCCCGAACCGTGAAATGATATTCCTCCTCAAAAATCTGCAAACAGTCCTAGCATCTGCGGTTCGGGCGGGGATGGCCTCAGTCCAACGACTCACATAATCAACGACCAACAGAATGTACTCAAATCCCTAACTACTAGGGAATGGACCATGGAATCGATGCCCCATGCGTCAAAAACCTCACAGAAGTGAATGGGCTGCATCGGCATCATATCACACTGTCCACAAGTGCCCATCCTCTGTCATTTAGTACACCTCTTCACGAACTCATCAGAGTCCTTGAAGAGAGTAGGCCACCATAGGACGGATTGGAGCACTTTCTGTGCAGTTCTCCTCCCTGAGTGATGTCCTCCTGCCTCAAGCTTGTGGCAGTAAGTAAGGACGTTGTGGTGCTCCTCCTGAGGAATGCACCGACGCTAGATACTATCCCCTCCCTCATGGTAAAGGACGGGATCCTCCCAATGGTAAAACTTGGCCTTCGCGAGGAAGGTCTCAAGTTTCTGCCTGGGCCAATCTTGTGGAACTTTCTTGGCGACAAGATAGTTCACAATATCGGCATACCATGTGAGCGAGGCGATAGCAAGGATCGCCTCATCTGGGAAGGTCTCACAAATAGGGTCAATCTGCTTAGAATCCTCAAGATACTCCAATCGGGAGAGATGATCCGCCATCACATTCTTGACTCCAGACTTATCCTTAATCTCTATGTCAAACTCCTGGAGTAGAAGGATCCATCTGGTCAACCTGGCTTTGGCATCCTTCTTTGCCATGAGGTACCTGATGGTGGTCAGTAAAGATGGTCACTCTAGATCCGATAATGTACGATCTGAACTTATCTAGGGCGAAAACTACGGCTAGCATCTCCTTCTCAGTGATTGTGTAGTTCCGCTGCATGACATCCAATGTACAGCTAGCGTAGTGAATAGAAAATGAGACTCCATCCCTCCTCTGTCCTAGCACGGCCCCCACAGCAAAATCGGAGGCATCCATCATGATCTCAAATGGGAGAGACCAATCAGGTGGCTGAAGGACAGGAGCCTCTATCACACATCTCTTGAGAGTCTCAAACAACGATAGACACTTATCATCTACAAGGAACTCGATGTCTTTCGTCAGCAGATCAGTCAACGGTCGGGCAATCCATCTAAAATCATGAATGAACCGTCGGTAGAAAACGACGTGCCCCAGAAAAGACCGTAGCTGCCGCAAGTTGGACGGTGGATTGAGTTTGCTAATGACATCCACCTTGGTCGGATCAACCTCCATGCCCATGTTGGAGATGATGTGGCCAAGCACCGTCCCTTGAGTCACCATGAAGTAACTCTTCTCCCAAGATAATACCAGGTGAACCTCAATGCATCGTTGAAGGACTCGGTCTAAGCAGTCAAAACAGGAATCGAATCCGTCACCGTAGACCGAGAAATCATCCATGAAGACCTCCAAGCACTCCCCCACCATGTCCGAAAAGATAGACAACATGCATCTCTGAAAAGTCGCAAGGGCGTTGCATAGCCCAAATGGCATGCGCCTGAAGGCGTATGTGCCGAAGGGACAGGTGAAGGTGGTCTTGTCTTGGTCCTCTGGCGCAATGGCCACCTGATTGTAGTCGGAGTACCCATCCAAGAAGCAGTAATGGCTCTTCCCTGCCAGTCTCTCAATGATATGATCTATAAAGTGCAGGGGGAAATGATCCTTCTTTATGGCATGGTTGGGTCGTCTGCAATCCACACAGACCCGCCAAGAAGTGGGTACCCGGGTAGCAATCTCCTCTCCGGACTCCGTGACAACAGTAGTGATGCCCGTCTTCTTGGGCACCACTGATGAAAGGGGATTTTGTCGAGGTCGTGTCTTTCCACAAGGCGGATCGACAGTCGCTGAGTTGACCTCAGACAGAATCCCAAATCGATCAACAATTAACCCACAATCAATGTATGCAATGAATATCCAAAAATGTGGAGATAAAATTTATTATAACTCTACATGTAAATGTGTATAGGTGTAAGTACAGGTAGAGGTCGAACACTGGGAGGCGAAGGGAATACATGTGATGGATAATTTACTCAATCCTTTGTTCATGACCAATTGTTTATTGTTTTTGTGGGTTTTAAATTTTATATATTTTTTTATTTTTGTTTTAATAATTTTTATTTTATTTTTCTGGGATTTTGCTAATTTTTATGCATTTTTATTTCCAAAAATGTCCCAAATATGGGACTAATTAAATAGGCCGAAATTAATTTGGGTTTTAAAATTATATAATAAGTGTCAAAATTAACACAAATTAATTTAATACATAAATAATAATATATAGATAATTAAAAAATAGGAAAACATATTTTTTTGTATTTTTGAAGGGTTTTTATATTTTTTTTGGATTTTGGAGCTTCTTGAAATTTTTATATTTTCTTTTTCTATTTTTTTGGGGTTTTCAATTTCTGGACTTAATATATATATATATATACCATATATAATATTTTTGGAATTTTTCAAAAACATTTTCTAATTTTTTTGTATTTTCCAATTTAAACAGTGCAAAAAGGGCTTCTTTTTCAATTTTAATAATTAGAAAAAGTGTTAAAATTGTGAAATAAAATATGGACGTGCAAGAGCATCACATGTAACATCTATCCAAGTTTTTCTAGATTTTTAGAAGCCTCATAGTATTTTTAATGAATACATAAAAGACACAAAATAAAATAGCCTAGTAGGGGTATTTTTGCAAATAAAATAAATACCAGGGGCATCCGTGCAAAAATACCAAAAAAATAATAACGTGTTCTGCAATTTTAAGGACTAAAACCAAATGAGCAAACCCGCCAGGGCCCCCTTGCAATTCAACCATCACGTGGGACTACACGTGATCCGCACCCACAGGGACCAAAACGTAATTTCAGAAACTCTAGGATCCTAGTTGCAATTTTTCACAAAAATAATACATTGGAGATTTTATTTAATGGACTAAAGATAAATATGCAAATATACAGGGGGACTTGTGCAATTTTACCACCTCACGTGGGATGACACGTGAGGTGATGTGGACTGGACCCAAGTGTAATATGAAAAACAATACAGGGGTTCCATGCAAAATTTCCACCTTATTTACAACGTGCTATTTATTTTACAGTGTTAAAAATTAAATACAAAAAGGCGGGGGTACAAGTGAAAATTACCCCTAAACGCGCGCTGATGGACGGCGATGAAGGCTTGACTTGGACACGCGTCGCACATCCAACGGCGGATACCGGTTCGTCGATGAAGGGTTCGGATTAGATCACCCGAGGTGATCAGACGGTCTGAGAGCTGCTCCATCGGACGGTTGTGATTCGACCTGGGCCTTCGTTCTTCATCCAACGGCGAAGAGCACACGTGCAAGAATAGGGAAGAACGCTCGCCGGGGCGAGCTTCTTCCTCCTCGATCTCGCTCCTCCGCCGGTCTTTGCCGCACCTGAAGGTCCAAGACGCTTCCTGGAGGGTTGCTCTATCTGCTGTAGGTGGTAGATCGGCCGGAGACACGCTGGAGCGCCGCCACGAGCTCGGAGAAGGAAAGCAGCTCCAGGTACCTCCGCCCGCTGGTAAATCGACTCCTGGTGCTTTGTGAGGCACCTAACCTGCACAGGAAGGTAGAGAGGCTCGAGGGCGTCACCCTCGACCTGGGGTTTGAAGCTGATAGCACGGGGATGGTGATGGGCGAGGAAGCTCCGGCGAAGGGTGATGGAGGAGCTTCGATTCGCGGAACCAAGGGCGCTCCGGTTGATAGGAGGTAGCTGGAAGGTGGAGAAGGCGAAGGGGAACGAAATGGCGGTGAAAGCGAGTCGGGAAAACAACGATGGCACGGTGGAGAAGTCGCCGGAGCGGAGCTCCGACGAACTTCGAAGAACCTAAATTACGCTAATCTACTAATCCAAATGCGAAATAAAATGCGGAAATAAAATGCGGGAATAAAAATCTGCCTAAAAAGATAAACGCGCAGCTCTTATACCTGAAGGGACTCCAGGGAGCAGGGCGGCTGCCGGAGCGCCGCCGTGGGTGCAACCTCCGCCTCTCCGACCGATTCAAGGCGCTGGCGAGCTCCTCCTGTCACAAGGAACATCGCCGGGACCGAATGCGAGGAAGGGATTGGCTAAAAGCTGACCAAAATTGAAGAGGAGGCGAAGGTTCCTTATTTATAAACAGGCTGGGCACCCTTATTGGCGGATCGGCTCTATGTACAAGGGGATAGAAGATCGGGCGCGAATCTACAATGATCAGGGAAGATCTTTCATGAAGGATTCGAGGGCGATGGATGGAAGAGACGCCCAGAAAAAGGGGATGAAAGTCGTGGAAATGATGGTTCTGGCGCGCCTGGTCCCAGATGGGACAGTTGACCAGGGATCAACTCAGGCCGCGCCCTGGTTGGTCCACGCCAGCCGCTAAAAGACAAAACAGGAAATTTTAGCCTAAATTGATTTATTTGCCATAGTAAATGATTTTATTAGAATTTTCTTAAAACATAAAAAAATGTGTATTTTTTCATGTAGTATTTATTTGTTATTTTTATTGAATTTTTCGAAGTGTTTTATTATGGTTTTAATTTAATAATGTGTATATGTATGTATTTACATGTATTTTTGTGTATTTTATTTTTAATTTGTTTATTTTCTTTTATTATTTTATTGGTTTATTTTATGAATTTATAATTTATTTTTGTGAGTATAAAGATATTTTTATTTAATTTTTAGGAGTTTATTTACATTTTTAAATAAATAGGTATATGCATATGTAAGTATACTTATAGATATTTTACCTATATATTATATACATTTTATTTATTTAATGAATTTTATTTGTTTTTATTTTGGATTTGTATTTTTAGTGAGTTATATATAATATATTCATTATTGTAAAAATATGGATGAATAAGGAATAAAAGAATTAAATTCCCTTTTATTTATATACATATAGGTAGCATAGGTCTTTTGTCTATGTAGCCTATGGACTTATTTAATTTTTTCAAACTCTTTTTGGTTTTCTTTTAATTTTAATATATACATGTACATTATTTACAAGATTCTAAAAATATAAATTTGTAGAAATAATAGGTATTGAATAAACTGAATATTTTAATCAGGTATTATGTACAAGGAGGGCCAAAAACCTAACTTCTATAAATGAACTCCAAAAATTATGAAACTAATTTTATTAAATAGCTCATGGAAAGCTATATACAATTAAAGGTGAGTTTGGATGATTTGGAGTTTTTATTTGCAAGATATGGGTCTGTGAAGTTGAGATTTTGGCTTTTTATTCTGTGTATAAAATGTACATTGAGTATTATTTTTACACAAACTCAATTTTATATTTTTATTTACATTATTATCTACAACTTTTATGTACAAAGTTTCTTTATTTGATGAATAAATAGTTATGCACAAAATATGTGTTAAAAATACGTAAATAAATGCATGAATAAATGAGGTATTTATTGTATAATTGGCCCTTATCTCCCCCTACTTTATTCCTTGTCGACCAATTCCATGCTGGCCTTGGTCTCGGGGTTAGGGTCATAAAATATTTGCAATATTTTATTCCTTTTTCTTTTCTTCCCTTTATTCTATGATTTTGGCATTAAAAACCTTATTTTACGTACATTTAATACAATGAATCATGAATGCTATTATATACAAATTGAGGCTATTTACATGCATTTGCTGGGGTTTTTAAGGCAAAAATGATAGAATAAAGGTGATGAAATGGAGATTCATCACCCCCTATACTTGCCTTTGCTAGTCCCTAGCAAATACTTATGCAATAAGTACAAAAAGAACAAAGAATAAGAAGAAAAGAAAAAGTAAAAATAAAGAATTAAGAATAAATTGAATTGATCATGATTATTAAACTTATCTGTACAAAGTCAAAGTTTGGAGCTCAGGTTAGACCTTGGTGTGAGAATGTGTGTGGAACCTAGTCGGTAACCAAATTTAAAACACAACAGCCTTCAAGAGTCACAGAACTCGATTCAAATTACCTCAATAGCCAGGTCAGAACTAGCCTACATCATACACAAACCCTTACGACTATGAAGCTGACTTGTACAGTGTAAGTGATAGTGGCTCTCCCCAGCTGAAATGACAAAGAGACTGACTTCTCCAGAATGACAACCCAATGATTCCCCCAATCCAGCCCTCTATCGTCTAGGAGCGGGGTATTCCCTTCTAAGTTCAAGTGCAACCGGCTCAAGAAGAGGGGGAATAAGAGGTATAGAATTTTGGGAGCTCAACCAATGTAGCTAAGTCTCCCGCTGCAAGCTTCATGAGATGTAACATGGATACCATAAGCTTTTGCTTTATTGGACTATATACACTCCGGTGGGGTTATTAAATTTTCAATCCGACCCACCACTTTTTTGGAGTTCTTTTTGCATTTTTTTTCAAGTGCATCTGTACAACATATCTACATGGTGCAACATATATACAAGAAATTTTCCTCTTGAGCAAGTAGACTATCCCTCTTTTGAAGCTTTATTGCAACCCACACTCTCCCGTCATTCGACTTCATTGAAACTGGACCAGGTTGGGGTGCACTTCCCTCCCTAGACGAGGATGAATGTTTCCACCCGTGTGCGTCTCAGACTGGCAAATCCAACCCCCTCACCACTCCAACTGAGTTGAGCCAAGTGAAAGGTGCAAGTGTCCAAGTTAGGTCACGGCCGACAAGAGTCATGCGTGTGTTTCGAAAAGTTCTAGTTAGTCCACTGAGGTGACTTGAACCCAGCCCTGCTTTCTCAAAGAATTGAGTCTGAATAGACCTGAAGTACCTTAAACCTAGTTCCCATAAGGTTCCACTGCAGTTAGGTGCGGTAAGGTCCAACCAAGCTCCAATCTTCGACTTTATTGGACTAGTTCAATCATCAAGCTCAATCAAAGAATATGAATGCTATGCAAATGCTATTTACAAATATGCAAAGAATAATGCAATTTTTGAAAGAATTTGAAAACAAAGAGAGAGATTTTTACACAAAGAATTTTTGTAAATAAAAGAATTTTGGCACTCAAAGAGTAAAATATACAACTATTTACACGGGCGTGCCGCTTTATTCTACAAGATTTAAAGAATTTACTAGTTTTGACAAGAGTGGTTTATTGAGGTGTATATACAATTGATAAAGAATTTAATGTATTTATGAGTTATTTTTATTTTATTTATTATTATGATGATGATGCTTTTATTCCTCAAATTTATTTAAAAATCATTTTGAAAACTATAGTACAAAATAATTTTTGCAAATATTTACAAACATTTGAAATCCATTTTGCAAAAGATTTTGCAAACACTATATATACATTTTCACAATATTTTTACAAAAATGTTTTTTAAAGATCATTTGCAAATAGGTTTTCAAATCCTTTATTTTACACAAGTAGAAGAATTTTGCAATCAAAATATTTTTACAAAGGTTGAAAATGTTTCACAAAAAGTTTTCCAAACAGTTCACACCATTTTTCAAATCATTTTGCAAAAGTATTTTTAACCCGATTTATTAATCAGTATGTACAAAGAAAGAATCTGAGGAATAAGAAGCATTATTAATTAATTTTCAATGAATTATATCTTATTTTCAGCCATATTTATTAATAATTATACGAAAGTAAGAGTTATGTATATTGTATATACAGAGTATATACGACCCCCCTATACTTAGCTCGAGCTATGTCCTCATAGATCGGAAAGTAAAAGAGAAGACATAACTTGTACTGAGTATAGACGAGTCTAAAGAATATACGAATAAGAGATGAACGAAATAGAAGTTGACCGTCCCCCCTATATTTAGGATCAAGTAATCCTAAGTATAGCAGACTGTACACAAAGTAGGGAGGGCTATGGGTGGGAATGAACAGATCAAAGAATTAGGGGTGCAACCCCCCTATACTTAGGACAAAGTACGTCCTAAGTACAGAAAACTGACACAACAGGGCGACACCTTTTATTTAGATAAAGAAATATGAAAAGGAAAAGAAGAAAAGAAGAAAAGATAAATATATACAGATAGATGAAAAGGTCGTGGAGAATATACGCATCACTCCCCCTATACTTAGGGGGAGATATCCCTAAGTATAAGCAACGACAGGAGTGACGAAACTGAACGACGAAAGAACAACGTGGTGTGTGCCCCCCTATACTTAGGACAAAGTACGTCCTAAGTATAGTCACAAAGATATGGCGACAGATCTAGGGCACACATAACATGCTGGAGAAAGAATGAACAGAATATACTACACACACACACACACATATATATAAGGTAGAAGCTGATGAGGTACAAGACGGTATCTGACAAGTGAATACCGTACTCTCGTCGTCGTCTCCCCGTGAGAACGAGGACGCAGTCAGAAGGTGAAAAGACACCCGGATATGCAGTCAGGTGGGTGTCGGCTAGCGGGGACAAATAGATCAGGAAGTAAAGATATCGGAGGTAGCATGAAGCAGTCAATCGGCTCATAGGGTCAGCATGAGGGAACGGAGCCGATACCGTAAGACCGGGAGGAAGAAGGAATAGTACAGATTCCTCTGGTCAATCAGAGTCTCAATAGGATATGAAAAGGTAAAGAGCAAGAGATGTCATGGCATTCAGTGGTCATGAGGTCAGTAGATCATAGGAGACACACCGGATACCGCAAATCATGGCTCACCCCTGCGAGGGTCGTCAAGGTGAGCGGGCTCGACGAAGCCAGGAATCAGACCCTAATCAAAAGACTTGGTCCCGTGATCCGCAGATTGGATACACAATTAGAGAGGAGACCAAGTACACAAATCAGAAGACTCGGCTTCGTGCTCCAACAGACAGGAGACACCATGAATGAAACCGAGTACCTAGAAAATGATGTTCCCTCCCGCAGATAACCCTCAGGGAGTGGTACATGCTAGTCACTGAATAATCAGGAACAGACTCGACCTTGCGAGGGCCGTCAAGGCGAGCGGACACAAAGGCATCAGTGATCCATCAGACGGATCATCAGGTATGGTCTCGGTAGGCGACATATCGGCTACCAGCGGAAGAGACCAGAAAGTCTAAAGAATGTGGTAGCGTCCCGCAGACAACCCTCGGGGAACGTGCTGCCAACTAGGCATGGAAAGATCAGATATCAGGAGCTCAGCCTTGTGAGGACCGTCAAAGCGAGCAGACTCAAAGGAGTCTAATCAGATGGGCCCCATGATCCGTAGATCGGATAGGCAACTCAGGATGGGACCAAAATCACATATATCAAACGACTCGGTTCCGTGCTCCGCAGATCGGAGACACAGTCAACAGTGGAAACCGAGCGTAAAGAGAGTGTCGCAGTCTCTCGCAGATAGTCCTCGGAGAGGAATGCAATCTAGGCAAGGAATAGTCACAGTGTGTCTCTACCTTGCGAGGGTCGTCAAGGAGAGAGAAGGGCTTAAAGGAGCCGGGTCCATCAGATGGACCCACATAGTGGTCTCAGTAGTCGGCAAATCGGCTACCAGCAGAAGAGACCAAATCAGATCGGAAATATGTCGTAGTCTCCCGCAGATAACCCTCGGGGAACTGCGAGCTAGTCATGGAATAATCAGAAAAGACCTCATCCTTGCGAGGACCGTCAAGGAGAGCGGACTCAAAGAAGTCTGAGCAAATCGGTCTCATGCCCCAACAGATCGGGCGCATAATCAGAAATGGAGACCGAGCACACAAATCTGACGAGTCGGCTCCGTGCTCCAACAGACAGGAGATACAGGAAATGAGTGAAGCCGATCGTAAAGAAAGTGTCACATCCTTCCGTAGATAGTCCTCGGGAAGCGATGTGAGCTACGCAGTGAATAATCAGAGTACATCTCGTCCTTGCGAGGGTCGTCAAGGAGAGGAAGAGGCTCAAAGGAGCCGGATCCATCAGACAGATCCACATAGAATCTGGTCTTGATAGACGGCAGACCGCCTATCAGCAGAAGAGACCAAGAGAGCTAAAATGTGTCATAGCCTCTCGTAGATAACCCTCGGAGAGCTATGAACTAGGCAGTGAGCAAATGGAATATCAAGGCTCGTCCTTGCGAGGATCGTCAAGGAGAGCCATCTGATAGTTGGCCCTATGTGCCGACAGATCGGGCACATAATCACAGAGGGAGGCCAATCAAGCATATCATCTGACTGAGTTCCGGGTCCCATCAAAATGGCAAACCAAGCAGTAGGTGAAACCGTAGTCCCAGAAATTGTCGCATTCTCCCACAGATAGTCCTCGGGGAGGAACGCAAGCTAGATCAATGTAGGTCATGAGAATGATGGCATAAAATCTTAGGTCCTCAAAAGCATTCAATCATTCAATCATCCGGAGGGCATAAGATCAAGAGAGGGAGCAAGTAATCAAGTCATTCACAAAACATCCCTCCAGTCAATCCAGTAAACTGAGCTGGCACGACATATTATCAGGAATCTTCTAAGTGCCAGGGTGGATTAGAGAGTCAGGAGATCGGGGATGGGTCAATCTAGAAGATGAGACATCATGGGGGGCTCGGGGCACCATCATCATGAAGCCTATATCAAGATAGTACATCCAAAAATCCAAATCAAGACGGGCCAAAACCTCAAAATAGATAGATCTGTAGAAATATCATGATATCATCCTCAAATCACTGAAGCACATCACATCCTCAATCCGGTGTGCGAGACCAAAAATTCCTCAATAATGCATCACCTATGATCATGCATCAGCACAAATCCTCAATACACTCGTATGCATGTATCCAAAGTCAAATCCACCAAATCAATCTCAGCATCCTCAACATCATTGGCCCGACTTACACAAATAATCTGTAGACCTAATCCTCGATGCGGGCCTCATCAATATGCACAACATTCCCGGGTGAAGGGAGGGATGGTACGGGGTACACGAGGAAGATGGATAAGAAGGGTACACAATGGGGTGGAGAAGCTGATTGAGCATGCGTTCCAATATCGTGGATGGTAGAAGAGTGATACGGAGGGTACGAGGAGGGCGGGCGAGAAGATCGAGACACAGACAAAATTGGGTGTTCCACACAAAGCGGGAACACCGTCGAAGTGGTGGTTCGAAGAGCAGGCTCTCATCGAACCAAAGAAGATGGGGATGATACAGTAGATACGAAGAAGATGGTGAAGAAGATGTCGAGAACGAATGGACTTGGCGAAGAAATGATTGAGCTCAAGCGCCAATATCACGACTCAATGCAAATGAAGAGGTATATGTATAAGAGAGGTAGAGAGACTCAAAGCTGAAAAAAATGCATGACTCACACTGACGGGACCTACTACTCTAATAATGAAAGAAAAGCACAATGGACTCCAAGTCACACTCAAGACACAAGGCAAACCCCCAATTCACCTACTCAACACAATGAAGACCGTCAGGTGATAGTCATTTATCTTTTCGGTTTTTAGAGTTAGGTGAGAATCACAAAGTTGTACAAACACTTAGGAGGCTTGATGGGATTTGGGCTCTACTCCTTAGTGTGTACGTAAGCAAGTTAAAACGCATACAAGGAGGGGGTTGCTCTCCCCAAGACAAGGAATCCATTACGTTTTATTTTTAGGTCCAATAGAGTTAGCAGTCCCGATTTTATTTTAGTTATCACTCTTTTTTTGGGTATTTTCAATGCACGTGCCTAACGAGGTTTCAATTTTCATTAAGCATCCTAGGTTGGCAAAAACAGAGGGAGAAGATCGGAAAAGCCGCGCAAGTCAGAAAACGATGATGCATGCTAAGTAAGGAGACTTACAGCGCTTCCCAGCTCTCTCCATGCGGGATGCAGAACAGAATTGAAACCTATGCTAAATGCGAATGCAAGCCGAAGAAATCGCCCTAGGATAGTAATTGCTATTATCGTGAAGCACCACAAGTCGGCCACTTATCCTTAACCTAAGAGTCCGGTCTTGGCTTACCCCTCCTCTTCTCGACACACTCGAGTTCAGGAGTAGCGCTTGATGGGGCTCGCTCACGACACAAGGGTTAAGAGATAAATGAACCGACTGTTTAGATTTGACTAGATCCAAAACGCGCTATAGGTACATGCAAATATATTTAGGGTGTTTGGACCTAATCTATCGGCAATCAATTCCTAAGCTAGGGCTCATTCACACAAAATAATAAAAATAAAATAGAAAAGAAAAAGTGTCAAAACCGTCGAGGCCCCCAAGGGAACAATCCCTCGGGCAATGGACCTCGAGAGTCGGAGTGTACCTGTTAGAGTCCTGTATTATTACAAAATTCTAAGTGCCACTCTCTAACATGAATATACATAATAAAATAATATGCATAAAAATAGAGACTGTCTTCAAAAATTCTCTTTCTTCTCCCTTTGATGCTCTCTCCTGTTGGCTTGGCATAGAAAAGCCAACTCCACCTTGCTTGGGTGCATCGGTCCTCCTAGGAGGTCCTCCTTCGCTTGGCGGTCCCTCGCATCAAAGACAAAGGAAAGAAATGGTCAGAGCAGTCAATCAAATAATATCAAATAGGAATGAAAACCAAACAAATAACGGAATCATGGACATGAGCAAATAATTGAATAAATGAACAAATAAGCTCACAAAATCATACAAAATCCGTTGCCTCCCCGGCAACGGCGCCATTTGATGAAAGTGGATTTTGCCGAGGTCGTGTCTTTCCACAAGGCGGATCGACAGTCGTTGAGTTGACCTCAGACAGAATCCCAAATCGATCAACAATTAACCCACAATCGATGTATGCAATGAATATCCAAAAATGTGGAGTTAAAATTTATTATAACTCTACATGTAAATGTGTATAGGTATAAGTACAGGTAGAGGTCGAACACTGGGAGGCGAAGGGAATGCATGTGATGGATAATTTACTCAATCCTTTGTTCATGTCCAATTGTTTATTGTTTTTGTGGGTTTTAAATTTTATATATTTTTTTATTTTTTGTTTTAATAATTTTTATTTTATTTTTCTGGGATTTTGCTAATTTTTATGTATTTTAAATTCCAAAAATGTCCCTAATATGGGACAAATAAATACGCCGAAATTAATTTGGGTTTTAAAATTATATAATAAGTGTCAAAATTAACCCAAATTAATTTTAATACATAAATAATAATATATAGATAAGTAAAAAATAGGAAAACATATTTTTGGTATTTTTGAAGGGTTTTTATATTTTTTTGGATTTTAGAGCTTCTTGAAATTTTTATATTTTCTTTTTCTATTTTTTTGGGTTTTTCAATTTCTGAACTCAATATATATATATATATATAAATATACCATATATAATATTTTTGGAATTTTTCAAAAACATTTTCTAATTTTTTTGTATTTTCTAATTTAAACAGTGCAAAAAAGGCTTCTTTTTCATTTTTAATAATTAGGAAAAATGCCAAAATTATGAAATAAAATATGGGTGTGCAAGAGCATCACATGAAACATCTATCCTAATTTTTCTAGATTTTTAAAAGCCTCATAGGTATTTTTAATGAATACATAAAAGACACAAAAATAAAACAGCCTGGCAGGGGTATTTTTGCAAATAAAATAAATACCAGGGGCATCCGTGCAAAAATACCAAAAAAATCATAACGTGTTCTGCAATTTTAAGGACTAAAACCAAATGAGCAAAACCCGTCAGGGCCCCCTTGCAATTCAACCATCACGTGGGACTACACGTGATCCGCACCCACAGGGACCAAAATGCAATTTCAGAAACTCTAGGGTCCTGGTTGCAATTTTTCACAAAAATAATACACTAGAGATTTTATTTAATGGACTAAAGATAAATATGCAAATATACAGGGGGACTTGTGCAATTTTACCACCTCACGTGGGACGACACGTGAGGTGACGTGGACTGGACCCAAGTGTAATATGAAAAACAATACAGGGGTTCCATGCAAAATTTCCACCTTATTTACAACGTGCTATTTATTTTACAGTGTTAAAAATTAAATACAAAAAGGCGGGGGTACAAGTGAAAATTACCCCTAAACGTGCGCTGATGGACGGCGATGAAGGCTTGACTTGGACACGCGTCGCACATCCAACGACGGATACCGGTTCGTCGATGAAGGGTTCGGATTAGATCACCCGAGGTGATCAGACGGTCTGAGAGCTGCTCCATCGGACGTCTGTGATTCGACCTGGGCCTTCGTTCTTCATCCAACGACGAAGAGCGCACGTGCAAGAACAGGGAAGAACGCTCGCCGGGGCGAGCTTCTTCCTCCTCGATCTCGCTCCTCCGCCGGTCTTTGCCGCACCTGAAGGTCCAAGACGCTTCCTGGAGGGTTGCTCTATCTGCTGGAGGTGGTAGATCGGCCGGAAACATGCTGGAGCGCCACCACGAGCTTGGAGAAGGACAACAGCTCCAGGTACCTTCGCCCACTGGTAAATCGACTCCTGGTGCTTTGTGAGGCACCTAACCTGCACAGGAAGGTAGAGAGGCTCGAGGGCATCACCCTCGACATGGGGTTTGAAGCTGATAGCACGGGGATGGTGATGGGCGAGGAAGCTCCGGCGAAGGGTGATGGAGGAGCTTCGATTCACGGAACCAAGGGGGCTCCGGTTGATAGGAGGTAGCTGGAAGGTGGAGAAGGCGAAGGGGAACGAAATGACGGTGAAAGCGAGTCGGGAAAACAATGATGGCACGGTGGAGAAGTCGCCGGAGCGGAGCCCCGGCGAACTTCGAAGAACCTAAATTACGCTAATCTACTAATCCAAATGCGAAATAAAATGCGGAAATAAAATGCGGGAATAAAAATCTACCTAAAAAGATAAACGCGCAGCTCTTATACCTGAAGGGACTCCAGGGAGCAGGGCGGCTGCCGGAGCGTCGCCGTGGGTGCAACCTCCGCCTCTCCGACCGATTCAAGGCGCCGGCGAGCTCCTCCTTTCACAAGGAACATCGCCGGGACCGAATGCGAGGAAGGGATTGGCTGAAAGCTGACCAAAATTGAAGAGGAGGCGAAGGTTCCTTATTTATAAATAGGCTGGGCACCCTTATTGACCGGGCTGTAGCGGCGGATCGGCTCTATGTACAAGGGGATAGAAGATCGGGCGCGAATCTACAATGATCAGGGAAGATCTTTCATGAAGGATTCGAGGGCGATGGATGGAAGAGACGCCCAGAAAAAGGGGATGAAAGTCGGGTAAATGATGGTTCTGGCGCGCCTGGTCCCAGATGGGACAGTTGACCAGGGGTCAACTCAGGCCGGGCTTTGGTTGGTCCACGCGAGCCGCTAAAAGACAAAACAGGAAATTTTAGCCTAAATTGATTTATTTGCCACAGTAAATGATTTTATTAGAATTTTCTTAAAACATAAAAAAATGTGTATTTTTTCATGTAGTATTTATTTGTGATTTTTATTGAATTTTTCGAAGTGTTTTATTATGATTTTAATTTAATAATGTGTATATGTATGTATTTACATGTATTTTTGTGTATTTTATTTTTAATTTGTTTATTTTCTTTTATTATTTTATTGGCTTATTTTATGAATTTATAATTTATTTTTGTGAGTATAAACGTATTTTTATTTAATTTTTAGGAGTTTATTTACATTTTTAAATAAATAGGTATATGCATATGTAAGTATACTTATAGGTATTTTACCTATATATTATATACATTTTATTTATTTAATGAATTTTATTTGTTTTTATTTTGGATTTGTATTTTTAATGAGTTATATATAATATATTCATTATTGTAAAAATATGGATGAATAAAGAATAAAAGAATTAAATTCCCTTTTATTTATATACATATAGGTAGCATAGGTCTTTTGTCTATGTAGCCTATAGACTTATTTAATTTTTTCAAACTCTTTTTGGTTTTCTTTTAATTTTAATATATACATGTACATTATTTACAAGATTCTAAAAATATAAATTTGTAGAAATAATAGGTATTGAATAAACTGAATATTTTAATCAGGTATTATGTACAAGGAGGGCCAAAAACCTAACTTCTACAAATGAACTCCAAAAATTATGAAACTAATTTTATTAAATAGTTCATGGAAAGATATATACAATTAAAGGTGAGTTTGGATGATTTGGAGTTTTTATTTGCAAGATATGGGTCTGTGAAGTTGAGATTTTGGCTTTTTATTCTGTGTATAAAATGTACACTGAGTATTATTTTTACACAAACTCAATTTTATATTTTTATTTACATTATTATCTACAACTTTTATGTACAAAGTTTCTTTATTTGATGAATAAATAGTTATGCACAAAATATGTGTTAAAATGCGTAAATAAATGCATGAATAAATGAGGTATTTATTGTATAATTGGCCCTTATCTCCCCCTACTTTATTCCTTGTCGACCAATTCCATGCTGGCCTTGGTCTCGGGGTTAGGGTCATAAAATATTTGCAATATTTTATTCCTTTTTCTTTTCTTCCCTTTATTCTATGATTTTGGCATTAAAAACCTTATTTTACGTACATTTAATACAATGAATCATGAATGCTATTATATACAAATTGAGGCTATTTACATGCATTTGATGGGGTTTTTAAGGCCAAAATGATAGAATAAAGGTGATGAAATGGAGATTCATCAACCACATGCAACAGACTGACCCACTTGGAGTCGGAGATGGGGTAGTTAAAATCGGCGCTCCACCGCTTCGAGATCTCCTTCATGACAACCTCTCTAAGATTCGGGTTCAGCCACCGTTGGAACTCACGCGACGGCTTTGCCTCATCCTCGAGATAGATGTGGTGAGAGCACAGAGCCGGACTGATCCCCCGAAGATCTGCTACACTCCATCCTATCGCCTTGCGGTTCTTTTCAAGAACCCCCATCAGACGGGATTCTTGCTCTCCAGTCAAATCAGCGGAGATAATGACTAGGTACATCTCATGCTCACCCGCAAGGAACCTATACTTCAACGATGATGGTAGTGGCTTCAGCTTTGGACAAGTTGGTGCTGGCAAATATGGCTTCTGAAGAATCCTAGTGTATGCTGCCAAATCTGCTCGGGAAAAATGAGAACTCTCTCTCGCAAACCGGATCTGGGGAAGGCTGCTCAACTGGACTGTCTCTGCTCTGCATGGCATCAACCTCCTCTTTAGCTGTAGGCTCAGAAGAAGTCAGATCTGGTATAAGCTCATCAAACTCTGCCCAATCAAAATCCGACTCCGAGGGATCTGTATCATCATCACAAAATAACTCTGTCTCGCGATCGAGAATTGAATCTGCCGACTAAAAAGTATCCTGGACCAGGAATGCGCTCTCCAAGCTCTCCTCTGCTGGCGTCTCTGCATCAGCGGTCTCTGAAGGTGAGAGGATGGCCTGTGCGTCTGGATCTGCCCATGCTGCCTCATCATCTATGATCACAAAATCGCAGTCCTGGTGGATGTCTGGCCCTACATCTGTCATCTGCTCTGAATCGGAAGTAGTCTCTGAAAAAGCTGAATCTCTGACTCTGATGTCCTCGACTGTCTCTATTTGTACACTCTCGCCCTCGACGTGAAAGTATACCTTCCCGCTATCATGGTCGGTCACTGCCTTGGCAGTGGCCAAGAACGGGCGACCTAGAATGATGGGGGTATCGGTCACAGACTCAGGGATCTCCATGTCCAACACAACGAAGTCCACGAGGAATTGCAGGCCCTGAATCGTGACGACAACGTCCCTCAGCAACCCCTTCGGCCTCTTGACAGATCGATCAGCAAACTGAAGGACTGTCCTGCTCTATCGTAGAGTGCGCAACTCGAAGCGGTCGAGAAGGGCTGCCGGAAGTAGGTTGATCGAAGAACCGCTGTCTAATAGAGTGCGGTCGAACCTCTGCTCTCTGATATGGCATCTAACATACGGGGCTCCTGAATCTGCCCTCTTGGCCGGCAGACGGTTCTGAATCGCGAAATAAGTTGCTTTGATCAGCACATGGATCTCTGACTGGTGGTTCCTCCTCTTCCTCCTAACTGTGGTCCTGTCTTTGAGCGATTTCTGGAGTAGAGGGATGTGCTGTAAGGCCTCCTAAAGAGTCAGCTGAATGTGAAATCGGTCGATCATCTGCTGGCTGAACTCTTCCTGCTGTCTCTTTTTTGGATTTTCTATTTTCTTCCCCTTTCCCATGTGGAGTGCTCTAGGGAAGGGGATCATAGGGTCCTTCTCAGATGAAGGACTAGGAGAGGGTCTCGGCTGCTCAAGCACGACAGAATCCACACATACATCATCATGCACCACAGGTGGATCAGAATAAAATAAACCCTTTCCACTATTGCCAGATAAGTCCTGAGATACAAGAATAGATGGAAAGACTACAGGACTAGAAGAAGTAGAAATGGTGGCATCAACACCACCCTCAGCATGTCAACTCGCGGCATCAGTACCGCGCTCTGGTTCGGCAATAATGGTGGCATCAGTACCACCTCCTCTGTCTGGTGAAGTGACGGCCTCAGTACCATCGGTGGGATCAACGTCCATGGTGGCATCAGTACCACCGTCATCATCTCTCGCTGCATCAGTACCGCGATCCTCCTCGCCTGGCGCTCCTGAAGTAGCATGGGAACGTCGCTCAGACGAGGCGCCGCCTGCTGGAGTCCTACCGCTTCTAAGTGTGACAAAATCAGTATCAAACAGACATGCAGACAAATCACCAAATGTACTAGGAGTGGCATACTCTGTGAAATCTACCTGCTCAAACTTCCTCTTTAGGTTGTTCGGGTTCGGCTCAATCTGGGCAGGGATGACGGCCTTCCCTCTCACGATCTCCCACACCTCCTGACGGAACTCATCCATCTCCCGTCTGAAGATAGCCTGCTGTCAGTCAAGAGGCGGGCTATATCGTCTAAGGCTGGGTTCTCATAGGATGGCCCATGAGAACCTGACGGGTGGCCTCGCTGGTAGTGAAGCTACTGTTGTGGGTACGGGTGCTATTGTGGCTGGTGAGAGGGGTATTGCTGATGCTGCTGCTGAGGCTGATCACGCCTCCAAGAATGTCCCTGCTGATAGGGACGAGGACCATACTGTGAAGACCGCTGATGCTGGTGGTGCTGGTACACTGGGGGCTGTTGCTGCTGCTCTCGCTGATGGTCGTACTGGCCACCCTGACCTGAAGGCTACTGCTGGGAGCTAGCACCTTCGGCCGACCAACAGAATCTGGGATAGTCTCGTCGGATACCGGGCTGGGGTCGGTCGTGCCAAATCCCGTTGACATCCATCAACGACTCAGGCTCGTAGGAGAGTGGCGGGAAGGCTGATTCGGCTGGTAAACCACCATCTGAGTGTCTGGGGATGGTGGTACCTGATAGTAAGGTTGCGACTGCTGGTACGACTCCGCTTGTACAAGGTGAACCAGTCTAGGCTGGCTGGAGCTGGAGCGCTGGGACGAGCTGCCACTGCCACTCGGATCTCCTCGTGACTGAAGACGGGGCTGAGAAGCCGTTTGTGCCTCCTGGAGACACATGATCTGTGTCTTCAAGTCACTCAGCGTCTGTGCCATCTGATCCATCTGTGAAATGCTCTAGCACTGCTTCTTCTCTACAATCTCCATCCGGTCCAGCTTCTCACTGATGATGCCCATGTCGGCGGCTGTGGACCCGGCCTCTGCTGCTGCCGCCGACGAAGTAGAAGGACCGGTGTCGACCCGTGCTATCCTTTGGTACTGCACGGACTGTGGCTGGGGGTGTCCCTGAGTGTAGAGTCGGGTCTGGGACATCAATGTGTAGTTCTCGAACATCTCCTCGTAGATGGCCCAGACCTGATCATGATCCTTGGCGAAGTAGGACCCGCCACAAGAAGCGTTCACTAGGCCCTGCAGCTCTGGTGTCAACCCGCAAAAGAAGCTCTGAATAAGGTTCGGCTTCGAGATGTCGTGGTGCGGGCATCTATCTGTCAACTCTCGGTACCACTCCCATGCCTCGTGAAACTGCTCGTTGGGAAGCATGGAGAAGTTGTTGATCAGGGCCCTCGCTGCGTTCGTCCGCCCGAGTGGGTAGTACTTGTTCAAGTACTCGGTGAGGAGCTGCTCCCAGGTATATACGCACTTCCCCAAGTGCTTCAACCAGGTGGCTGCTCTATCGGCCAGTGAGAAGGGGAAGGCAATCATGTGGATGGTGTCCTCGTCCACCTGTCTGTCGTGGACTGTGCTACAGATCATCAGAAACTCCTGAAGGTGGAGATGGGGCTCCTCAGTAGCCAGTCCATGGAACCAGGGGAGAAGCTGCAAGGTGTTCGGGGGGAACTTGAAGTCCCCCACGATAGCTGGAAGTACCACCCAACGGTGTGTCAAAGTCGATCCGGGGTTGTGCAACTCCCGCATCGGTCTCGGAGGCTCTGCTGCTGCTGCTGCACCATCGGGTCTGTCCTCGCGCTGCTCGCGGTCGGCTCTCATCTGCTCCATCTCTCTCCGCATCTCGATCATGAATGCATCATGATCCCTCAACTGCTGCTGAACTGAGTCAAGGGAGGCGATCAGGGTGGAGTTGATCGCACCCTGGTTCAGGACAAATGTATGCTCTGGTCGGGGACCTCCGGTGCAGTCATCACTGCTGCCGGCCATGGTCTCTGCAAAGGCAAAAGACCCAAACTCAGGTGCCGATAAATCACCTGACTGTAGTCTCTCATCTGACACTGGCATCGCAGGAATGGTAGAAGGGTGGTCAAGGGGGAACAGGGCGGAGTCGAACTCAGGTTCGGAGAGCGGGTCTGAGCTCTCATGAACCGACCTAGATGAGTGGGCTGGAGTGCTGAAAAGCAGTGCAGCCAGAGGCTGCCTAAGAGATCTCCTGCCCATCATCGTGATCTGGCGAGTCGGGTGGATGGGATCTGGTAACAACTATGATTAGCAAGCAAAACCCCGGATTCACCTACTCAACGTGAGCTGAAGACCGTAAGAGTTCGGTCAATTATCTTGTCAGTTTTTATTAGGTGATCAAGTCAAGATAGCAGAGCAGTTACGTGACCTGTTGGGAATCCAATCCGTCGACCAGACTGTCCCGTATAGAAGGCCAGTAGTCTGATCGAGGCTCGGATATGGCTCTATCCTAGTGTACGGGTCACTCTCTCGCTCAAGCAAACCAGACAATGAGGGGGTTTCTCTCCCCAAGACAAATTTTTATGGTGAGTGTCTTTTAGGGTCAAGTTGAGTTAGCAGTACCAATTTTATAGTTTTTCTTTTTTATGTATTTTTCAATATCAAACAATCGCCTAAAGAAATTTTCGGTTCTCCTAATTATTTTAATCCAAAATAAGGGGAGAAGACGAAAAAGCCGATGCGTGAAAATCAATGATGCATGCAAAGTAAGAAATGCATAATTGACTCCAACAGTCTACATGCAGGGTGATCCGCGGATAAAGTAAAGACAGAATATAAACTACCTATATGATGCACGCGGTAAAATCGTACCTAGTAGAGCAATTTCTACACGAAAGAACTCTAGTCGGGTACTCGAGCCTAGGTTCGGAGTCCTATCTTGGGAGCCACTCGGTGTCCGCCGCAATGGATCCTGCACGCGTTGTATGTGACTCCTCAAGGCACGTGGACCAGAGCTCTAATAAGAGGCTTTTTCTTGTGATTTAATTATTAAGGTCCAATTAATCGAGCTATAGGAACAAGCAAGCAATTAGGTGTGAGAATCCTAAATAATTACGTCACAATCAAGAAAATTCTTAAGCTAAGGCTGAAAACCGCGTAAATCAGATAGACAGTAAATAATCGTCGAAAACCGCAAAAATGCCGCGAAAATCCGATGAGGTCCCCCGAGTACACCGGTACTTGACGAAACAGACCCTGAAAGTCTAAGAGTCTAAAGTCCTGTCCCTGTATTATTACAACAGTTCAAATAGTCTGATTGGAAAGAAATCTAAGCTAATCTACGACTAATCTAATCCGCGGCTATTCCGCGGCTCCCACACTCCTGCTCGCTCCTCGCGTCCTCCTACGGTTCTGTAGAGAAGAGAGCCACCTCCGACTCCTGCGGTTGCTTCAGCTTCCGAAGAAAGCCGCCTCGGTCCTCGGGCCCTCGTAAGAAAACATGCAGAGTGTATCAGACAAGGTTATTTGGAAAATTATCCAAATGAATGATATATATACAAAATATGTACAAAAGCCACGAAAAAGAAAACCGCGGAAAAAGAAAATACGACTGCTAAGCTGTGCTCCCCGACAACGGCGCCATTCTGATGAGCTGCCCGATAGACTAAGGTAAAGTATCTCACTAAGATTGTTGTAACCTCAGTCACTCAGGACTCAGAGCTCAATCAAGAAAAAGAATCAGACCACCAATCAGATATAAAAATAGATAAAAATCAAAATAGCGGTCTCGCTACAATATTAACCTGGTATAGCACCCAGGGTCGGTCTCGAGGAGCACGAGATGGTCTTGCGGCCTATGAAGTAGTCTAAAAATGAAGAAAATATAAACAAATATTTTTTTGGTGGATTTTTAATATTTTTATAATTTTTTGGATTTTTATATATGAAGGAAAATAATAAAACAATAAAAACAAGCAACTTCAAGAAATTATTTAATGACCCAAAAATAGTCCAAAAATTCAAATAATTTTTTTTATGTTTTATGGATTTTTTTACTGTTTTTGGTGAAATTTTGAGAATTTTCTGATTTTTAGGGAATTTTCTAAAAATTAAAGAAGGAAGAAGAACTGTGCTGCTGTTCAGTTAGGCTTGGAGGACCAAATTAAAATATAAAAGGATCCTAAAATATCCTGGAGGTATTTTTCATGTAAAGTAGAAACAATAAACAAAATTCAGGAGAGGAGTTTATTAATTTTTGGATTTTCTTTGATTTTTTTAGAGTTTTTACAATTTTCAAGGTTTTTCAATTTTTAAGCTTTTTTTAAATCTAAAAATGACCAAAAATGCACAGAAAATCAAGGACAAAAAACACACAAAACATGATTTTTTTTTGAATTTTTAGCAAAATTTTAATATTTTTTCAGGAATTTTCAATCTGAACAGAGGCAAAAGGGGGTGTTTTTGATTTTTTAAAAATACTAAAAAGGCTCAAAAATGTTCCCAAAAATTGATGAAAATTCTACACAGTGGCAGGAGCCACGTATCCAATTTTTACGCAAATTGGGTCAAAATTGATATTTTATTTAAATCAAACAAGAGCCCTCAGTGCACAAGGACCTGTTTGTAATAAAAATAAAGTCCTGGGGCTAAAAAGGAACAAATCCAGAAACCGGGGGGTCCTCGTGCAAAATTTCCAGGTCCCCACGTGCGCGGCACGTGGTCTGGGCACAGAGGGACCGATGTGCAAGAAAAATAAGTTCCAAGGGCTTATTAGCAACAGGTGATAAAAGCCCAGGGGACTAATTGCAATTTACCCAGAATATTCGGCACATGTCAAATAAAAGCATTCACAGGGTCATAAGTGCAAATATCAAAAACTATATTTCATTCCATAACAAGCAGAATCTAAAAGCCCATATCATGCAATTTCCACAAAAAACCACGTGACGATGCACGTGTCTAACATTCACACGGATGGAAATGCAAATAAAGTAAACAACCAGGTCTTCAGTGCAATTTTACAAAATAAAAACAACTACTGAAACTAATTACAGGACTAAACAATAAAAGCGAAACAGGAGAGGGCCTAAGTGATATTTACCCCTTATTATCCGAGGGCTGAGGGCATGCCATGTGTGAGATCCAACGGGTGCGGGGCGCTGCGCCTCAACGAAGGAGCACGGGCTCGGATCGAACGGCGGAGGGTCAGCCACGTGTGCTATCTGACAGCGGAGGATCGAGGGCTAACCCTTCGTTGGATGGATGGCGGAAAAGTGGCCACGTGTTGATCGGACGGTGGCTGATAAGGGCCTCTTCTTCGCTTGGAACGAGCGGTCCGGATGAGATCTGGCGAGTCGGGGCTGAACGGACGGCTCTGGAGGATCTTGGAAGAACATGGCTCCGACGAACTTCGCCAGAGCACCACTGCTGCGCTGGTCTCGGGGGCTACAAATGGGTGGAACAGGATCGTCACGGCCTCCCGCATATGATAGACTCCTCCGATGACGCCAAGGAGCTCCAAGGGGCCCGAGCGACGACGGCGGAGCTGGGCTCCTGTGCCTAGAAGCTGAGGTCCTCAGATGGGCCTCTTCTGACCTAGAAAACAACACAGAGAGCTCGCTAGGTCGAGGGCAAAGTGCCTCGACCCAGTTAGGAAATTGATTTTATTTTTATTCCTTTTTATTTTATTTTTATTTTTGTGATTTTTATTTTATTTATTTACACTATAAAATATGGAATATGTACCTATTTTTATAGGATTTTATTTATTTATTTATAGGGAGAAATAAATATATAAGTGATTCTATGTACATGGCTTATGTACAATGGTGAAGGGATTTTTATTTATTTTTAATTTTGTTTTATTTTTCTCATTTTTATTTTAATATTTACAAATATATACATATCTACAAAAATATATTTTTGTTTTATTTAGAGGAAAATATTTTTATTTATATACAAGTATATATGTACACACATGAGCTTCCTTATTTCTCTCTACTTGGTCCTTTTTGCAGTCAGGACCATGCTGAGCCCTCCCTTGGGATTAGGTCGCTCAATATTCATTCTAAATATCTCCCTCTTTTTCGTTTATTTCTTTATTCTTTTATTTATGCACAAAAACATGCTAATAATGCATATTTACATAATGAATGCTATTTGACAGTTATTGTTATTTACAGGAATATACATGTGTTTTGGATAGGTTTTGTAGCTAAAATAAAAGAATAAAGAGTGATGAATGGGTATTCATCAATAGCCTTGGCAGTAGGCTGGCTCAGTATATCATTAGCTATCTCCATAGATACATTCTCAGATAGCCATACACGAGCATACATATCATCCACCTCTTATGAGGCATTTGTCCCAGTCTTGTCACGTGGCTCCTCAGTCGTGAGGATGTGCTTCTTTCCATTACATTGCATCAAACTCATGAACTGCATGACCCACAGTTCATAGTTGGTTCCATCCATTTTGATAATGGGTGTTGGACCTTTGAAGGCACCCAGGGATGGGACTTCCACTTTGTTGTCAGACATGATGGCAACTATCTTCAAGACTGGGTCAGCAACAAGAGTCACCAGCGTCTACACTGACATACAGGAAGATGGTTGTGGGTGTAGACTTATACCACAACCTCTTCCATTCTTCTGGAGAGTCCTTTGGGTGACTAGGGTATTCCTGGATGATCTCTTTGTACCTTTAGGAATAAGAGACATGCCAAGCAAGGAGCTTGCGATGATACGGCAACGCACTAGGGCACGCTAGAACACAAGTGTCGATGTGTTGCAGTTTATGTTTCCCACAAGTGTCGGCGTGCTGCAGAATACAGGGATGCTTGGTGAGTGCCTGTAGGGGTGCAAACCAGGGCCCACAAGGTCACAAAAGCCCCACGGGGGTGACGTCGACCTCAGAGGCGAACAAGGTAGCCAAGGACAAGCGGCGCCAATACAAGAGAGGCTGCTGCCTCAGGGCGGCAACACTCGAGAGGGGCGGCGAGAGGAGTGGCTTCCTCGAGAGGAGCGACGAGAGGGTCGGCTGGTTGGGAAGGGCTAGGGTTAGGTTACAGGCTCCGGTCTAGGACCGTCGCTCTGATACCATGTTGAGGGAGAAAGAAAAGTTCTATTCCATCTAACCCTAAAGCTCTCTTATATAGGAGAAAATCTCTAATGGTAAATTACATAAGCCGGACAATAGAAATAAACAATATAAAAAAGAACAAACAATAACATAAATATCGTAAAAATATATCATTATTAAACACTTAGGTTCCTGGCTTTCCTTTAATTATTCTCAGTATCTTTCACACAGAGGTGAATCCGAATACCTGCTAGTGGGGTCAACATCAATAAGTATCTAGAAAACATGTCAGTGTAGTATGTGATTCGACTGTAGATCAATGCCGCCTAAAATCAACCCCCCACCCCCCAAATTAGTAGCATATCGTCTCAAAGGGAAGTCACATAGAGCCCATATGCCTCATCGCAAGCCAGAGAAATTCACAAGGGCACACAACTGGGAGCACATAGCCGCTCGACGTCCTGGCAAAAAATTCACTTAGACGCCAAGAGGAGCATGAAGCAGCACAACATACACAACATACAGTGATCTAAGGCAACATTATCTCTCGAATGGACGATTTTCAGTTGTACAAGTGCCTATCCAAGTTTCCTAGGAGGCATGCTTCTCCTTGGGTGTTTACCTCTCTTTATTATTAGGTTTAGTCACCAAGTTGATTCATATAAGGTCATTTAGGCACTAAACTGACTAGATTCAAATAGTCGTATAGATGGGGCACTAAGCCATTCAATTAACTCATATGGGTTCACTTAGGCACAAAGAAGGATTAGGCGAATAGCTGTATCGAACCCATCAGGAATTTCATGTCATTAAGGTACTAAATCTATTGCATAAATAAAACATGTATATTATCAATGTACTAAGTTATACATCTAGGGGGAAGGGAAGGGGGACAACATGGATGTGGGAGGTGGGGGGATAGGGGTAAGGAGAGAGGCATTACTGTATTAGGGACACAAATGGATTTTTTTGGGTGGAAAGTAATGGACGGTCGGTGGAAGACGTCCTGCTTGTAATATAGTGCTAGTGTCTGCCTTCGCGCTGCACTGGTGGAAAAAATATTGGTCATATCCGGAATAATGGAATTAGTAGTTGCATGAAAATTATCATCAGTACTTATTAAGACAATGAATGTCATTATCCTTACTTGGTGTTCCTATAATAATGATGATTATCTAGGGTTGAAAAGTTTTAAATCAAGATAATATAATAATGAATCATACAATTACTGATTTTATTTTATAGCTACGTTTTATTGTAATGATAAACTTGTGTAGACCATATGTTGGAAGAATAAATATACATGATTTTATTTTATTTGCAAATTTTATAGTAAAAGAAATTGACCTACAATAATGAATAATTGAAATATATGTTACCATATAATATGATGTAAGAAATATAAAAATGAATAAATTATTCATTGGTAAAGTATCTACAAAAATCTGCCACTAACAGTAAATGCTATAGTTGTTGCAAAAGTTCCATATAACTATGATTATCAGGATAATTCAGCGCAGATTAAAAGAATATATCAATGAATATTCATTGTTAGTAATTAGCTGCTATCTATATAAAGATGGATGCAAGATTCATTGCGAATAAAAGAGCAATCAATGAACCGGTATGTTCTTGTGGATCTTATGTTAATCTCAAGACGTTGATCTCTACACCAATATTAATGTTTGAGCTTGAGAAGTCTTTGGTCCAATAGGCCCATAAAATTTACTGGGATAACCGTTATTTCTGAACCAGAAGAAACAATAAACAGTGAAATGAATGATAGCTAAAGGATCTAAACTCTAGGCAAGCAAGCCTCCTTAAACCATACAAATACACAACAAGCACTTGAAAAAGGTTCGATTAGCATATGTCCAATTCCACAAGTGAATCCACCTTATGGTCTAGTGATAGAAGCAGTGGACTCCCATTCCAAATATCAGGATTCAACCCCTCCCGCCTCCTTAACTAAAAAACAAATTCCACCAACTATACAAATGGAACCTAACCATACATTCAAATTATACCTTCTAGATCGTCCAATGTAACAATCTACCAATTCCACCAAAAGGAGATTCTAATAAATAACCAAATATATCACTTGGGCTAATGATTAACTTGGTAGATTTTTTTACATGCCCCCTCTCTGAAAGCACGTGTATCATATAAATCTCCAAAATAAAGAGCTTTAAGTACTAGAAGACATATATCTAACAAAATTAAATGAATACCTAAGAAAAACATTTCTGGGATTTTTTATGATGGATGTAAACTCTTGAAAATATCAAATACTTGCAAGAAAATCATTGTCAGGTACAATGGTGCAATGAAACATTTTTACTAGTAGTTAGATGCCTCCATTAATTAGTATTTGATTGGTTGAGAGGATGTGTTAGGGAATATCGCTCCTAGCAATTTTGTTGTCCATATTAGGAGAAAGCATGTATTTGTTGACAAGTGTTCTGTCAAGGATCTTACTAGAGCAACATTTGATCTTCTAACACATGTTAATCCTTTAGGGTTTAGAATTCAATAGGGTTTTTTTGGCACCATGAAACATGAGTTGATTAGAAAATACAAAATATATGACAATCACACATGTAATAGAAGCACAATACACAAAATGTATGATAATCAGTACAAGAACTAAATTATTTTTACAATAAAATACACATGTTTTAACACTAATGGAGATTTCAAGACAAAGTATAAGTGAATACACTTGTAAGGCTATGTTGGTGGCTTCGAGTCCTGCATCAACATATCACTAGATGCCTCATCATCGTCGCAATCTTGGAAGTGGTCATAAGGATGCTCTGGTAGATAACGCTTCAACGATTCCGATTATTGCATTTTGACGAGAGTACTTTCAAATGCATCTTCTAACTTCTTTTACATATCCATGTCCACAATCCTCCTCTCCTCCATTTCCTTTTAAGTGTAGATATCTCAAGCATCCCAAACTTGGAAATAGTGAAAACCTCTTCCAACCACAAAATTGTCTAATATCAATGCATGCTTACTACAGGGAGATAACTCAACCTTAACCTCCATGAAATCTTTCATTTGGTGAGGTTGCATTTATTTAACTTACACATCATTTCTTATATGCCATACCAATTGATTTAATGTTCTTGTGCTTGTCTGTATTCCTAACTTTATAAGTGATGATCAAATTGGTTGGTTATCTGTTTTTCTTTCAAAAAAAGAAATATATTGAAATGGTTTATGGTATATATTTATTTGAAGTTACAATTAAGTAACTCAATTTTCTTCTCTTAAGGGTAAGATATAGGTGTACAACCTTGAAGGGAGATTTAACCTCACACATAATGGAAAATGAAGAAAAAACGGAAAAAATGAGAAAAAAAAATAAGTGCTCATGAGTGATATAGCGATCATAGATTTTCTATTACAAAGAGAATCACGTGGATATGGAAATGATTTTTACATCATTTCACAAATTACAAGAATATGAAATCATTACTTTTGATGTCTTTAGTCTCTAAAATAATAGACCTCCTAAATCATTCCAATCAGCTAAAGATGCACGAGAGGACGTGGGGAAGCTCTGCACAGTTCCGACTGATCTGAAAGATGACTCTCTCCTTCCTCCTTCATGAAGATGGTGAAGAAAATGACCTTGGTCTCGTTCACCTAGACCTCGTCTAACAAGTTCACCTTCTTCCTCACGAGCGTGGACCATGGAAAAGACAACCTTCCTCCTATTGAACACACCACTAGGGAGGTGTGAGGCATATGGGGATGATAAGGGTTCGGGGGTAGAGGGAGAGAAGGGTGGATGACTATGGAGAGGAGAGGGGGAAAGATAATGAGTTTTCTTCAGGGCTCCTCTTCTTTGGTAAAGAGAGAACATTGTGCTAGGAAGGGAGTCCCCAAGGCCTCTTATATAAAAGTGGGGACGACCATAGAGGGGGATAGAGTCTCTCATTTCTACTTTCCTATCAGAAGTAGGTGGAGATAATTGATATTCATCAATTATTCTCTTTATGGAAAGAGACATGATCATCTATTGAAGATAATATTGCATATTATCTCTTATAATATGAAATCTTTAAATTGTACACAAATATAATAATTGTAATTACTATTCACATTGAATTAACGGTGAATGCAAATCTTATTCATATTAGTATTAATATATTCATTTTTTTTCATAATTCCTGATATAAATATAAGAATCCAATTCTTGTTACTCCCAGTACTAATATGAGAATAATACTCCCTATATTTATAATATTATATGAATCTCATTCAAACCACTCCTCAAATGACATGTAAATAATATTACATTAATTAAAATTTGAATTATATTTACATTATTCACCTAATTAAATAAAAATCATGTTTACACTAATCCTAAACTATGTTATTTACATCATTCCTCAACATTAAGTGTGAATCATATCCACATTAATTCTATTAAATATGAGTCATATCTATATTAATTTATATACACATCATGAATCAATATCACACAATAATATTCTCAATGTCTCGGGTTTATGAATCCTAATCCAATTAGGACATTTGTATTTCATTTGCAGATATTTGGAGCTAATAACAAGGAGATTGTATATACATCGTATTCGGACTTGATAATTTGATTAACCTAATATCAGGGTTTGAGCCACTCTAAGCTATCTGATTGAGTCAGATATCATATCAGTTCTAATTGACTATGAAGAATTTCATATCGATTTTCAACTTTTTGGATCTAGATTTTGATTTTATGAATTGAGATTTAATCCATTAAATCTCATTCATTTGATCTCAAATTGGAGTCATTAATATCTATCTAGTTTCATCACTTCCTCAAAATATATGCATCCATGTATACAATCTATTACGATCACATCAATCTTGAGCATTCCTATGCTCTTTTATCCTACACACAAAAAAGACTTTATCAAACCTGAAGTGTATACCATATTAGGTATCTGAGAGGAATAATCGATATTGACCTCATCTATGGAAATGATTCAGAATGTTTGGTTGCTGGATATTCAGATTATGACCACGATGTATATGTTGATTGGAGTAAATCAATAGCAGACTATGCTTTTACTTAGGGTAGTTATGTCATTAGTTGGAAGGCTATATTCACTACTAAAAATCCCATATTAGCCATGCAATCAAGCCACAATAATTTTATCAAGATTAAAAACATTTGGCCATGATAAAATACTATATTTTATTATCAATGGTTTCGGTAATTACCGTGGCCTAAAAAATTGGGCCACACTAATTCTACCGTGATCAATAAATTAGTGTGATAGAAATATTATCGTGATTAAAAGTTAAACAGCACAATAATATTATTGTAGAAATTTTAAATGAAAAAAAATAATAAGGGCTTCCCCACCCACCTTCTAAATATCTAATATTTAGTTTCCCTCCTTGATATTTCGTTTCCCTCCTTGGCTCCCTTCTAAACCATCATCTATCAAACAAAAATCCCTAATCATCCTCAACCCTCTCATCCCTCAACCATCACGGCTCATGCCTTCTCAAACATCCTCCTTCGATTATCACTATTGAACCACCTCCATACTCTTCCTTTGCATCCCTCATACACTTTACCCTTTAACAAGGCATGCTCCCCTCCCACCTTCCCCTAAATCTCAATCTCAAATCCCGTCATCCTCATACCCTTTACCATTTTTCTTGTTCTCCCCCAAATCCAACCTCATCCCTTATCAAATGATCTCTGCACTATTTTCTGCTCCAAGAACCCTCCCGGGAGGCCTATTTACGTAAAGGAAAGTTACCTCTTTCTCCTCCAGCGTCTCGACGAGCATAGGAGGTTGCCGAAGATGATGACTTGGGATTCAAGGGCATGGGAGGTTTTTAGGGTAATGACAGTGACATGAGGGATTTTGACATGCTTCCCGCATCCTGAATCCCTTTGTTGGATGATTGACCTCTGCCTCTTGATGATCAACCCTCTCTATGTATACTTGAAATGTTTCAGAATATGTATTGTTGGTTGGTATTTTTTTTCTCCGCATCACATGTTCCACCTCCAAGTGAGTACATGATGGCTGGTAATTTTTTCTCTGCATCATGTGTGCCTCGTCCAAGCGAGTACATGATCACCAGGCTGCATATTCGCAAATCTCGTACATTGGAATGAATGTTTCATGTAGTTCATAGATGGTAAACATATGTGTTGTTTCATTAGTTTACATATAGGTGATTTGAATTAATAAGGTGACCTCTTGTTTGCAACCTTATGTAATAAATGGATTCCATGGATTACACGTGATGATTGGTAATTATTTAATAAAATTTCACCATATTGATCTCAAGTTATGTGGGGAATGCTAATTTCTATGGATCATATTGCTATTTTTTTATCTGCGAAGACTTTCTATTGTAAGCTTAAAATATGTCAACCCAATTTTAATCTTGAAGCACCGTACATAGGATTAAGCATCCTAAGAATGAGTAATCTATTGAGAGAAAAATCGATGCTTTCTCTACTTATTAATTTCTTTGTGAATGATGTAGCTTTTCTTTCATGGTTTAAAAATGGCATTACGTTTGGATCTATTTTTTTCTCTTACATACAATGATATTTTGTCCTCGTTACAGGTGCATATTACCGATTCCAGAAGATATTGGGTTTCAATTCCTAAGAGTAAAGATTTAAGAATGGTACTGAGCCTGAAAATGTTGACAAGGTCGGTCTCCATGTTCATTTTATGCCTTGGTCCTGCATCACCAAGACTTTTTAGTCAGTTTGTTAATTTGTGTTATACTTTTGATTGTCATGAAACATTTGATCTATTTATGTAGGAGTGTTTAAATCTGTAGGTCAAAAAACATTGCAACCCCACAAACCTCACGTACACGCACACACACATATTGTACGTAAGTATGCCTATAGATCAAGTTGGTGCAAAATCCTGGTGAGTTTGTTGTCATCTTCCCAGGGGCATATCATTTAGGATTCAGTCTCAGTAGACATTTTTTATAGATTCTACCGTATTTTTAGTTAGAAGTTGTAAGTATATCATTTAATATCATGCAATCTTCATGAATCTTTAAGTTATGTTGTCGATCATGTGAAAATTAATATTTATTTATTTTGATCTCATATATATGTTTGTACAAGTTCTAGGTTGCAGCACTTAATGCAAATTTCCTGATCATTTTATTGTTAGTATGTTTTAGTTGTTGTGAGGCAATAAATCTTGCAAATATTGGACAAGCATAGCAAAAGATGCTGTTGTTCGTAGGGCATCGAGAGATATAGCAACCATGTTGTCTCCTTCCGGTTGCTTTATGATTATACACTATATTTGCATTCTAGGTTCACATCTTGTTCCAATAAATTTCACTAAGTGCATAAACCTATCTTTGCACTTAACTTTCTCAGCTATTATGGAGAAAATTCCATATTATGAATGTTCACATTATTGTATTTGAATAGCATGATGATTTCTCTGTAAAGACTCTCGAGCTATGATATCACATTGTGATTTGAAAGCATGCAATATCTTACTACACAAACAAATGAATCCGAATAATCATGACCTCATCATGCAAGACTCTTTATTCTTCTACACATGCATAGCAATTCATCACAAATAGGAAGCACTATCTACTCACTAATGATATTGGGGATGCAATAAAGTTTATAGTGGATACATCAATTTTTGATGTGAGACTATGTTCAATACCTATAATGGTTTGTTAGCTAATACTTATGAAGATATTAAGGGTAAGGTTAATCAATAACTTAGGAATATTGTTCAAAATTAGCTTGCATATTTTAAGTAGTCTTATAAGGTTAATCTATGTAAAGGAAAAACCCAATAATTAGAACACGGGTTGGTATACAGTTACATTTTTTGTACTTTAAGTAGTCTTTTATGCATTAGCTTGCATATTTTTTTACAAAATTAAAATCGAGTGGAGAAGGGCATTGATGTTGATCGATGCAATCTTTTTATATACTTAAAAATTGAGAAGAAAAAGATGGTTCAAGGGTGTGACATGATAAGAAATAGAAAAAGCAACATGTAAGTCAATTAAATTATTTTTTGAATTCAATTTAATTATATGTATTAATTTAATTTTTTATCCATTGCTTCAAGAGAATATGATGGCATTTCAACATCCTAATGATGGGTCTCTTGGTGTCTCCCCAGAAGCAACATATCTACAAGCTATCGGGCCAGAACATCCAAGATGCGTGAGAGGAGTAGGCGTGTGGGTTAAACCATCCAAGTACTATGGATGTAAAGACCAAGCATATCGTAGCTTACATGATAAAATAATGAAAGTAGTGATCCTGCTAGCACATGTAGAAAAATTAGCAGATTCCATTGCTAGAGCACAAGAGGCATCATCTACGGGCAGCCGTTCATCACAAGAGAGTGTTCTTCATTGTGAACCCCCTAGGATCCGGGTACCCGTTTACACATGTTCGCACTAATACATGTGCATGCCATCGCACAAGGTATTGAAAACAAAGAAATTTTTTTCTTTTTGTTGTTGCATATGACATTCACATTTAATGAATAAATCATATAGACAAGAAGAAGTGCCACCAATATTTCATTCGTTTCCATATAACATTACATGTAACAAAAGAATGTATTACAATGTACATGTAGATCTCAAAATACATGACTGAAGAGGAAGGAAGCATATTACATCATAATTGAACCAAAAACAGAAAAAAAGACACGTACCGTCTGGTGTATACACGATCACCAGAAGTCATCAACAACTACTGAGCAACATGCTACTTACCTGCCAAAACATATTAGAAAAAAGAGGTATCAACGAGCATTGGTACACCCATATATCATATTATTATATAAAAAATGGTATTAATGTGGTTGCAAAAGAGGCAAGTAGAAAGACATAAACATCTAAAATTTACATCTACTTGCAATGTAAAAAGGTTTTCAAGTTGTTTGTATGTACCTCCCCCTGTTTACTCTTTATTCCAACATTTTCCCATATAAATATTTTTATATTCACTACAGGAAAATTGTCTTTTTCCTGCAAAAAATTCCGTCATATATAATGTCTAATCCGTCAAGAAAAGCACCTTATGACAGTCAAGTCGTAATAAATACTCCGTCAAGAAAAACTCCGTAGGGAATACTATTTAGTACTATTTGTGGCAATTTCGACGTCACAAAAAATTCTGCATCTGTCACAATAAAACCACAAGAGACTGTTATGTATGGATGTTACTTTCGTCAGGAAAGGATCATGGTTCTCACTCCGTCATGAAAAATATAACCAAAATAGTAATTAGTGAACTAATAATATTCTTGTCTAAAAAAAATATTGCTATCATTTGTTTGTTCCACTTCGGTATTTATATAACAAGATGCACATCTTAAAATATCCAACATCTAAAATGCAAAAAATCACACAACAAATAGATTAATTAAAGAAGTCATTGTATGAATCAAATCAACAAATGTGCACAGTTTTCTAATTATTTTGGCATCTACAAAGATACTTTGTTAAACAATATAACAATGTACATAATACATGTTCAGAACTTAAATATAGAAAAGCTCGGAAGCCTGACATAATCTAAGTAACATAACATAGGATAAACTAGTCAAAATCTGTTGATTTCTTCAACTACAAGACATGCAGTTGCATTCCACGCTATGAAGCTTCTTCCTTTTAATTATATCTATCATTTCCTTCAAATTCCTCCGTAAGCATCTTCATTTTGATTGGATGAAAAGCACCCTTCAAAGATTGAACATCGACCCTATAAAGAAAAGAATACTCAATTCAATTATAAATCACACGGAGAGATAAATGAAACAAATCTTTTACTGAAAAAATAAACTCCATGTATCCTCCATATGTTTATTTTATTCTGTGCAAGTAAATGTTCCTGAATTTTTCATTTTCTAAACAAAATCTAAACATTACAAAATTAATACATATTACTATAAGAACAATTGAGTGTATTCAAAACTAATCTTCATTAAGTACATACTTACAACAAAAGCATGTTGGATTTTGCAAAGTGTTGATAGAATTGATTTTAATCAATATTAAGAATTTTATCTCTTATCAACTTTTATACATGTTGCTTCTACCATATACAAATAAATAGAATATGAATGAAATCAACAAAGGCTCAAAAACTAGATGCTTTGTTCATATCCACCATTAAATTCAAAAACAAATAATGTGGTTTGCACTGGCTTATAAGATATCGAGAACTTAGTGTTCTATTTCCATCTGAGGAACAATGCATCTTCGATGTAGATGAGAAAGCCAATCATGAAGTATAGAACCTCAATTATTTGATATAAAATATGCACATAATATGATGACAGGAACAAGCATCTTTCATTAGGAAGGTGATAGAACTCACCCAACATGTCAAGGGAGGGAAACAACAAGTGGGTGGTGTCAATATGACTATGATGGATTGACAATAATGCTAATGGAGATGTCCATATACAATAATGTTTGTGGTTTAGTCTAGGTTCACAAAACAAAAAACAAAACATTTCATCTCTTTTTAAATATGCATCCAAAACAACTATTGCTTTTGCTTATTATATGCTAAACATACACTTCAATGAAAAAAGTGCTAAGAATAATTTTGAATATCAAAGATATTTAGAAAATAGAAAATGGATTACAATAAAAAAATCAATCAATAAAAATGCCAATAGAGTTATTAGAGATACACACATGAGAATAAAATAGACAAAGATAAGCATCATTGCATATCTAATATGAATATGTTATTTATAAGAAAATTAAAAGAACTTACCTCTTGCCAAATACTTCTGAGACATGTAACTGTAAAGTAAACAGAGTCAAAATATTAGGTGCACGCACAAAAAAGCTAATTAAATTTATCATCATATGTAGTACCTTACTATGTTCCAACAACATACTTGTGATTGTGCTTGGAATTAATCATCAAGAAAAAGTATTGCAGTGCCGAAATCAAAAAAATTCGTTACATTTGGTTACCTAGCAAGTTCAGATCATGATGTATTACGTGACTGGAGATTCTTCATGAAGAGAAAGCAATCCTCATGCTATTATTAGTCTTGTATCTTGAGACCTTATCCAAATGATTTTCCTTTCACAATATATAATCAATCAATTAAACAATTTTGTCAACGCAATCTAACTTCAAAAATAATTAGTTTGGTTCTATATAATCATAGAAATATGAAAGCTTCCAAAGTCCCACTTAAATACTAAAATTGTTTGTCTAAGAATCTGATGAGGATTCTACGATGGAGCTTTGCGAACAATAGTACCTCATTCTTTACATGCTCCACACCTTGAAATGAATACTTGAGAATCATCTTCCTTCACGGCTATTTTTTTGTGGAAGAGTTCAATGTTCACAATATTATCACCTACATATCTATAAGAGCTACCTAATCAAATGTTACTCGTGGAGTATCAGTATCTCAAGTTACTTCTACGTTGCACCAATCATCCATCATCAAGTTTATCATAGAAATTATTGACTGCATGTATAGTCATGATGATATCAAATAGCAGTGATTCAGAGGTTGCATCGTCACATAATCTACAATCTAATAAGTACAAGCAATTTTGTAGTAATCAAACAAGTATTTGTTAGTTTAATATCAACATTTGAATGCAATTGAGATCCTTACCATATATGGGTTTGATTTTCTTCCCACAGAAAAATCCAATCGATTGTTGCTACTCCTCAAAAGGGGGTCCTTCGTCTTCCTTTTCCTTCTTCCTCTTCCTCTTGGTGGAGCGTCATTGTAGTTTTTCTGCTCATGCTCGTAGCATGCCATGCCGATGAAGTTGCAGCCCCAATCATCTAGCAAAAAGGATACATCATGCCTATAAGCTCAGGTGATGTTGTGGCTGCTGGGGGAGTAACCATAAGAAGATGGGTGCTAAATCCTTTGAGTCGGAGGGGATCAGAGCTATGCCACGAAGAAGCCGTTGATCAGAGTCGGATGGTCCTTTAGGGTAGAAAAAAGGTGTGGGAAAAGATAATGGAGGCATGTTTGGTTGTAGTTGGAAGCTTAAGTTGATTGTTTGGAGATGAAGGATTGGTGGAGTTGTTAAAGGTAATTAACGGAGAAAATAAAAATGAAGAAGAGAAAAATATATGATTAAGAAGATGATACCTGGGGGGGTTTGTGGTGTACGCCTGTGAGTGTTGGCGGACATGGTGCTCCGGGGTTTGCGGTGGAAGAACAAAAGCTTCGCTGCATCTTGGTGACGAACATCAGTACACAAAAGCTTGCTGGAGATTACAAGGTCAGAGCACTTCCTGCCAAGGTCATGGAGGGTCTGGCCTTGTCGACCTCCTCGACGATGCCGTTGGCATAGACCTCGAGAATGTGTTGCATTAGGGTTACTCTGAAGGAGCACTGAGACGAAAGAAGGGATTCGGCTTCAGAGAGAACGACAAGGAGTTTTAGGCATAGACCAGGTTGCAAAGCTGGGAAATAAAGAGGGAAAAAGGATTGTGATTTCTGAGGTGGAGGGAAAATGTCAAACTATGGAGGGAAATAACATTTGGTTGCCCGCTCAATGTTATTTCGACTATTAAATTATACCCAAATGTTAATTCGCATACCCAACGATCAATCCGTCAGAAAAAATTATTTGAAGTGATGACTCGTTAGCCGTCACCAATGACCGTCACATTTAAGATATTTTCCTGTAGTGATTGTAATTGATTGCTCATAAGTGTGTGTATGTATATAAATATATATATTCTCGTATTATTCAGATATCATGCTTATGGATTTTGACGATGGGAAAGGTAAGATTGGAAATGATTTATTGATGTATTTAATTCTCAAGTCTAGTGGGTAGTCTGTGGTCTTGGTCAGTGTGCGACCTAATACTATGACTCTAAGACGTGGGGAGTGCCTTAGAGTTGGAGTGCCTTCGTAAGCATGTTGTATTGTATAATGCATCCTAACGAAGTTCCCAACATGACCACTAGCTTATGGGGATTTCAAATCCAGTTTTATTCACTTTCTGTCATCTCAACTTTAATTGTAACTTCTCCAACACTCAACTGTAACTATCTCATATGTGACTCTAGATGACCTAGATGTAGGCATGGATGATTAGAATGTAGCATCGCCAAGTCTGCTGACTAAAAGTAACCAAAAACTCAAGCGGTGAGGTAGCCTACAAAAAGGCTCTTCCGTATTGCCCTCTATTTGGAAGTGCGATCAGATAAAGGGAAAGGTCTACTCCAAAACTACGCCCCAGAGACGGGTGAGAGACATTCTCTGAAAAAGTCACTCTAGAAAAACAAGTGCAACTAGTACGGGCTAACGAGCTCGTACGAAAAATTAAAACTGAGTATCCTCTGCATGGGTATCTAAAACAGAGGGTCAGTAGAATCCCAACGAGGCGTAAAAACACTGCAAGCTGTATAAAAACCGAAAAGGGACTGGGATCTTAGACCCGCGCACTTAGCGGCCGCTGCTCTAACTGAGCTTCCTATCTCCTGTCCAGTTTGAGGGTCACCACATCCTCGCACGGTCAGGTGTAAGGTTCACTGTGACCGGTACATATATCGGTCATTGCCGATTTTCAACAAGAATCAATTATCCAAATCAATGCTTCCTTTAGTCGATGCTGCATAGGTACCACAATTTCTTTCTCTCCCCCCCCCCCCCCCCCCCCTTACATCCAATGCAGTGCAAGAGCCAAATGTCTATCAAGGCTATGCTTCTAACTATTCGCTAATTGCATGCACATAAGTTCAGGAGATAATATGGTTTTGTATATATAGACTCGCTCACAGGAAAGGAGGTTAAGCAATGAACAATGAGAAAGATGGAATTCAAAATGTAACAAAATGAAATCAAGATTATTCAAAATGTTACAGAATCTTATCGTCCGAAGATAAGCACACATAAAGGTAACAAAATAAAATCAAGATTTTTACAAAATGTTATAGAATTTTATCTTTCTAAGATAAGCACACTTAGCACAGTAACATCTCAAATATTTTTAAGAAAAAGCTAATGTATTGAGATTTTTCTTTTTGTACTTATCTATCTTAATTATCTTCATGTTCCTTATCTTTATTCCCCAAGATATAAAAAAACCCCTCAAAACTGGACATATCAAACTTCAAGCCACGAGTCATACCCATGAGCTATGTTGTATCCTATTATTCCTCAAGTAAGCCTCTAGACTTGTACTAACATGTCTTTTTATTATTATTTTTTTCTGTCACGCATCTGCTCATGAAAACTCTCATAGCCAACACTTTTTTCTCAACAATCAATTCAAGATTATTACCTTCGTAGGTGTCAGTTACCCTTCATATGAGACCAAATATCTATGACAGTCTCCATACCCAGATTTGTATGATACATCTATTTTATTTTATTGTGAATGTCATATGCAACAGCAAACAACGACAACAACAACAAAACTTTTTTCTACAATTATGTAGGGTCGGCTACATGGATTTTTCGCCTCCATTCAGATCTATCTTGGGCCAATCCCGGCCTTATATCCACAAAACTAAGATCCCTTCGTATGGTCTCTTTCCAACACTTCTTGGGCCGTCCTTGCAATCTATTAATCGTCTCAACATCTCAACACTCGCATCTCCTAGCTGGTGCATCAGTTGATCTTCTTTGCAAATGTCCAAACCATCCTAAGCCGTTTTCTCGCATCTTATCCTCAATCGGAGCTACACCAACTTTCTTTCTGATTGCATCATTCCGAATCTGATCTTTACGTGTGTATCCACACATCCACCTTAGCATTTTCATTTTTTCTACGTTCATTCTCTGCACATGTCTATGGTTCACAGGCTAACATTCAGATCCATAAAGCATAGCAGGTCTCACGGCTGCTTTGTAAAACTTTCCTTTAATCTTTAAAGGAATTTTCTTATCACAGAGAACAGCAGGGGCTCCTCTCCACTTGAGCCAGCCTGCATTCATTCTATTAGTAACACCTCCATCAATTTCTCCATCATGTTGCAGAATAGATCCCAGATATCTAAAGGAATCTCTCTTCTAAATGTTATCGTCACCAATCTTCACCTCGATTCCTTCACCATTGCTTCCATCAAAGGTGCACTCCTTATATTCCGTCTTAGCCCTACTTATATGAAATCCTTTAGTCTCCAACTCATGTCTCCATACCTCAAGATTCTCATTTACTCTATCTCTATTCTCGTCAATTAACACAATATCATCAGCAAATAACATACACCAAGGTAACTCATCCTGAATGTGATTGGTCAACTCATCCATAATCAAAGTAAAAACAAATGGACTCAAAGCAGAACCTTGATGGAAACCAATGTTGATGTCAAAATATCCAGTCTTCCCAGACGGGGACCTTACACAAGATAAAGCTCTATCATACATGTCCTTTACGAGGTTAATGTATAGGACATGTACTTGTCTCTTCTCCAACACTTTCCACAATATCTCTCGTGGGACAGAATCATAAGCCTTCTCCAAATCAATAAAAATCATGTGGAGGTTCTTCCTTTAGCTCTATAAATCTCCATTGTTCTCCTTAACAAATGGATGACTTCAGTCGTTGAGCGACTTGGCATGAATCCAAATTGGTTTTCTTTTACATTGGAAATTTGGCTCTACCTTCTTTCGATCACACGTTCCCAAATTTTCATAGTGTAAAACATCAGCTTGATATCTCTATAATTTGAATAATTTTGAATGTCTCCTTTATTCTTATAAAGAGGTTGTTGGACAAGCGAGCCCACAGCGAGCTATTATGGAATAAATGTTATTGTGAATATCATTCCCTCATCTGAAATGAAGAATGAATAATTTGCATAATAGGTCCCTTAGTACAATTAGGGTTATGTACCATGACCATCTTAATGATCATACAAATGTTGATTTAATAATTGAATCATAGAGACTGGTGCTTAAATGAATGTCTAAAGAGTTAGATTGAGGACTCATCAAGCACCATCAAATGATTGTTAAGAGATGATCTCTAGCCTGACTAGGAGATGGAAATCCTTTCTCACATAGGCTGGTATCTGACCGACCTCTTGATGCAGGTCCTCTGCATAGGAATAGAGATTCAGAGGTGTTAGATAAGTTAGATCAAAGAGTTGACTTAATGAGATCGAGATAACCAAAGTCCTATATCGTATGCTGTCACGATACAGGCATGCATCCTCTGACCGGAGACAGATGTGTTACTATATGTCTGAGTATGTACATTTCACAGACCAATAGATTGATGACCTAACCAAGGTCTATACACCGACGCACTGGTGTGCATATAAGGGCATATGAGTAATACGATCCCTCAAAGGGATCATACAGGTACATTATTGAACCGGAAGGCATGAGCTCACTCATGAGATATTGGGAAGAATCAAATTCCGTGCACGGTCTTCTCGCTTTGGAAGCTTGACTGAATTTAAAGGTTTGATATATACTTTTGGAAAGTATATGATCAAGACCTAGGTATGATATATGCTTTTGGAAAGTATATGACCGATACCAACTCCCAATGATCGAATGAGAAACTTACTGATAAAACCATGAAGTAGACAGTATAAAGTTGATCCAATACTTCGGGTTTATTCTGAGTCTTCCAGTATGCAGGATGTACAGGTATTGGGAATACCTGAGGGTGTTGTGATCATAAATGATTGTATAACCATGATGCTTCCATTCCTAGGGAGTGATGAAACGGGTTTGGATTTTAGTGACTCCTCTCAGTAGAGAAGTGATCTGATCTTGGTCCAAATGTTGGACATTGATCTGAATGTGATTCATATGCAATGAGAAGAGTAGATTTGCGGTCTTGATTTAATCAAGCATCTATGAGAGGCCCGCGATCTGGATTTGAGATATGATCTCAATATCCAAGTCACTATACATGGAAGAATACAATCGCCCTGTCCTTATCTTCAAGTATTCGTGGAGAAAGTGTATTATCCTTGAAAGGGTTCAAGATAATTTCATTGTTGATATTATGTATCCGAGCATTGGGAAAATAGATAATTAAATGTGATTTAATTGTCATGATTAATATAAATTCGATTCATATTATAAATAGAGCTATCTTAGATAATTAAATGTGATTTGATTATCAAAGATGAAAATAATGTGAATGTAGTTCATATTATTTGGGTACATGAGAATAGAGATCCGAGATGATTAAATGTGATTTAATTATCATGGATATGAATAATGTGGATAATAATATCCATATTAGTCATATATATTATAAATGTGATTTATAATATATAAGAGAGAGTTATTTGTAATTTACATTTGTTAATTAAATGTTGATGTGAATTGGATTCACATTAGACATTGAATTGAAAATGTAATTTAAATTTTATTTTGGGTTGTGAATATGATTCACAAGTTTTCAATGGCATGATTGGAATGCTCACAAAATAATTATGGATTATTTGTGTGAATAATTTACAACAATAGTTGTTGTAGATAATGGAGATTATCATAAGATCTGAGATCTCATTAATAAGAAAGAGGGGTGCCTCCTTCCTATTAAAGAGGATGGATGGCTTCCTTGAATTGGATTCAAGGTGTGCCGCCACCCCCTTTATAGAAGGGAGGCATGCCCCCCTTCCTAAATCTCCTATATTGATTTGATTTAAATTAATTTATATATTAATGATTTATTCAATATATATTTAATTAAATTAAATTAATTGTTCTTGTGTTTTTAGCAACAAATCATGATCATTGAAAGAAAAACAAATCAATGTGAACCATTGGATTTGTGTTATCCCTTGGATTGAGATCCATGGATCCCAAAATATTATAAAAAGGAGAGGCACCCCTTTGCTCTTCTTTAGACAACACACAAGAGAACATAAGTCTCTCTTTCTCTTCTCTCTCTCTACACGTCCTCTCTCTCTCTCATGTGGTCGTCCACCATGGATGCCCTAGAGAGATTCTCCATCGCCACAGCGTCGTCGTTATGTTGCCCGATCATTTACTCGTGGATCTCCATCTCCTTCGGTGCATCTCTCTCGTGAAGAAGACGTCGGATCTTGTGTGTCGAGATCAGGAGATCCGTGGCTTGGATCATCAACATGGATTGCGAGGAGCACGTGTTTCATCAACACGCTCGCAAGCGTCTCCTCCGTCGGATCAGACTTGAGACAGGAGATCTCTTCAATTAGAGACTCGATCGCAACCACACTTCAAGAGGTAGTCCTATTACTTATTTGTGGTTTAGACAAAACGATCCGAGAAGTGTTCTTCGATCATGTGGTTTCGTCACATAAATTTTTTTCATTTCCGCTGCATAGAACAACTAGTGCGACTAGTCGTTCTTCGTCGTATTCGATACGATGCTCACGCTTCCGTGATGTGCTTGAAGATCTAAACATATCCTTCAAGTGGTATCAGAGCCTTCAGTCGGTGGTTTTGGATGCGATCCATAAACCTAAGACGACTTGGGTTCGTTAGGGTTTGCGAAAGTTTTCCTGCATTTCATTTTCGCATCTCTGTTTTGAGATTATTTTCGATACTGTTTTAATTATTTAAATACAAAAATAATAATTGAATTTTGTTCTCCATTAAATAAGGAAACCGTAGGATCTGAGTTTACGTGATTTCGATTTCGTTTGCTCAAGTTATGCTCATTTTAGTGAATATGTATCCACAGTTTCGGGGACTGCGAATCTCAACGTAATTAAAGAGTTAATTGCATATTTGAGATGCCTTGAAATACGTGAAAACTACTTAGGTTCTGTTTTAAATCAAACTACCAAATTTTAAGAACTTACTTTGCTTAATTTGGATTTAATTTGATTGAGATATGGTATTTTTAGTAAGTGAGGGTCACTGTTGGAAATTCTTTCCTAATCAAGAACCTAGTGATTGTCATTTAATCAATTAGTGAAACTAATTTTTTTAATTTCCTGGAATAATTGTGCGTAAATAGTTGTGAAATATTCGATGATAATTATTTCCTTAAATTACATTGCTTTAACCAATATTTGATTGGATGTGATCTAGATCACTAATTGGTTACATGATCTACATGATCTACATTCCAACAAACATGTTGCTTGAATAGGATTTAGGATTTGTTTAGCAAATCTCATTATAATGTTAATCAAAATTGTTTTAATTATTATTATAGGGTATAATTTCGGTTGAAGAACCGATGATCATCTCAAGTACAAAATGATCTATTTTGCATTATCCTTTCCCGAGGTGGATATGGTGTCTAGTCGGAGAGTATTGGGGTAGCAGGTTTCAACGTATGTGGTCCATCTCACTCTCGTCGGTATTGGCCATGACAACGGGTAGGGTTAGTATAATGCTTAAGAAATCATGATGTATTTCTAATTATTAAAATTCGAAATAATACGTATTTGAGATAATACCATGATTCAAGTAACAATAAAGAATGTTTGTTGCATATTAATTGGATCACTAATTTAATATGATTAGATTAATTCGAATCCAATTAAAATTAAAACACTCTATTATGAATAGAGATGTTATTTCCCTTGGAAGAATTAATTATAATGAATATGATTCATTATGATTAATTAGAATTTTGAATATGATATGGAGGATCACATAAGTGACATCCATGGTCTCCCGTCAAGGCGAAGGATTCCGTCGCTAGAGATTGTATGTCAGAGACGCGTGTTTGAAGTGACAACTCCTGCATACAAGCTATTTGGATCGGGCTCTTCGCTTCTCGAAAGAGTAAGGATGTGTGCGTAGTGACCCCAATATCGGGTCCTCGTATTATTGGGGCGATATTGGATTGCGCATAGCGAGTTGTATTCTTGTTGATGGTTGGTTCAATTAATGACGGGTCAACATCGCCTTAGGGGTGGTGGGTCCGGGTGTTAAAGATCGAATTGGGAGATGCAAGTTGGACTTGCAAGGCGGAATGTGTTCCGGCTTCTTTTTATCCGAGTTGCAGGTTCTCATATTATTGGGATGTAACAAAGATAAGGAAGGAGATCCCAGATCTTGCTTGAGATATAATGGTAAGTATATCTCTTACATTGAAAGTGATTAAGGGAATGAACTTTCAGTGTTGACAAGGCAAGACAACTTTGATATTAAAATTCCTAAATCAAAGTAAAATATGTATATATATATATATAAATAAATATATACACTTATGCAAATTTCTTATTTCAAATAATCCTTCATTAAACCCACTCAATGTTATACTCAATAACAACCAGTAAAATATCATGGATTGGACTCATGATCCAGATATTCTACTTGCAGTTGGACACATAATGTATGTGGTTGCAACGTGCAAGTTTCCTCATAATAATGAGGAATGACAATTAAATAGATAATAGGACTACAACCCTAGGGTTTGTATATCTCTGGAGTCTTGATCTCTCATCGAATGTACTTTAGAAGTGACATGTCGATGATGATCACAATTGTCAATTAATCCTTATAAAAATCTAAGAAGATATTCTGGCATACATATGTGCTCTTGACATTTATCATGTATGACATGGTTCACTGCATCATGCAGAATGGTAGCTCTATAAGAGATGATGTATTCAAAATGTTTGAATACCTACCTGAACCAATGTTTCAAGAGTTTAGATGGATGTAGATGCGATGATTGTCATTATTGTACTGTCTATACTCTAGTCATTCATGAAGCTTCATATATTCATATTGTATGAATTTAATGAAGCATGTATAAATGTTGAAATGCACTTACATTGAATTCTTTTGAATATAACGTAAGATATCCTTAGTCTTAAGCAATGGTTGTTTATAGATGAAGGGAGCGCAGCGGAAGCATGGGTCATTCCCGAGTAAGAAGGAAGGTCAAAGAGTTGACCTACTTCTGTAACTTCCATATGGCATCCAGATAATTGGATGAATGTCAATACTGCAATGAGTCGATGTATTGATAGTATGACTATCTAGACTATCTAGGATCCTTAGTGAAGGATTCAGATAGAGCATCAGAATAATCTACATATAATCATTGACTTTGACTTACTTATTTGATAAGATAAAGTCTAATAATTGTATCTCAATCTTCTAACAACACTTGCAATAGGTTGCATATGTTCTAGAAGATTAGAAAATTTGATCTTAAGGTTTATAGTTATCCACATGGATATTGATGCAATTGTTGCAACAATCTCTGTTGGATTGATTGGCTTGTTAATTTCAGTGGGACAGTCCTTAGTCTTAGAGATTGTATCTATGACCTAGATATAAGAATACACTCATTGTTTGTTTCTAAATGTTGGAAATAAACATGAATTCTGAGATAGAACTATCATAAAGAGTTATAATGGATATATTTCAGATAGTAATCTAACATCTAGTGGACTCCACAAAATTAGAAAATTAATGAATGGTTCATTAAGATTTCTAATACTGAAAATTAAAACCTTTATAAGATCAAATTGGAGGATGAAAATCATTTGACAACGATCTGACATCAAGTTTTGGATATATGTCTGTTGATGAGATCAATGGACTAGTGAGAGATGAAACTTTAGATTGTCTAAAGGTTCAAATCTTACACACTTGTGAATATTGTATTCAAAAGTAAAAATGTCCAATATACCCTTCCTTGGGAAAGGTGTACGATGTCAAGATATTCAAGATCTCATACATATTGATGTATGCGGATCATCTATATCATAGTAAACATTATGGATATGTGATATCTGTTGATGATTATGTATGATATGAGATTTCTTCTCTTCACCTAAGAAACCTTTGAAATGTTCAAAGATTTCAATATTTTTGGTTTAGAACCAATGTTTGAAGGAAAATAAAACGACTTTTATCTAATCTAGGTAGCAAATACCTGCTAGATAAATTCAAATAATACCTTATGGAGATATGATTATCATTTCTATCTCAATCCTCCTAATACACCATGACTCAATAGAGTTATAGGGAGATACAATTGGATCATGTGTGACATGATTTTATCAATGATGAGTTTTAGCATAATTATCCCTTAGTTTCCAGGTATATATGTAGTAGAGACTACATTATATATCCTTAATGAGATTCCATGCAAGTAAGCTGGAATTGAGCACTAGAGAGTGCTGCTTCATTAGGAAAATAAAGGTTGGAATTGGATACATACTTTATGACCTTGAGATTCTTAAAAGATCTCATATCTGAGAATGTGATTCTTAGAGGATGACTCTCTTGAGAATCAAGATGAAAATGAAGTGTAGGAACTCATTCAATCTTGAGAAGAAAATGAGGCTCCTGAAATTGGGAACTAAAAGGACAATTAAAGATGAAACACTAATACTTCTTCAAATGAGTTTGAGGATTTATTCCATGTGTCAGTGATCGAATTTCATGTGATGAAAAACCTGAGGATCATAACATGGAAAGATGGATTTTAGCAATGAAAGTCTAGAGTAGACTTCATATACAAGTGTTGTATATGGACCCTCGAGGATCCACCTATATGGGTAAGACCCATAAAGGTGTAAATGGATCTTCAAGAGAAAGAAGTCAAGATTGCATTTCTCTATGAATACCTCTCTAAGAATATTCTCATGAAGTAGCCCCAAGGCTTCATGGTTGAGGAAAGAAAGACATGCAAGCTAAAGAAATCCAGCTATGGACTCATATAAGCTTCTTGTTGTTGGAACATAAGATTTGATGAAATTATAAATGTTATGATTTCAGATAGAATCTTGATGAACCATATGAAGCTTAGTGGGAGTGCCTTTGTGTTCATCGTGCTAAATGTAGATGATATCCTAATCATTTAAAATGATATAAGGATAATGGTGAGTGTTTTATAATATGATTGTTCCATAACTTGAGATATGAACTCAAGGACATCTCTTGGATCTTAGTTCTGAAGGTGTTCAAAAGCATAGAGAAGAGGGTATTCGGACTGTCACATTAATGGTACACCTTGGACATATTCCATTTTCTGGAAAAATCCAAGAAAGGCTTCCATCCCTTAAGATATGGTACTGACCTATCTAAAGGGATAGCACCTCAAAGAGTTGAGGAAGTGAATGCTAGAACTGCTTGCACTTGTGCATCAGTTACGAGAAGCTGAATGTATGCTAGATGTGTACAAAAGCCAGTTATCCGCCATGCAGTGGGAGTAGTAAAGTGCTGCTAATCCTGCTATGGAGATAAAACACTTGATTGCAGTAATGACAATATCTTCAAAGATGACAAGATTTTAGAGATAATGATCTCTAATTCTTATCTTCAAAAACTTATGACTTTATAGATAGAGATCTAAAAGGTTTTAACTGTGGATACCTTTGGAGATAGAGATCTCCTGGAATAAGGGTATTCTGATAAGGATTATGGAAATATTGGTTATGATGATTGTTAAGCTGTAGTGTCAAGGACACTATAACTAACAAGATTGAGTATTGGTTGCATAAAATGCAACATTCACATTAGATGCGAACACTGTTACTGGGGATATGCAAGTGCCGTAAAAGAACTTGGTGTAGTCTCGCGGGAACAGAGTGATTGATCAACTTACCTAGCTATTCTCTAAATAGCCTATGATTGTCACATGAGTGTGGGTTTAAATGATTAGCCCATTAATGACTCTTTGAGCTAGTGGGAGATTGTTGGACATGCGAGCCCACAGCGAGCCATTATGCAATAAATGTTATTGCGAATATCTTTTGCTTATCCGAAATGAAGAATGAATAATATGAATAATAGGTCCCTTAGTACAATTAGGGTTATGTACCATGGCCATCTTGAGGATCATACAGTTGTTGATTCAATAATTGAATCATAAAGGCTGGTGCTTGGATGAATATCTAAAGAGTTAGATTGAGGACTCATCAAGCACCGTCAAATGATTGTTAAGAGATGATCTCCAGCATGAGTAGGAGATGGCAATCCTTTCTCACATAGGCTGATATCTGACCGACCTCTTGATGCAGGTCCTCTGAATAGGAATAGAGATTCGGAGGTGTTAGATAAGTTAGGTCAAAGAGTTGACTTAACGAGATCGAGATAACCAAAGTCCTATATCGTATATTGTCACGATACATGCACACATCCTCTGACCGGAGACAGATGTGTTACTATATATCTGAGTATGTACATTTGGCAGACCAATAGGTTGATGACCTAATCAAGGTCTATACACCGGAGCGCTGGTGTGCATATAAGGGCATATGAGTAATACGATTTCTCGAAGGGATCATACAGGTTCATTACTGAACCGGAAGGCATGAGCTCACTCATGAGATATTGGGAAGAATCAAATTCCGTGCACGGTCGTCTCGCTTTGGAAGCTTGACTGAATTTGTAGGTTTGATATATACTTTTGGAAAGTATATGATCAAGACCTAGGTATGGTATATGCTTTTGGAAAGTATATGATCGATACCAACTCCGAATGATCGAATGAGAAACTTACTGATAAAACCATGAAGTAGACAGTACAAATTTGATCAATACTTCGGGTTTATTCTGAGTCTTCCAGTATGCAGGATGTACAGGTATTGGGAATACCTGAGGGTGATGTGATCTTAAACGATTGTATAACCATGACGCTTCCATTCCTAGGGAGTGATGAAACGGGTCTGGATTTTAGTGACTCCTCTCAGTAGAAAAGTGATCTGATCTTGGTCCAAATGTTGGACATTGATCTGAATGTGATTTAGATGCAATGAGAAGATTAGATTTGCGATCTTTATTTAGTCAAGCATCTAAGGGAGGTACGCGATCTAGATTTGAGATATGATCTCAATATCCAAGTCACTATATGTGGAACAATACAATCGCCTTGTCCTTATCTACAAGTATTCGCGGAGAAAGCGCATTATCCTTAAGGGTTCAGAATAATTTCATTGTTGATATTATGTATCCGAGTATTAAGAAAGTAGATTACTAAATGTGATTTAATTGTCATTATTAATATGAATTCGATTCATATTATAATGAGAGCTATTTTAGATAATTAAATGTGATTTGATTATCAAAGATGAAAATAATGTGAATGTGATTCATATTATTTGGGCACATGAGAATAGAGATCCAAGATGATTAAATGTGATTTAATTATCATGGATATGAATAATGTGGATAGCAATATCCATATTAGTCATATATATTATAAATGTGATTTATAATATATAAGAGAGAGCTATTTGTAATTTACATTTGTTAATTAAATGTTGATGTGAATTGGATTCACATTGGACATTAAATTGAAAATATAATTTACATTTTATTTTGGGTTGTGAATATGATTCAGAAGCTTTCAATAGCATGATTGCAATGTTTTACAAAATAATTATGGATTATTTGTGTGAATAATTTACAACAATAGTTGTTGTAAATAATGGAGATTTTCATAAGATATGAGATCTCATGAATATGAAAGAGGAGTGCCTCCTTCCTATTAAAGAGGATGGACGACCTCCTTGAATTGGATTCAAGGTGTGCCGCCACCCCCTTTATGGAAGGGAGCATGCCTCCTTCCTAAATCTCCTATATTGATTTGATTTGAATTAATTTATATATTGATGATTTATTCAAAATATATTTAATTAAATTAAATTAAATTAATTTTTGTTGTGTTTTTAGCAACAAATCATGACCATTGAAAGAAATAGAAATCAGTGTGAACCATTAGATTTGTGTTGTCCCATGGATTGAGATACATGGATCCCAAAATATTATAAAAGGAGATGCACCCCTTTGTTCTTCTTTAGACTACACACAAGAGAACATAAGTCTCTCTTTCTCTTCTCTTTCTCTACACGCCCTCTCTCTCATGTGGCCATCCACCATGGATGTCCTAGAGAGGTTCTCCATCGCCGCAGCGTCGTCGTTATGCTGCCCGATCATTTGCTCATGGACGTCCGTCTCCTTCGGTGCATCTCATCCGTCGTGTTTCATCAACACACTCGCAATCGTCTCCTCCGTCGGATCGGACTTGAGACAGGAGGTCTCTTCGTTTAGAGACTCGATCGCAACCACGCTTCAAGAGGTAATCCTATTACTTGTTTGTGGTTTAGACAAAATGATCTGAGAAGTATTCTTGGATCACGTGGTTTCGTCACATAAAATTTTTTAATTTCTGATGCATAGAACAACTAGTGCGACTAGTTGTTCTTCGTCGTATTCGATACGATGCTCACGCTTCTGTGATGTGCTTGAGGATCTAACCATATCCTTCAAGTGGTATCATAGACTTAGGTCGGTGGTTTTGGATGCGATCCATAATCCCAAGACGACTTGGGTTCGTTAGGGTTTGCGAAAGTTTTCTTGCATTTCATTTTCGCATCTCTGTTTTAATATTATTTTCGACACTTTTTAAATTATTTAAACACGAAAATAATAATTGGATTTTGTTCCTTATACAAAAATAATAATTGGATTTTTTTCCATTAAATAAGGAAACCGTAGGATCTGAATTTACGTGATTTCGATTCCGTTTGCTCAAGCTATGCTCATTTTAGTGAACATGTATCCACAGTTTCGGGGACTGTAAGTCTCAACGTAATTAAAGAGTTAATTGTGGATTTGAAATACCTTGAAATGCTTGCAAACCAGTTAGGTTCTGTTGTAAATCAAATTAGAAAACTTTACGAACTTACTTTGCTTAATTTGGATTTCATTTGATTGAGATAAGGTATTTTTAGTAAGTGAGGGTCACTGCTGGAAATACTTTCCAAATCAAGAACCTAGTGATTGTCATTTAATCAATTAGTGAAATTAAATTGTTTAATTTCCTGGAATAATTGTGCATAAATATTTGTGAAATATTTGATGATAATTATTTCCTTAAATGACATTGCCTTAACCAATATTTGATTTAGATGTGATCTAGATCACTAATTGGTTACATGATCTACACGATCTACATTCCAACAAACATGTTGCTTGAATAGGATTTTGGGATTTGTTTAGCAAATCTCATTATAATGTTAATCAAAATTATTTTTATTATTATTATATGGTATAATTTTGGTTGATGAACCAATGATCATTTCAAGTACAAAGTGATCTATTTTGCATTATCCTTTCCTGAGGTGGATATGGTGTCTAGTCGGAGAGCATTGGGGAAGCGGGTTGCAACGTATGTGGTCCGTCCCACTCTCGTCGGTACAGGCCATGACAGCGGGTTGGGTTAGTATAATGCTTAAGAAATCATGATGTATTTCTAATTACTAAAATTCGAAATAATACGTATTTGAGATAATACCATGATTCAAGTAACAATAAAGAATGTTTATTGGATATTAATTGGATCATTAATTTAATATGATTAGATTAATTAGAATCCAATTAAATTTAAAACACTCTATTATGAATAGAGATGTTATTTTCCTTGGAAGAATTAATCATAATGAATATGATTCATAATGATTAATTAAAATTTTGAATATGATATGCAGGATCATATAAGTGACATCCATGGTCTCCCGTCAAGGTGAAGGGTTCCGTCGTCAGAGATTGTATGTCGGAGACGCCTGTCCGAAGTGACAGCTCCTGCATACAAGCCATTTGGATTGGGCTCTTCGCTTCTCGAAAGAGTAAGGACGTATGCGTATTGACCCCAATATCGGGTCTCATATTATTGGGGCGATATTGGATTTCCATAACGAGTTGTATTCTTGTTGATGGTTGGTTCAATTAATGACGGGTCAACATCGCCTTAGGGGTGGTGGGTCCGGCTGTTAAAGATCGAATTGGGAGATGTAAGTTGGACTTGCAAGGCAAAATGTGTTCCCGCTTCTTTTTATCCGAGTTGCAGGTTCTCATATTATTGGGATGTAACAAAGATAAGGAAAGAGATCCTAGATCTTGCTTGAGATATAATGGTAAGTATATCTCTTACATTGAAAGTGATTAAGGGAATGAACTTTCAGTGTTGAAAAGGCAAGACAAATTTGATAACAAAAATCCTAAATCAAAGAAAAATATGTATATATATATATACATATATAAATATATACACTTATGCAAATTTCTTATTTCAGATAATCCTTCATTAAACCCACTCAATGTTATACTCAATAATAATCAGTAAAATATAATGGATTGGACTCATGATCCAGATATTTTATTTGCAGTTGGACACATAATCTATGTGGTTGCAATGTGCAAGTTTTCTCATAATAATGAGGAATGACAATTAAATAGATAATAGGACTACAACCCTAGGGTTTGTATGTCTCTGTAGTCTTGATCTCTCATCGGATGTACTTTGGAAGTGACATGTCGATGATGATCGCAATTGTCAATTAATCCTTATAAAAATCTAAGAAGTTATTCTGGCATACATATGTGCTCTTGACATTTATCATGTATGACATGGTTCATTGCATCATGCAGAATGGTAGCTCTATAAGAGATGATGTATTCAAAATGTTTGAATACCTACCTGAACCAATGTTTCAAGAGTTTAGATGGATGTAGATATGATGAGTGTCATCATTCTACTGTCTATACTCTAGTCATTCATGAAGCTTCATATATTCATATTGTATGAATTTAATGAAGCGTGTATAAATGTTGAAATGCTCTTACATTGAATTCTTTTAAATTTAACGTAAGAGATCCTTAGTCTTAAGCAATGGTTGTTTATAGATGAAGGGGAGCGCAGTGGAAGTATGGGTCGGACTCGATTAAGAAGAAAGGTCAAAGAGTTGACCTACTTTTATAACTTCCATATGGCATCCAGATAGTTGGATGAATGTCAATACTGCAATGAGTCTATGTATTGACAGTATAACTATCTAGACTATCTAGGATCCTTAGTGAAGGATTCAGATAAAGCATCAGAATAATCTACATATAAATCATTGACTTTTACTTACTTATTTGATAAGATAAAGTCTAATAATTGTATCTTAATTTTCTAACAACACTTGCAATAGGTTGCATATGTTCTAGAAGACTGAAAAATTTGATCTTAAGGTTTATAGTTATCCACATGGATATTGATGCAATTGTTGCAACAATCTCTATTGGATTGATAGGCTTGTTAATTTCAGTGGGACAGCCGTTAGTCTTAGAGAATGTCTCTATGACCTAGATATAAGAATACACTCATTGTTTGTTTCTAAATGTTGGAAATAAACATGAAATCTGAGATAGAACTATCATAAAGAGTTATGATCCATATATTTCAGATAGTAATCTAACATCTAGTGGACTCCACAAAATTAGAAAATTAATGAATGGTTCATTAAGATTTCTAATACTGAAAATTAAAACCTTTATAAGATCAAATTGGAGGATAAAGATCATTTGACAATGATCTGGCATCAAGTTTCGGACATATGTCTGTTGATGAGATCAATGGACTAGTGAGAGATTAAACTTTAGATTGTCTAAAGGTTCAAATCTTACATACTTGTGAATATTGTATACAAAAGTAAAAATGTCCAATACACCCTTCCTTGGAAAAGGTGTAAAATGTCAAAGTATTCAGGATCTCATATATATTGATGTATGCGGATCATCTATATCATAGTAAACATTATGGATATGTGATATCTTTTGATGATTATATGTGATAAGAGATTTCTTCTCTTCACCTAAGAAACCTTTGAAATGTTCAAAGATTTCATTATTTTTGGTTTAGAACCAAAGTTAGAAGGAAGATAAAATGAATTTGATCTAATCTAAGTAGCAAATACCTGCTAGATAAATTCAAAGAATACCTTATGGAGATATGATTATCATTTCTATCTCAATCCTCCTAATACACCTTGACTCAATAGAGTTATAGGGAGATAAAATTGGATCATGTGTGACATGATTTTATCAATGATGAGTTTTAGCATAATTATCACTTAGTTTCGAGGTATATATGTTGTAGAGACTACATTATATATCCTTAATGAGATTCCACACAAGTAAGCTGGAAGTGAGCACTAGAGAGTGCTGCTTCATGATGAATACCCATTCATCACTCTTTATTCTTATATTTTAGCTACAAAAACCTTTGCAAATGCATGTAGATATATGTAAAAAAAATAATAATTACCAAAAGCATGCATTGTGTAAAAACCTATAATTAGCATGTTTTTGTGCAAAAATAAAAGAATAAAGATTAAAAAGAAAAGGAGGGAAATATTTAGAATAAATATTGAGCAACCTAACCCAAGGGAGGGCTCAGCATGGGCCTGACCGCATAAAAGCCAAAGTAGAGGGAGATAGGGGCTCTTGTGTAAATAATTATGTAAATAAAATAAAAATATTTTCCTCACCAAAAATACAGTTGTAAATATTTGTATATAGTTATAAAAGATAAAAACAAAACAAAAAGGTAAAAACCAAAAAGATTAAAAATACCCTTTCATCATGTACATAGACCATGCCTCTATATTTATTTAACCTTGTAAATAAATAAAGTTATTTTCAAAACTTTTTGTAAATATTCTAGGTTATATATTGTAAATAAATAAAATAAAAAGAATCAAAACAAAAATCAAATAAAAATTACAAAATTCAAAATATAAAAAAAATTCATTGTATATATACCATGTATATAGATGTATATATCTATTTATTTTACCTATGTATATAAATAATAAAAACAAAATAAAAATACTCTTTTATTCCTTATTTTATACTATAAATTAATAAAATATAAAATAGGAATAAAATTATACAAAAATAATAATTAAAAATCAAAAATCAAAAGCCTACATATTGTATATATACCTATATATAGATATATAATGTATATACCTTATTTTTATTTCCAAAAATTAATTAAAAATCACCAAAAAATAGAAAAAAATAAAATAAAAATAATTCATGTTTTAAGTTTTTGCAAAATCGGCCATTTGCTGCCTTATTTTTGAGCTTCAAATCTTTTCCACGTGGCAGCTTCTCATTGGCCCACGGAGATGTTGACCTCCGGTCAACTCCCTCCGCGGACCTCCTTCTCCAGCGGATCTCGCGCCCGACCCGACTTCTCCTCTTTTTCCGCGCTCGATCCGCTCGCCATCTCCACAAACCCCGGGTCCTATCTCTTCTTCGTGCATCCGAGACCCTCGCCGGGGTATCCACATCGGGATCCGCGCTTCTCACAGCCCTACCCGACCATCCCTAGCCGGACCTGCACCCACTTAAATACCCAGCTCCGCCACCCATTTTCTATGTCTTTGGCCATTTGTTTCGTTCTCCAGTGAGCTCCAGAGAGACAGAGAGGTGTGATAACCGCCCGAACGACTAAGGTAAAGGTACAGAAATAAAGGTCGTCGCGACCTCAATCACTCGGGCTAAGTATATCAAGAAAAAAATCGAACCGCGAAATAAATCAGAGATGAAACACGAAGTGCGGTCCTAGCTATGGGATTAACCTGGTATAGCTCCCAGGGTCGAACACAAGGAGCACGGATTGGCCAAAGGCCTACGAAGTAGTCAAAGAATCAGAAAAAGGGAGAAAACATTTTTTAGTGGTTTTTAATGGTTTTTATATTTTTTTTTGGATTTTTAAATGTGAAGGAAATGAAAGAAGCACAAAAACAAGCAAGCTCCAACTAATTATTTAATGTATCCAGAAGTGAGCAAAAATTCGAGAAAAATTGTTTTTATGTTTTTTAAGTTTTTAAGTGTTTTTGGTTAATTTTTGAGATTTTTCCAATGTGTATTTTATTTTCTAAAAATCAAACAGTAAGAAAAAGATAGGGTACTGTCCAGCAGGGCCCAAAACCCAAAGATAAAATATCTAAGGATCTCAGATGGCCCTGGAGGTAATTTTCCTGTATTCTATAGAAAATAAGGAAAATTTGGGCACCAAAATAATTATTTTTGGATTTTTAGATTATTTAATATGATTTTTATGAGTTTTTAGGTGTTTTTAGATTTTTAGGGTTTTTACTCAATGAAAAATAGCCAAAATTGGCTAGAAAATCAAACAACATACAAAGATCAGTAACTAATTTTTGTAGAATTTTTGGGGGTGTTTTTATATTTTTTTGTGATTTTTCAAGTGAAACAGTGCCAAAAATAGATGTTTTTGAATTTTTTAAAATAGCAAACAAGATCAAAAATGTCCTCAAAAATCTACAAAAATCCTACACCATGGCATGAGCCATGTGTCAAATTTTCATTAGATTTGGAGGTGATTTGATATTTTATTCAAAATCCAAAAGGGGGCACTGTGCACAAGGACCAATGTGCAAATACCCGAAAGTCTGGGGCTCAAGGTGCAAAAATCCCAGCAAGTCACGCGCGTGGTGCGTGCCTGGGGCACTCAGGTGCCTTCTGGTAGTAAAAACCAAGTTCTTGGACCTTTTGGTAACTCGTACCAAAAAGTCCAGGGGCTTGGGCGCAAATAACCCACTAAAATCCGCACATGTTCAAATAAAATGCTCACAGGGGTAGAAATGCAAATACCAGAAAGTATATATTCATTCAATAACCATCCAGAACTACGGGATAAGAGATGTAAATAACCCAACTAAACACGTGACGAAGCACGTGGACTCACATACACAGGGGTATCAATGTAAATAAAGACAAGCACAAGGTCCGAGGTGCAATTTACCCTACGTAAATAAAACGACTAAAATATTTACAGGACTAGGATTAAAAACACAAACTACGAGGGGGTCCTAAGTAAATTACCCCTTATTTAACGTCGATGGCTGGATTCGCGCCACGTGGATGATCCAACGGTCCTGGTGAGCTGGCGCTTCTCTCCTTTTCGCTTGAGCCTGATCGACGGTGCAGGGCGAGACACGTGGGGGATCTGACGTCTGGCAGTGCAGGTGTCTCTCTCCTCTGCTCTGACGGTCCTGATCAGCCTCTCGAGAGGATCAACGGTATCTGCTCCTCCGTGGATGGACGATGGAGATGCGAACTGGAGCGGAGGGGCTAATCAGACGGTGAAGGAGGTTCCTCGAAGAACAAGTGGCCGGCGAGGTTCGCCGGCCTCGTGTGCGTGCCCGGGACCTCCCCAGCTGCCTCCAAGTATCGGAGAAGATCGGCGGTGAGGTTCCGCAGCTGGTGGTGGCTTCAGATGACCCGGCCGAGCCCTGGAGGGGCTCCGGCGAGGTCGGCGACGGCGAGCTCCTGGCCTGGATGTGAGGGGGGCTCAGATGCCCTCCTCTTGACCTGCAAAGTAGACCAAAAGCTTCGCGGGTCGAGGGCAAAGTGCCTCGACCCGATGAAGCGGCGTGAGGGTGATCGATGCGTCGGGGCGGATGAGCTCCGGCGAGCGGAGGATGGTGGAGCCCGAATCCCAGCTCCGGGGCGAGCTGGGTTGAACGAATGGGCGTAGAAGGTGCGTCGAGGGATGGGGGAGGTGATAGTGTGTCCCGATGATTGAGAAGATGTACGCTATGGCCGGAATCAACGGAATACGGCGGAGAGTCGATTTGGGGGTAACTCAAAATTAAATGAAATGGCAAGGTTCTAAGGTTACCTGGGTGGAACGGAAGACTATGCTGGAGCTTAGCTAGCTCCCGGTCGTCGCCTCGAAGGGCGTCAAGGCCTGAGGCTCGAGCTCCTGCAAGCGGCGGAGCACGGCGGCGCGACGCTGCCGGATCGATGGTCGGGGCACTCTCTCCTCACTGCAACAGGGGCAAACGCGAGCTGTCACCTCGGTGATTGCTCTGGAGGTCACGGGAATGAAAGTGGCGAGCCAAAGATGGCGAATGAATGCGGCGGAGCTCGGTTTTTATGTGGGTGCAGGTCCGGGAAGAAGAGCTCGGGTCCGGCTCGATGGAGCACGGATCCCTAGGATCGATGTCGGGCGAGATTCCCGGATACCTGGAGAGTAATTAGGACCTTAGATTAGGCGAAATGAGGATCGGGTCCGGTAGAGATAAATGGGGAAAGTTGGGTCCGCGAACCAGACCCGTGAAAGATGGTCCACAGGGGGGAGTTGACCGGGCGGTCAACAATCCCCGTGGACCAATAGCAATTAGCCATGTCAGAAATTCTTATTTGATTTTTTTGGGCCTTTAAATGGCCGAATTTTCAAAAACTTAAAACATGGAATATTTTTGTTTTAATTTTTTCTATTTTTTTGTGATTTTTAATTGATTTTTGGAAATAAAAATAAGGTATTTACATAATAGGTCTATACATAGGTATGTGTACAACATATAGGTTTTGGGTTTTTGATTTTTAATTATTATTTTTGTACCATTTTATTCCCATTTTATATTTTATTTATTTATAGAATAAAATGAGGAATAAAAGGGTATTTTTACTTTATTTTTATCACTTATATACATGGGTGGAATAAATAGTTATATACATTCATATACATGGTATATATACAATGTATTTTTGTATTTTTAATTTTGTAATTTTTATTTGATTTTTGTTTTGTTTCTTGTTATTTTATGTATTTACAATATGTAACATGGAATATTTACAAAAAGTTTAAATAAATAATTTTATTTATTTATAAGGTTAAATAAATAAGGGAGCATGGTTTATGTGCATGGTGAAAGGGCATTTTTGAATTTTTGATTTTTAAATTTTTTGTTTTGTTTTTAATAGTGTATAAATATGTACAAATATTTACAACATATTTTTGGTTGAGGAAAATATAATTTATTTATTTACATAGGTATTTACACATGAGCACCTATCTCCCTCTACTTGGCTTTTTATGCGGTCAGGCCCATGCTGAGCCCTCCCTTGGGTTAGATTGCTCAATATTTATTCTAAATATTTCCCTCTTTTTCTTTTTACTCTTTATTCTTTTATTTTTGCACAAAAACATGCTAATTACATATTTTTACAAGATGCATGCTTTTGTTAATTATTCCTATTTACACATATCTACATGCATTTGCATAGGTTTTTGTAGCTAAGATATAAGAATAAAGAGTGATGAATGGGTATTCATCACCCCCCTATACTATACTTTGCTAGTCCCTTAGCAAACACTTATTTGAAAAAGAAGTGAAAAAGAAAGAAAAAGAAAAAGAAAAAGAGGATGTACATGGATCAAGGTTGAGTTATTAAACTTTCCTTCATTAAATTGAAATATGGAGCTCGATCAGATCTTTGGATTATTAATGTGTCGGAACCTTATTTGGACTTAAGCTTAGAACTCAACAGCCTCTAAGTTCCACCAATCTATGGGCAAGACTCCTCAATAAACCAGATCAGAACAAATCTACATACACAAACTCTAATGACCATGAGTCTTTCCAAGCAGTGTAAGTGATATGTGGCTCCCCACCTCAAAAGTAACAAAGAAACAACCTCCCTCAACCTGGTAACTCTAATGCCTCGGTCTAGCAACTCTTTCCTCGAGAAGCGGGGTATTCCCTTCTAAGTTCAAGTGCAACTGGCTCAAGAAGAGGGGGTAGAAGTATAGAGTTTTGGAAGCCTAGCCAGTGTAGCTAAGTCTCCCGCTGCAAGCTTCATGAGATGTAACATTGATACCATAAGCTTTTGCTTTATTTGACTATGTACACTCCGGTGGGGTTATTAAATTTTCAATCCGACCCACCACTTTTTTGGAGTTCTTTTTGCATTTTTGCATTTTTTTTTCAAGAACTTCTGTACAGCATATCTACATGGTGCAGCATATAAGAAATTTCCCCTTGAGCCAGTAGACTATCCCTCTTTTGAAGCTTTATTGCAACCCACGGCTTCTGTCTTTAGTCTTCATCACCACTAGACCAAGTTGAGGTGCACTTCCTTCACTAGAAGAAGAAGAGAGGTTCCGCCTAGAAGTACTACCCTCATATGCTACCCCAAGCCAAAGGAAACTGCCTCCTCACCACCTCATCCGTGGAGAACCATGTGTAAAGTGCAGGTGCAAGTCAAGCCATTGTCTCTAAGAGTCATGCGTGTGTTGTTAAGTGTTCTACTTAAGCTCATCAAGATGACATATGCTCATAGCCTAGTGGACTCAAAGAATTAAGTCCTTATGGACCTGAAAAGCCTTAAACCTAAATCCTATAAGGTTCCTCTTGGTGTTAAGTGGATTAAGATCTTAGTCAAGCTCCATTTCTCAATTTAATTCCAGGCTTAGTTTAAATGTCAACTCTCATCCAGGAAAAACTATATACATATATGTACACACGATGCTATTTACAAATATTTTACAATCATGCGAAATTTTTGAAAAATGTTTTGAAATCATGAATGATGCATGAGGTGCAAGTTTTTGCAAAAAGATATTTACAAACATTTACACAAGATTTTTGCAATCTTTTGATTTTCAAAACATTTTGGAAAAATTTTGTACTATATACATAATTTTGATACAAAAATATTTACACAAAATTTACACAAAAGATTTTTGAAATCATTTTTACAAAAATACTTTGTACACTAGCTATGTATTTGCAAGATAAAAGAGGTTTATGAAAAAATTTTAAATTTTTGTGATTTTTAGCCATTTTATTTATTAACACACTCACACAAAGTACGAGTTATGGCTAAAGTATATATGAAATATATACACACCCCCCCTATACTTAGCTCGAGCGATGTCCTCAGAGTGATCAAGAGCGATGAAGAAGACATAACTCGTGCTTAGTAAAAGGGAAGTGAAAAGGAATGGATAAGTACAGGAACGAATAAATGAATAGAATGAGAGGAACTCGGTGGTTTCCCCCTATACTTAGGATTAACTAATCCTAAGTATAGCAAGCTGTACATGAAGGGAAAGCCGAGTGAAGAATATACAGAATCTGCCCCCCCTATACTTAGGGTAAAATATCCCTAAGTATAGGTAGCAAAACAGGGGCAGAAAGAATGAAAAGACTACCCGCAGGTCCTACATCCCCCCTATACTTAGGGTAAAGTACACCCTAAGTATAGCATAATCATAAGATGAGGAAAGGGATGTGGGACTAAAGAATAGAATGATATGGACAACTGGATCTATACAGGCGGAGGAATAGTGAACATCAGGCGTGAGATGCAAAAGATGTGAGTCAAAAGACCACATCTCACGCAAAATGAATAGGGGCACAAATAATAACATCCCGCGGCTCATGATCTAGATATGGCTTGAGCCGCTGGCCGTTCACTCGAAAGGTGCTCTCAGAAGACAACTCGGATATATCAATACTACCATTGTCGTGCACCTTTCTGACGAGAAAAGGTCCCTTCCATTTGCTCTGTAGCTTCCCTGGAAATAATCTAAGCCTCGCATCAAACAGCCATACTCTCTGTCCAATCTCAAAATGCTTGTAGCTGATATGAGAATCATGCCACTCCTTGACTTTCTCCTTATAATGTAGGTTGCTTGAGAAAGCTGCATCTCTAAGCTCCTCCAGGGCAGCTAACTCTGCCCTCCTCTGGTCTCCTATACCATCTGGATCCATAAGAATATCTGTGACTGCCCAAAGTGACTTGTGCCTCAGCTCAACAGGTAGATGGCATGGCTTGCCATAAACGAGGCGAAAGGGAGATGTACCCAATGGAGTCTTGAAAGACGTCCGATATGCCCACAAGACCGAATCCAAAAGATGTGACCAATTCTTTCGGTCAGGGCGGACGACTTTCTGCAAAATATTCTTGATCTCCCTATTCGACACCTCAGCTAGACCATTCGTCTGCGGATGGTAAGGTGTAGCAACACGATGATCTATGCCGAACTCGCTAGCAAGTGCCTTCACCTGGTCGTTGATAAAATGAGACCCCCCATCAGAAATAAGAACTCGTGGAACCCCGAACCGCGTGATGATATGCTTCCTCAAAAATCTGCAAACAGTCCTCGCATCAGCGGCTCGGGCGGGGATAGCCTCAACCCAACGACTAACATAATCTACGGCCAACAGAATGTACTCAAATCCCTGACTCTTAGGGAATGGACCCATGAAATCGATGCCCCATGCGTCAAAAACCTCACAGAAGTGAATGGGCTGCATCGGCATCATATCACGCTGTCCACAAGTGCCCATCCTCTGACAGTCAGTACACCTCTTCACGAACTCATCAGAGTCCTTGAAGAGGGTAGGCCACCACAAGCCGGATTGGAGCACTTTCTGTGCCGTTCTCCTCCCAGAATGATGTCCTCCTGCCTCAAGCTTGTGGCAGTAAGTGAGGACGCTATGGTGTTCCTCCTGAGGAATACACCGACGCCAGACGCTATCCCCTCCTTCGTGGTAAAGGATGGGATCCTCCCAGTGGTAGGACGTGGCCTTCGCAAGGAAGGTCTCAAGCCTCTGCCTGGGCCAATCTTGTGGGACTTTCCCAGCAACGAGAAAGTTCACAATATCGGCATACCACGGGAGTGAGGCGATAGCAAGGATCGCCTCATCTGGGAAGGTATCACGAATAGGATCAATCTGCTCAGAATCCTCAGGCTGCTCTAATCGGGAGAGATGGTCCGCCACCACATTCTTGACTCCAGGCTTATCCTTGATCTCAATGTCGAACTCCTGGAGTAGAAGGATCCATCTAGTCAATCTGGCCTTGGCATCCTTCTTTGCCATGAGGTACCTGATGGCGGTATGATCTGTAAACAAAGTCACTCTAGATCCAATGATATATGATCTGAACTTATCTAGGGCAAACACTACTGCTAGCATCTCCTTCTCTGTGACCGTATAATTCCGCTGGGCGGAATCCAATGTGCGGCTAGCATAGTGTATGGCAAATGGAACTCCATCCCTCCTCTGTCCCAGCACTGCCCCCACGGCAAAATCGGAGGCGTCCGTCATGATCTCGAATGGGAGAGACCAATCAGGCGGCTGGAGAACAGGAGCCTCTATAACATGCTGCTGGAGAGTCGCAAAAGACGAGAGACACTTGTCATCTACAAGGAACTCGGTGTCTTTCGTCAAGAGGTCAGTCAACGGTCGGGCAATCTTGCTGAAATCCTGAATAAATCTCCTATAAAATCCAACGTGCCCCAGGAATGACTGTAACTGCCTCAGATTGGATGGCGGTGTGAGTTTTCTAATGACATCCACCTTGGCCGGATCAACCTCCATGCCCCTGTTGGAGATGATGTGGCCAAGCACCGTCCCTTGAGTCACCATAAAGTGACTCTTCTCCCAAGATAGAACCAAATGGAACTCGATACATCGCTGGAGTACCCGGTCTAGGCAGTCAAGACAAGAATCGAATCCGTCGCCGTAGACCGAGAAATCGTCCATGAAGACCTCCAAACACTCCCCTACCATGTCCGAAAAGATCAACAGCATGCACCTCTGAAAAGTCGCAGGGGCATTGCATAGCCCAAATGGCATGCGTCGAAAAGCATATGTGCCGAAGGGACAGGTAAAGGTGGTCTTCTCCTGATCCTCAGGAGCGATGGCCACCTGGTTGTAGCCCGAGTACCCATCCAGGAAACAATAATGGCTCTTCCCTGCCAGTCTCTCAATGATCTGGTCAATAAAAGGCAGGGGGAAATGGTAACGGCGCCATTCTGATAACCGCCCGAACGACTAAGGTAAAGGTACAGAAATAAAGGTCGTCGCGACCTCAATCACTCGGGCTAAGTATATCAAGAAAAAAATCGAACCGCGAAATAAATCAGAGATGAAACACGAAGTGCGGTCCTAGCTATGGGATTAACCTGGTATAGCTCCCAGGGTCGAACACAAGGAGCACGGATTGGCCAAAGGCCTACGAAGTAGTCAAAGAATCAGAAAAAGGGAGAAAACATTTTTTAGTGGTTTTTAATGGTTTTTATATTTTTTTTGGATTTTTAAATGTGAAGGAAATGAAAGAAGCACAAAAACAAGCAAGCTCCAACTAATTATTTAATGTATCCAGAAGTGAGCAAAAATTCGAGAAAAATTGTTTTTATGTTTTTTAAGTTTTTAAGTGTTTTTGGTTAATTTTTGAGATTTTTCCAATGTGTATTTTATTTTCTAAAAATCAAACAGTAAGAAAACGATAGGGTACTGTCCAGCAGGGCCCAAAACCCAAAGATAAAATATCTAAGGATCTCAGATGGCCCTGGAGGTAATTTTCCTGTATTCTATAGAAAATAAGGAAAATTTGGGCACCAAAATTATTGTTTTTGGATTTTTAGATTATTTAATATGATTTTTATGAGTTTTTAGGTGTTTTTAGATTTTTAGGGTTTTTACTCAATGAAAAATAGCCAAAATTGGCTAGAAAATCAAACAACACACAAAGATCAGTAACTAATTTTTGTAGAATTTTTGGGGGTGTTTTTATATTTTTTTGTGATTTTTCAAGTGAAACAGTGCCAAAAATAGATGTTTTTGAATTTTTTAAAATAGCAAACAAGATCAAAAATGTCCTCAAAAATCTACAAAAATCCTACACCATGGCAGGAGCCATGTGTCAAATTTTCATTAGATTTGGAGGTGATTTGATATTTTATTCAAAATCCAAAAGGGGGCACTGTGCACAAGGACCAATGTGCAAATACCCGAAAGTCTGGGGCTCAAGGTGCAAAAATCCCAGCAAGTCACGCGCGTGGCGCGTGCCTGGGGCACTCAGGTGCCTTCTGGTAGTAAAAACCAAGTTCTTGGACCTTTTGGTAACTCGTACCAAAAAGTTCAGGGGCTTGGGCGCAAATAACCCACTAAAATCCGCACATGTTCAAATAAAATGCTCACAGGGGTAGAAATGCAAATACCAGAAAGTATATATTCATTCAATAACCATCCAGAACTACGGGATAAGAGATGTAAATAACCCAACTAAACACGTGACGAAGCACGTGGACTCACATACACAGGGGTATCAATGTAAATAAAGACAAGCACAAGGTCCGAGGTGCAATTTACCCTACGTAAATAAAACGACTAAAATATTTACAGGACTAGGATTAAAAACACAAACTACGAGGGGGTCCTAAGTAAATTACCCCTTATTTAACGTCGATGGCTGGATTCGCGCCACGTGGATGATCCAACGGTCCTGGTGAGCTGGCGCTTCTCTCCTTTTCGCTTGAGCCTGATCGACGGTGCAGGGCGAGACACGTGGGGGATCTGACGTCTGGCAGTGCAGGTGTCTCTCTCCTCTGCTCTGACGGTCCTGATCAGCCTCTCGAGAGGATCAACGGTATCTGCTCCTCCGTGGATGGACGATGGAGATGCGAACTGGAGCGGAGGGGCTAATCAGACGGTGAAGGAGGTTCCTCGAAGAACAAGTGGCCGGCGAGGTTCGCCGGCCTCGTGTGCGTGCCCGGGACCTCCCCAGCTGCCTCCAAGTATCGGAGAAGATCGGCGGTGAGGTTCCGCAGCTGGTGGTGGCTTCAGATGACCCGGCCGAGCCCTGGAGGGGCTCCGGCGAGGTCGGCGACGGCGAGCTCCTGGCCTGGATGTGAGGGGGGCTCAGATGCCCTCCTCTTGACCTGCAAAGTAGACCAAAAGCTTCGCGGGTCGAGGGCAAAGTGCCTCGACCCGATGAAGCGGCGTGAGGGTGATCGATGCGTCGGGGCGGATGAGCTCCGGCGAGCGGAGGATGGTGGAGCCCGAATCCCAGCTCCGGGGCGAGCTGGGTTGAACGAATGGGCGTAGAAGGTGCGTCGAGGGATGGGGGAGGTGATAGTGTGTCCCGATGATTGAGAAGATGTACGCTATGGCCGGAATCAACGGAATACGGCGGAGAGTCGATTTGGGGGTAACTCAAAATTAAATGAAATGGCAAGGTTCTAAGGTTACCTGGGTGGAACGGAAGACTATGCTGGAGCTTAGCTAGCTCCCGGTCGTCGCCTCGAAGGGCGTCAAGGCCTGAGGCTCGAGCTCCTGCAAGCGGCGGAGCACGGCGGCGCGACGCTGCCGGATCGATGGTCGGGGCACTCTCTCCTCACTGCAACAGGGGCAAACGCGAGCTGTCACCTCGGTGATTGCTCTGGAGGTCACGGGAATGAAAGTGGCGAGCCAAAGATGGCGAATGAATGCGGCGGAGCTCGGTTTTTATGTGGGTGCAGGTCCGGGAAGAAGAGCTCGGGTCCGGCTCGATGGAGCACGGATCCCTAGGATCGATGTCGGGCGAGATTCCCGGATACCTGGAGAGTAATTAGGACCTTAGATTAGGCGAAATGAGGATCGGGTCCGGTAGAGATAAATGGGGAAAGTTGGGTCCGCGAACCAGACCCGTGAAAGATGGTCCACAGGGGGGAGTTGACCGGGCGGTCAACAATCCCCGTGGACCAATAGCAATTAGCCATGTCAGAAATTCTTATTTGATTTTTTTGGGCCTTTAAATGGCCGAATTTTCAAAAACTTAAAACATGGAATATTTTTGTTTTAATTTTTTCTATTTTTTTGTGATTTTTAATTGATTTTTGGAAATAAAAATAAGGTATTTACATAATAGGTCTATACATAGGTATGTGTACAACATATAGGTTTTGGGTTTTTGATTTTTAATTATTATTTTTGTACCATTTTATTCCCATTTTATATTTTATTTATTTATAGAATAAAATGAGGAATAAAAGGGTATTTTTACTTTATTTTTATCACTTATATACATGGGTGGAATAAATAGTTATATACATTCATATACATGGTATATATACAATGTATTTTTGTATTTTTAATTTTGTAATTTTTATTTGATTTTTGTTTTGTTTCTTGTTATTTTATGTATTTACAATATGTAACATGGAATATTTACAAAAAGTTTAAATAAATAATTTTATTTATTTATAAGGTTAAATAAATAAGGGAGCATGGTTTATGTGCATGGTGAAAGGGCATTTTTGAATTTTTGATTTTTAAATTTTTTGTTTTGTTTTTAATAGTGTATAAATATGTACAAATATTTACAACATATTTTTGGTTGAGGAAAATATAATTTATTTATTTACATAGGTATTTACACATGAGCACCTATCTCCCTCTACTTGGCTTTTTATGCGGTCAGGCCCATGCTGAGCCCTCCCTTGGGTTAGATTGCTCAATATTTATTCTAAATATTTCCCTCTTTTTCTTTTTACTCTTTATTCTTTTATTTTTGCACAAAAACATGCTAATTACATATTTTTACAAGATGCATGCTTTTGTTAATTATTCCTATTTACACATATCTACATGCATTTGCATAGGTTTTTGTAGCTAAGATATAAGAATAAAGAGTGATGAATGGGTATTCATCACCCCCCTATACTATACTTTGCTAGTCCCTTAGCAAACACTTATTTGAAAAAGAAGTGAAAAAGAAAGAAAAAGAAAAAGAAAAAGAGGATGTACATGGATCAAGGTTGAGTTATTAAACTTTCCTTCATTAAATTGAAATATGGAGCTCGATCAGATCTTTGGATTATTAATGTGTCGGAACCTTATTTGGACTTAAGCTTAGAACTCAACAGCCTCTAAGTTCCACCAATCTATGGGCAAGACTCCTCAATAAACCAGATCAGAACAAATCTACATACACAAACTCTAATGACCATGAGTCTTTCCAAGCAGTGTAAGTGATATGTGGCTCCCCACCTCAAAAGTAACAAAGAAACAACCTCCCTCAACCTGGTAACTCTAATGCCTCGGTCTAGCAACTCTTTCCTCGAGAAGCGGGGTATTCCCTTCTAAGTTCAAGTGCAACTGGCTCAAGAAGAGGGGGTAGAAGTATAGAGTTTTGGAAGCCTAGCCAGTGTAGCTAAGTCTCCCGCTGCAAGCTTCATGAGATGTAACATTGATACCATAAGCTTTTGCTTTATTTGACTATGTACACTCCGGTGGGGTTATTAAATTTTCAATCCGACCCACCACTTTTTTGGAGTTCTTTTTGCATTTTTGCATTTTTTTTTCAAGAACTTCTGTACAGCATATCTACATGGTGCAGCATATAAGAAATTTCCCCTTGAGCCAGTAGACTATCCCTCTTTTGAAGCTTTATTGCAACCCACGGCTTCTGTCTTTAGTCTTCATCACCACTAGACCAAGTTGAGGTGCACTTCCTTCACTAGAAGAAGAAGAGAGGTTCCGCCTAGAAGTACTACCCTCATATGCTACCCCAAGCCAAAGGAAACTGCCTCCTCACCACCTCATCCGTGGAGAGCCATGTGTAAAGTGCAGGTGCAAGTCAAGCCATTGTCTCTAAGAGTCATGCGTGTGTTGTTAAGTGTTCTACTTAAGCTCATCAAGATGACATATGCTCATAGCCTAGTGGACTCAAAGAATTAAGTCCTTATGGACCTGAAAAGCCTTAAACCTAAATCCTATAAGGTTCCTCTTGGCGTTAAGTGGATTAAGATCTTAGTCAAGCTCCATTTCTCAATTTAATTCCAGGCTTAGTTTAAATGTCAACTCTCATCCAGGAAAAACTATATACATATATGTACACACGATGCTATTTACAAATATTTTACAATCATGCGAAATTTTTGAAAAATGTTTTGAAATCATGAATGATGCATGAGGTGCAAGTTTTTGCAAAAAGATATTTACAAACATTTACACAAGATTTTTGCAATCTTTTGATTTTCAAAACATTTTGGAAAAATTTTGTACTATATACATAATTTTGATACAAAAATATTTACACAAAATTTACACAAAAGATTTTTGAAATCATTTTTACAAAAATACTTTGTACACTAGCTATGTATTTGCAAGATAAAAGAGGTTTATGAAAAAATTTTAAATTTTTGTGATTTTTAGCCATTTTATTTATTAACACACTCACACAAAGTACGAGTTATGGCTAAAGTATATATGAAATATATACACCCCCCCCCCCTATACTTAGCTCGAGCGATGTCCTCAGAGTGATCAAGAGCGATGAAGAAGACATAACTCGTGCTTAGTAAAAGGGAAGTGAAAAGGAATGGATAAGTACAGGAACGAATAAATGAATAGAATGAGAGGAACTCGGTGGTTTCCCCCTATACTTAGGATTAACTAATCCTAAGTATAGCAAGCTGTACATGAAGGGAAAGCCGAGTGAAGAATATACAGAATCTGCCCCCCCTATACTTAGGGTAAAATATCCCTAAGTATAGGTAGCAAAACAGGGGCAGAAAGAATGAAAAGACTACCCGCAGGTCCTACATCCCCCCTATACTTAGGGTAAAGTACACCCTAAGTATAGCATAATCATAAGATGAGGAAAGGGATGTGGGACTAAAGAATAGAATGATATGGACAACTGGATCTATACAGGCGGAGGAATAGTGAACATCAGGCGTGAGATGCAAAAGATGTGAGTCAAAAGACCACATCTCACGCAAAATGAATAGGGGCACAAATAATAACATCCCGCGGCTCATGATCTAGATATGGCTTGAGCCGCTGGCCGTTCACTCGAAAGGTGCTCTCAGAAGACAACTCGGATATATCAATACTACCATTGTCGTGCACCTTTCTGACGAGAAAAGGTCCCTTCCATTTGCTCTGTAGCTTCCCTGGAAATAATCTAAGCCTCGCATCAAACAGCCATACTCTCTGTCCAATCTCAAAATGCTTGTGGCTGATATGAGAATCATGCCACTCCTTGACTTTCTCCTTATAATGTAGGCTGCTTGAGAAAGCTGCATCTCTAAGCTCCTCCAGGGCAGCTAACTCTGCCCTCCTCTGGTCTCCTATACCATCTGGATCCATAAGAATATCTGTGACTGCCCAAAGTGACTTGTGCCTCAGCTCAACAGGTAGATGGCATGGCTTGCCATAAACGAGGCGAAAGGGAGATGTACCCAATGGAGTCTTGAAAGACGTCCGATATGCCCACAAGACCGAATCCAAAAGATGTGACCAATTCTTTCGGTCAGGGCGGGCGACTTTCTGCAAAATATTCTTGATCTCCCTATTCGACACCTCAGCTAGACCATTCGTCTGCGGATGGTAAGGTGTAGCAACACGATGATCTATGCCGAACTCGCTAGCAAGTGCCTTCACCTGGTCGTTGATAAAATGAGACCCCCCATCAGAAATAAGAACTCGTGGAACCCCGAACCGCGTGATGATATGCTTCCTCAAAAATCTGCAAACAGTCCTCGCATCAGCGGCTCGGGCGGGGATAGCCTCAACCCAACGACTAACATAATCTACGGCCAACAGAATGTACTCAAATCCCTGACTCTTAGGGAATGGACCCATGAAATCGATGCCCCATGCGTCAAAAACCTCACAGAAGTGAATGGGCTGCATCGGCATCATATCACGCTGTCCACAAGTGCCCATCCTCTGACAGTCAGTACACCTCTTCACGAACTCATCAGAGTCCTTGAAGAGGGTAGGCCACCACAAGCCGGATTGGAGCACTTTCTGTGCCGTTCTCCTCCCAGAATGATGTCCTCCTGCCTCAAGCTTGTGGCAGTAAGTGAGGACGCTATGGTGTTCCTCCTGAGGAATACACCGACGCCAGACGCTATCCCCTCCTTCGTGGTAAAGGATGGGATCCTCCCAGTGGTAGGACGTGGCCTTCGCAAGGAAGGTCTCAAGCCTCTGCCTGGGCCAATCTTGTGGGACTTTCCCAGCAACGAGAAAGTTCACAATATCGGCATACCACGGGAGTGAGGCGATAGCAAGGATCGCCTCATCTGGGAAGGTATCACGAATAGGATCAATCTGCTCAGAATCCTCAGGCTGCTCTAATCGGGAGAGATGGTCCGCCACCACATTCTTGACTCCAGGCTTATCCTTGATCTCAATGTCGAACTCCTGGAGTAGAAGGATCCATCTAGTCAATCTGGCCTTGGCATCCATCTAGTCAATCTGGCCTGGAGTAGAGGAGGTGAAAGCCATCGATCCAGCGATTCTTCACCGCCGTGCTCCGCCCCGAGTTGGAGCTCGAGCCTCGGACGTCGGCGGTCCTTGCGGCGAAGACCCAGAGCTGCGCAAGCTCGACCACATCCCACCCATCCACCCAGGTAGCTCAGATTTTGTCCCTAGTTCTCTAATTTCCGATTAGCCCCAGATCTCGCCGTCACCGACCATCATCGATTCGGACCATTTCCCCCTTCCGTTCGATCATCCGAGTCCCTCATCACGTTCGCCTTTCCCCCCCGCACCTTCTCCGCCCCTCCGTTCAACCCAGCTCGTACAGGAGCTGGGGTTCGAAACCCTTCGCCGTCGCATCGCCGGGGTTCGCCCGCACCACCGCACCGTCCACTTGCACCACCTCTAACGGGGTCGAGGCAGTTTGCCCTCGACCCAGGAGCTCTTTGGATGCGTTTTGCAGGTCAATCGAGGGTTGTCTGAGGCCCTCCTACTTGAGGACCGGAGCTTCTTCTCCGCCGGAGTCGACAGAGCTCTCCGGAGCTCCGCTGATTCATCGGAGACGTCCCACAGACGCGGGAGGCCAAGGCGAAGCTTCCTCGGTCACCAGAAGCCCCCACGGAGGACCGGAGCGCGCATACTGGGCCGGCGAAGTTCGCCGGCCTCTTGTTCTTCCAGGACCCTCCAGAGCCGTCGGATTAGCCTCCCGCTCCAGGTGCCATCCTGACCGTTGGTGGCTGGAGCCCCCCTTTGACGTCAGATCTGAGGCGAAAGATCCAGGCCGTCGGATCCACACGTGTCCTGGCCTGGACCGTTGGATCGTGCAGAGCAGCAGCAGCGTCGAGAGCCGCCCCATCCTGACCGTCCGATTGCCACGTGGCGGCCATCCATCAGCTCCGCTTAATAAAGGGTAATTTACCCTTAGGCCCTTATCTTTATTTTATTTCGCATTAGTCCTGTAAATATTTACGTACGTTGTTTAGTTTTAGGGTAAATTGCATAGAGGACCTCGAGCTTAGTTTATTTGCATTTATACCCCTGCCTGTGTGAGCCACGTGCTTCGTCACGTGTATTTTTGGGATATTTGCAGTCTATGCCCTTGTTGTTCTGGCTGTTATGAAATGAATGAAATCTTTTTAATATTTGCATTTATGCCCCTGTGAATGGTTTAATTCCGCATGTGCGTGATTTCTTGGGTTATTTGCAGCTGAGGCCCTCAGACTTTTGGTACGTGTTACCAATTAGTCCTTGGGACTTCTTTTTATTACAGATAGGTCCCTGAGTGCCCCAGGCACGCGCTTGGCGCGTGTTTTGCTGGGTATTTTGCACCGGGACCCCCAGAACTTAGGGTATTTGCATTTCAGTCCTTGTGCACAGTACCCTCTTGTCATTTTTGAATAAAATATCAAATCACCTCCAAATTCGACAAAAATTTGATACATGGCTCCTGCCATGGTGTAGAATTTTTGTGAATTTTTGAGGACATTTTTGATTTCGTTTGTTATTTTTAAAAATTCAAAAACCTACATTTTTACTACTGTCTAGATTTAAAAACTCCAAAAAAATATAAAAACTCCCCTACAAATTCTATAAAAATTAGGTACTGTTTAGTTTAGTGTGTTTGATTTTCTAGCCAATTTTGGCTACTTTTCATCACTTAAAACCACTAAAAACTTAAAAACCCCAAACAACCCATAAAAATTCTAATAAATACATTAAAAATCCAAAAGCAATAAATCTGGTACCTAAATTTTCCTTATTTCATCTATTTTATAGGAAAATTACTCCAGGCCTTTTTGAGGTCCTTAGGTATTTTATCTAGGGACTTTAGGCCTGGCTGGACAGTGCCATTTCTTTTTGCTACTGTTTGATTTTTAGAAATTAAAATAAATATCAGAAAAATTCCAAAAATTCATCAAAAACGTAAAAAATTATAAAACATACAAAAATATTTTTGTTTGAATTTTTGCTTGATTTTTGATGCATTAAATAATTTGTTGAAGTGTGATTGTTTTTGTCTTTCTTATTTTCTTTACATATTAAAAATCCAAAAAAAATATAAAAATAATTAAAAACCACTAAAAATATTTTCCTCTTTTCTTGTATTTGTTTTGACTACTTCGTAGGCCTCTCGGCCAACCCGTGCTCCTTGAGTTCGACCCTGGGTGCTATACCAGGTTAAACACATAGCAGGACCGCTTCCTTGCTTCGATTGATTTTATTTGTTTCGAGTGGTTCATTTTTCTTGATTTAGCGCATCTGAGCGACCGAGGTCGCAACAACCATTTTTGTACTTTTACCTTAGTCGTTCGGATCGCTTATCAGAATGGCGCCGTTGCCGGGGAGCACGGCTTAGTAGTCATTTTTTTAGCTTTTCTGCGGCTTTTTGACTTTCGTGGCTTTTTGTATAGATTTTTGTAGATACATTTTTCTGATAGTTTCTGACAATAATTTGGACTGACCACTTGTCTCTTTTTCTTGCGAGGGCCCGAGGATCGAGGCAGCCGATTTCGAGAAGCCGAAGCAACCGCGAGACTCGGAGGCGGTTCCCTTCTGCACAGAGCCGCAGGAGAGAGCGAGAGAGAGAGAGTTGAGTGGGTGAGGACTATTTGATTACTGTTGTAATAATACAGGGACTTAGACTTGTACCATTGTGGACTTGCCGTAGCGGGTCTGTTTCGCCGAGCACCGGTGTGCTCGGGGGACCCTTAGGACTCGCGCGGTTTTTCGCGGTTTTTCGCGATTTTATTTTATTTTCTTTCTGCCTTTTCCGGTGTTTACGCGGTTTTTGCTCGAGCTTCTAGACTTAGGAATTTATGGTGATTGTGCCGTAGTTAGTAGGATCCACACACCTAATTGATTATCTGTTCCCATAGAACGTTAATTGGACCTACTAATAAATCAATAATAAAAATAACTTAGTCGCTTTCCTGAGAGACTACGCGCCGCGAGCCTGCCCCGTCAAGCGCTACTCCTGAACTCGACTTGTCGAGAAGAGGAGGGGTGGGTCTAGACCGGACTCTTTGGATCGAGGGCGAGTGACTAAGTTAGTCGGTTCTTCGCTAGAAATTGCTCGTTTATGACTCGGCTTTCCCGTTGCATCATTTAGGTAGTTTCCTTTCTTTCTTTACATTTATGCGCGGATCATATTGCATGTAGAGTGCTGGAGTCAGGTACGCCTTCCTTACTTTGCATGCATCATTGATTTTATCGTGCATCGGCTTTTTCGACTTCTCCCCCTATTTTCAGACTTAATAACCAGGAGAACCGAAAAATTCGTTAGGCCTTTTGCTTGATATTTGAAAAAGATTAAAAAGAGAAACCATAAAATTGGGACTGGTTAACACTATTGATCTTAAAAACCGCTCACCCTAAAAATTTTGTCTTGGGGAGAGCAACCCCCTCATTGTATGGTTTGGATGCGCGAGAGAGTGACCCGCACCCTAGGTAGAGCCTCCCGGTGCTAGTCCCGACTGATTGCCGACTCTTCCGTGCGGGCCAGTTGGTTGGGATAGCATCGGATATCCTAACAGGTCACGTAAGCGCTCTGATATTTTGTGTGTTCACCAAAATAAAATAGACAAGATAATTTGACCGAACTTTCACGGTCTTCAGCTCGCGTTGCGTTGGTGAACCGGGGGTTTGTTTGTGATCATAGTTGCTCCAGATCTCATCCGCCTTACTCGCCACATCAAGATGATGGGTAGACGGTCTCTTAGGCAGCCTCTGGCTGCACCGCTTTCGGGCACGTCTACCCGATCATCTAGGTTGGCCCGCGAGAGCCGAGACCAGCTCTCCGAGCCCGAGTACGACTCTGCCCTGTTCCCCCTCGACCCCCTTTCTTTTGGTACTGAGAGACATGAGCCCGAGGAGAGATTAGCAGATTTGACAGCACCTGAGTTGGGCTCGTTTGATTTTGCAGACATCGCCATGGCCGGCAGTTCAGATGATCACCCCCGTCAGCCCGAGCATTTTGTACTAGACCAGGGGGGCGATCAACTCCACCCTGATCGCATCACTCGAGACAGTTCAGCAGCAGTTACGTGATCAGGGGGCATTCATGATAGAGATGAGGCGAGAGTTGGAGAGGCTCAGAGCAGAGCGAGACCAGCAGAGCGAGCCTGAGGAGATACCTGATGCAGAGGCACGAGCCGCAGCAGCCGCAGCGGCGGCAGCAGCAGCCGCCGTCGCTGCAGCGGCAGCCGCCGCGGTAGGAGGACCACCACGACCAATGTGGGAGTTGCACAGCCCCGGATCGACACTCATGCATCATTGGGTAGTAGTGCCAGCGATCGTGGGGGACTTCAAGTTCCCCCCGAACACCTTGCAGTTGCTGCCCCGTTTCCACGGACTTGCCACTGAGGAGCCCCACCTCCACCTCCAGGAGTTCCTGATGATCTGCAGCACTGTCAATGATTGCCACGTGGATCAGGACACGATTCGGATGATAGCCTTCCCCTTTTCACTGGCAGATAGAGCAGCCACCTGGCTGAAACACTTGGGGAAGTTTGTCTACACCTGGGAGCAGCTCCGCACCGAGTACTTGAACAAGTACTATCCACTCGGGCGGACGAATGCAGCGAGGGCCCTGATCAGCAACTTCTCCATGTTCCCCAACGAGCAGTTTCACGAGGCATGGGAGAGGTTTCGAGAGCTCCTAGACAGATGCCCGTACCACGATATCTCCAAGCCGAACCTAGTTCAGAGTTTTTTCAGCGGGTTGACGCCAGAGCTTCAGGGTCTGGTGAACGCTTCTTGCGGCGGGTCCTACTTTGCCAAGGACCACGACCAGGTCTGGGCCATCTACGAGGAGATGGCCGAAAACTACATGGTGATGTCCCAGACCAGGTTGTATACTCAGAGACCCCAGCCACAGCAGCCAGGACCCGTGCAGTACCAGCGGATAGCACGGGTAGATGCAGGTCCATCCAGTTCGTCCGCAGTCGCAGCAGCACAGGCAGAGTCATCCGCTGCGGACATGGGTATTATCAGCGAGAAGTTGGACCGCATGGAGCTAATTGAGAAGAAGCAGTGCCAGAGCATCACTCAGATGGAACAGATGGCACAGGTTCTGAGCGACATGAAGACCCAGCTCATGTGTCTCCAGGAGGCACAGACGGCTTCACAGCCCCGTCTTCTGTCGCGAGGCGATACCGGCGGCAGCAGCAGCTCGTCCCAGCGCTCCAGCTCCTCACAGCAGCCTAGACAGGTTCACCTTGTACAGGCGGAGCCGTACCAGCAGCCGCAGCCTACCTACCAGTCCCCACCATCTCCAGACATGCAGATGGTGGTCTACCAGCCGGATCAGCCTCTGGCAGTACTCCCGCCAGCCCCCTTTGATGCAGAGCCGTTGACGGATGTCAACGGGATTTGGTATGACCGCCCCCAGCCTGGAATCCGACGAGATCATCCCGGATTCAGGTGGGGGAGTGGTGGTGCCCAGCCCCAGCAGCAGCCGTCAGGTCAGGGAGGGCAGTACTCCCAACAGAGAGATCACCAGCAGCCGCAGCAGCAGCCCCCAGCATACCAGCAGCACCAGCCATCATCCTTCGGTCCGCGTCCCTATCAGCAGCAGGGACAGTCGTGGAGACGTGAGCAGCAGGCTCACCCAGTTCAGCAGCAGCACCCTTCCTCATATCCCTCTCACCACCAGCAGCAGCTCCAGCAGCCTCAGCACCAGAGAGGCTACCCGTCAGGCTCCCACGAGAGCCCCGCTTTGGATGACATCGCCCGCCTCCTCACGGACCAGCAGGCCACATTCAGACGGGAGATGGACGAGTTCCGCCAGGAGATGCGAGACTTGGTGAGAGGGAAGGCCGCCATTCCTGCCCAGATCGAGCCGAACCCGAACAACCTCAAGAGGAAATCTGAGCAGGTAGTACACACTGAGTCTGCCACTCCTAGTGATCCATTTGTTGATACATCTTCGGATCTATTTGATGCTGATTTTGTCACACTTAGGAGCGGTAGGACCCCAGCAGGCGGCGACACCTCATCTGAGCTTCACCACAAGGATACGTCAGAGGCGCCACATGAGGAGGAGGAGAGCGGTACTGAGGCCGCTCCAGATGATGACGGTGGCACTGAAGCCACCAAGGATGCTGATCCCACCGGCGGTACTGAGGCCGCCGCTTCACCAGTTCGAGGAGGTGGTACTGATGCCACCCGTTCAGCCGAGCCAGCCCGCGGTACTGACGCCGCGAGACGTCTACCAGCAGCAGCAGAGCCAGCCAGTGGTGGTACTGAGGCCACCGGTGTTTGTATTGAGAGAGATGTTGTCTTTCCTCGCTTTGATGTACCTCAGAACTTTAGTTCAAATAAAGGAAAAGGTTTAGTTTCTTCTGGTCCCACTGTGGTGCATGATGTATGTGTGGCGGTCGTCGAACCGTCTAGGCCTTTTCCTAGTCCTTCATCTGCGAAGGACCCTGTGATCCCCTTCCCTAGAGCCCTTCAGATGGGGAAGGGGAAGAAGAAAGAAAATCTGAAAAAGAGAGAGCTTGAGGAGTTCAGCCAGAGCATGATCGATCGATTCCACATCCAGCTGACCCTCCAGGAGGCTTTGCAGCACATCCCCCTTCTCCAGCGTTCTTTGAGAGACAGGACTACAGTCAGGAGGAAAAGGAGGAACCACACTTCAGAGATCCATGTGCTGACGAAAGCCACGTGTTTGCAATCCAGAACCGACTGCCAGCCAAGAGGCCAGATTCAGGGGCCCCGTATGTCAGATGCCAGAGCAGTGAGCAGAGGTTCGACCGTACTCTACTAGATAGCGGATCGTCGATCAACCTTCTTCCGGCAGCCCTTCTTGACCGCTTCGAGTTGGGCACTCTTCGACAGAGCAGGACAGTCCTTAAGTTCGCTGATCGATCTGTCAAGAGGCCGAAGGGGTTATTACGAGATGTAATTGTCACGATTCAGGGCCTGAAATTCCCCGTGGACTTCGTAGTGTTGGACATGGAGATCCCTGAGTCAGTGGCCGATACCCCCATCATCCTTGGTCGTCCGTTTTTGGCCACAGCCAAGGCGGTGACTGATCATGATAGCGGGAATGTGTACTTTCGCGTCGAGGGCGAGAGTATACAAATAGAGACGGTCGAGGACTACAGAGCTAGAGAGAGCCCGCTCAGATGCGAGTACAGATTCAGAGCAGCTGACAGACACAGAGCCAGACATCCACCAGGACTGTGATTTTGTGATCACAGACGATGAGGCAGCTTGGGCAGATCCTGCAGCACAGACCATCCTCTCATATTCAGATACAGCTGATGCCGAGATGATAGCAGAGGAGAGTCTGGAGAGCACAGCCCTGGTTCAGGATACCATAGAGGCAGCAGAGCCGGCCTTGATCGCGACACGATGTTTGGTGATGGTGGTACTGATGCCACCACGATTGATACAGATCCCTCGGATTCAGAGTCTGATTGGGCCGATTGCTATGATCAGATGCCAGACCTGAGTCCACCGGGAGCCTATAGATGAGGAGGAGGTAGATGCAGAGCCGAGCAGAGACAGTGCAGTTGAGCAGCCTTCTCCCGATCCAGTTTGCGAGAGTACGCTTTTCACTTTCCCAGGCAGATTTGGCAGACTTAGCAGCTTTCACTCAGTTTCTTCCGCAGCCAAATTTGCCAGCACCTAGCATTCCAGAGCTGAAGCCGCTCCCTACTTCGCTGAAGTATCGATTCCTTGCGGGCGAGCCAGAGATGTCCCCAGTCATCATCTCCGCCGAGTTGACTGGAGAGCAAGAATCCCGTTTGATGGGGGTTCTTGAAAAGAACCGCAAGGCGATCGGATGGAGCGTAGCAGATCTCCATGGGATTAGTCCATCGGTGTGCTCCCACCATATCTATCTCGAGGAGGGGGCGAAACCGTCGCGTGAGTTCCAACGGCGACTGAACCCCAACCTGAGAGAGGTCGTGATGAAGGAAATATCAAAATGGTGGAGGTGCAGATTTTATTTATCCCATTTCCGACTCCAAGTGGGTCAGCCCCTTGCATGTGGTGCCCAAGAAGACGAGCATCACGACTGTGATCAGTGAGTCCGGGAGAGGAGATTGCTACACGAGTACCCACCTCTTGGAGGGTCTGTGTTGACTACAGGAGACTCAACCAGGCCACCAAGAAGGACCATTTTCCCCTGCCTTTTATTGACCAGATCATTGAGAGACTGGCAGGGAAGAGCCATTATTGCTTCCTGGATGGGTACTCGGGCTACAACCAAGTGGCCATCGCTCCTAAGGATCAGGAGAAGACCACCTTTACCTGTCCCTTCAGCACATATGCTTTTCGACGCATGCCATTTGGGCTATGCAACGCCCCTGCGACTTTTCAGAGGTGCATGCTGTCGATCTTTTCGGACATGGTAGGGGAGTGTTTTGGAGGTCTTCATGGACGATTTCTCGGTCTACGGCGACGGATTCGACTCCTGTCTTGACTGCCTAGACCGAGTACTCCAGCGATGTATTGAGTATCATTTGGTTCTATCTTGGGAGAAGAGTCACTTCATGGTGACTCAAGGGACGGTGCTTGGCCACATCATCTCCAACAGGGGCATGGAGGTTGATCCGGCCAAGGTTGATGTCATTAGGAGACTCACAACCGCCGTCCAATTTGAGGCAGCTACGGTCATTCCTGGGGCACGTTGGATTTTATAGGAGATTTATTCAGGATTTCAGCAAGATTGCCCGACCGTTGACTGACCTCTTGATGAAAGGACACCGAGTTCCTTGTCGATGACAAGTGTCTCTCGTCCTTTGCGATTCTCCAGCAGTGTGTTATTGAGGCTCCTGTTCTCCAGCCGCCTGATTGGTCTCTCCCATTCGAGATCATGACGGACGCCTCCGATTTTGCCGTAGGGGCAGTGCTGGGACAGAGGAGGGATGGAGTTCCGTTTGCCATACACTACGCTAGCCGCACATTGGATTCCGCCCAGCGGAATTATACGGTCACAGAGAAGGAGATGCTAGCCGTAGTGTTTGCCCGGGGATAAGTTCAGATCGTATATCATTGATCTAGAGTGACTTTGTTTACAGATCACACCGTCATCAGGTACCTCATGGCAAAGAAGGATGCCAAGGCCAGACTGACTAGATGGATCCTTCTACTCCAGGAGTTCGACATTGAGATCAAGGATAAGCCTGGAGTCAAGAATGTGGTGGCGGATCACCTCTCCACGTTTTAGAGCAGCCTGAGGAGTCTGAGCAGATTGATCCTATTCGAGATACCTTCCCAGATGAGGCGATCCTTGCTACGCCTCACTCCCGTGGTATGCCGATATTGTGAACTTTCTCGTTGCTGGGAAAGTCCCACAGGATTGGCCCAGGCAGAGGCTTGAGACCTTCCTTGCGAGGGCCAAGTCCTACCATTGGGAGGATCCCATCCTTTACCACGAAGGAGGGGATAGCATCTGGCGTCGGTGTATTCCTCAGGAGGAACACCATAGCGTCCTCACTTACTTCCACAAGCTTGAGGCAGGAGGACATCATTCTGGGAGGAGAACGGCACAGAAAGTGCTCCAATCCGGCTTGTGGTGGCCTACCCTATTCAAGGACTCTGATGAGTTCGTGAAGAGGTGTACTGACTGTCAGAGGATGGGCACTTGTGGACAGCGTGATATGATGCCGATGCAACCCATTCACTTCTGTGAGGTTTTTGACGCATGGGGCATCGATTTCATGGGTCCATTCCCTAAGAGTCAGGGATTGGAGTACATTCTGTTGGCCGTTGATTATGTGAGTCGTTGGGTGGAGGTTATCCCCGCCCGAGCCGCTGATGCGAGGACAGTTTGCAGATTTTTGAGGAAGCATATCATCACGCGGTTCGGGGTTCCATGAGTTCTGATTTCTGATGGGGGATCTCACTTCATCAATGACCAGGTGAAGGCCCTTGCTAGCGAGTTCAGTATAGACCATCGTGTTGCCACACCTTACCATCCACAGACGAATGGTCTAGCTGAGGTGTCGAATAGGGAGATCAAAACTATTCTGCAGAAAGTTGTCCGCCCTGACCGAAAGGATTGGTCACAGCTTTTGGACTCGGTCTTGTGGGCATATAGGACGTCTTTCAAGACACCTTTGGGCACATCTCCCTTTCGCCTCGTGTATGGCAAGCCATGCCATTTACCTGTTGAGCTGAGGCACAAGTCACTTTGGGCAATTACAGATATTTTGATGGATCCAGATGGTATGGGAGACCAGAGGAGGGTAGAGTTAGCTGCCCTGGAGGAGCTTAGAGATGCAGCTTTCTCAAGCAGCCTACATTATAAGGAGAAAGTCAAGGAGTGGCATGATTCTCACATCAGCCACAAGCATTTTGAGATTGGACAGAGAGTATGGCTGTTTGATGCGAGGCTTCGTTTGTTTCCAGGGAAGCTGCAGAGCAAATGGAAGGGACCCTACTTGGTCAGAAAGGTACACGACAATGGTAGCATTGATATATCCGAGTTGTCTTCTGAGAGTACCTTTCGAGTGAACGGCCAGCGGCTCAAGCCATTTTTAGATCATGAGCCGCGGGACGTTATTGTTGCCCCTATTCATTTTGCGTGAGATGTGGTCTCTTGACTCACATCTTTTGAGATGTGGTCTCACGCCTGATTTTCACTGTTCCTCCGCCTTGTATAGATCCAGTTGTCCATATCATTCTATTCTTTAGTCCCACATCCCTTTTCTCATCTTATGATTATGCTATACTTAGGGTGTACTTTACCCTAAGTATAGGGGGGATGTAGGACCTGCGGGTATACTTTTCATTCTTTCTGCTCCTGTTTTGCTGCCTATACTTAGGGATATTTTACCCTAAGTATAGGGGGGGCAGACTCTGTATCTTCTTCACTCGGATTTCCCTTCATGTACAGCTCGCTATACTTAGGATTAGTTAATCCTAAGTATAGGGGGAAACACCGAGTCCCTCTCATTCTATTCATTTATTCGTTCCTGTACTTAGCCATTCCTTTTCACTTCCCTTTTACTAAAGCACGAGTTATGTCTTCTTCATCGCTCTTGATCACTCTGAGGACATCGTTCGAGCTAAGTATAGGGGGGTGTGTATATATTTCATATATACTTTAGCCATAACTCGTACTTTGTGTGAGTGTGTTAATAAATAAAATGGCTAAAAATCACAAAAATTAAAAAAATTTTTCATGTACATAAACTTCTTTTATTTGCACATACATAGCTAGTGTACAAAGTATTTTTGTAACAAAGATTTCAAAAATCTTTTGTGTAAAGCTTGTGTAAATATTTTTGTATCAAAATTATGTATATAGTACAGAATTTTTCCAAAATGTTTTGAAAATCAAAAGATTGCAAAAATCTTGTGTAAATGTTTGTAAATATCTTTTTGCAAAACTTGCACCTCATGCATCATTTATCCATGATTTCAAAACATTTTTCAAAAATTTTGCATGATTGTAAAATTTATGTAAATAAGCATCTTGTGTACATATATGTATATAGTTTTTTCTGGATGAGAGTTGACATTTAAACTAAGCCTGGAATTAAATTGAGAAATGGAGCTTGAATAAGATCTTAATCCACCTAACTTTAAGAGGAACCTTATAGGACTTAGGGTTAAGGCTTTTCAGGTCCATAAGGACTTAATTCTTTGAGTCCACTAGGCTATGAGCATATGTCATCTTGATGAGCCTAAGTAGAGCACTTAACAACACACGCATGACTCTTAGAGACAATGGCTTGACTTGCACCAGCACTTTACACATGGCTCTCCACGGATGAGGTGGTGAGGAGGCAGTTTCCTTTGGCTTGGGGTAGCATATGAGGGTAGTACTTCTAGGCGGAACCTCTCTTCTTCTTCTTCTAGTGAAGGAAGTGCGTCTCAACTTGGTCTAGTGGTGATGAAGGCTAAAGACAGAAGCTGTGGGTTGCAATAAAGCTTCAAAAGAGGGATAGTCTACTGGCTCAAGAGGAAAATTTCTTGTATATATGTTGCACCATGTAGATATGTTGTATAGAAGTCCTTAAAAAAATATGCAAAATGCAAAAAGAACTCCAAAAAAGTGGTGGGTCGGATTGAAAATTTAATAACCCCACCGGAGTGTATATAGTCAAATAAAGCAAAAGCTTATGGTATCCATGTTACATCTCATGAAGCTTGCAGCGGGAGACTTAGCTACACTGGCTAAGCTTCCAAAAGTCTATACTTCTTCCCCCTCTTCTTGAGCCGGTTGCACTTGAACTTAGAAGGGAATACCCCTCTTCTCGAGGAAAGAGTTGCTAGACCGAGGCATTAGAGTTACCAGGTTGAGGGAGGTTGTTTCTTTGTTACTTCTGAGGTGGGGAGCCACATATCACTTACACTGCATGGAAAGATTCATGGTCATTAGAGTTTGTGTATGTAGACTTGTTCTGACCTGGTTTATTGAGGAGTCTTGCCCATAGATTGGTGGAACTTAGAGGCTGTTGGGTTTTAAGCTTAAGTCCAAATAAGGTTCCGACACATTAATAATCCAAAGATCTGATCGAGCTCCATATCCCAATTTAATGAAGGCAAGTTTAATAATCAACCTTGATCCATGTACATCCTCTTTTTCTTTTTCTTTTTTTTCCTTTCTTTTTCACTTCTTTTTCAAATAAGTGTTTGCTAAGAGACTAGCAAAGTTAAGTATAGGGGGGTGATGAATACCCATTCATCAATCTTTATTCTTATATTTTAGCTACAAAAACCTTTGCAAATGCATGTAGATATATGTAAATATAAATAATTACCAAAAGCATGCATTGTGTAAAAACCTATAATTAGCATGTTTTTGTGCAAAAATAAAAGAATAAAGATTAAAAAGAAAAAGAGGGAAATATTTAGAATAAATATTGAGCAACCTAACCCAAGGGAGGGCTCAGCATGGGCCTGACCGCATAAAAGCCAAAGTAGAGGGAGATAGGGGCTCTTGTGTAAATAATTATGTAAATAAAATAAAAATATTTTCCTCACCAAAAATACAGTTGTAAATATTTTTATATAGTTATAAAAGATAAAAACAAAACAAAAAGGTAAAAACCAAAAAGATTAAAAATACCCTTTCATCATGTACATAGACCATGCCTCTATATTTATTTAACCTTGTAAATAAATAAAGTTATTTTCAAAACTTTTTGTAAATATTCTAGGTTATATATTGTAAATAAATAAAATAAAAAGAATCAAAACAAAAATCAAATAAAAATTACAAAATTCAAAATATAAAAAAAATTCATTGTATGTATACCATGTATATAGATGTATATATCTATTTATTTTACCTATGTATATAAATAATAAAAACAAAATAAAAATACTCTTTTATTCCTTATTTTATACTATAAATGAATAAAATATAAAATAGGAATAAAATTGTACAAAAATAATAATTAAAAATCAAAAATCAAAAGCCTACATATTGTATATATACCTATATATAGATATATAATGTATATACCTTATTTTTATTTCCAAAAATTAATTAAAAATCACCAAAAAATAGAAAAAAATAAAATAAAATAATTCATGTTTTAAGTTTTTGCAAAATCGGCCATTTGCTGCCTTATTTTTGAGCTTCAAATCTTTTCCACGTGGCAGCTCCTCATTGGCCCACGGAGATGTTGACCTCCGGTCAACTCCCTCCGTGGACCTCCTTCTCCAGCGGATCTCGCGCCCGACCCGACTTCTCCTCTTTTTCCGCGCTCGATCCGCTCGCCATCTCCGCAAACCCCGGGTCCTATCTCTTCTTCGTGCATCCGAGACCCTCGCCGGGGTATCCACATCGGGATCCGCGCTTCTCACAGCCCTACCCGACCAGCCCTAGCCGGACCTGCACCCACTTAAATACCCAGCTCCGCCACCCATTTTCTCTATCTTTGGCCATTTGCTTCGTTCTCCAGTGAGCTCCAGAGAGAGAGAGAGAGAGAGGTGACAGCTCGCGCCTCGACCTGTTGCAGCGAGGAGAGGAGGTGAAAGCCATCGATCCGGCGATTCTTCACCGCCGTGCTCCGCCCCGAGTTGGAGCTCGAGCCTCGGACGTCGGCGGTCCTTGAGGCGAAGACCCAGAGCTGCGCAAGCTCGACCACAGCCCACCCATCCACCCAGGTAGCTCAGATTTTGTCCCTAGTTCTCTAATTTCCAATTAGCCCCAAATCTCGCCGTCACCGACCATCATCGATTCCGACCATCTCCCCCTTCCGTTCGATCATCCGAGTCCCTCATCACGTTCGCCTTTCCCCCGCGCACCTTCTCCGCCCCTCCGTTCAACCCAGCTCGCACAGGAGCTGGGGTTCGAACCCCTTCGCCGTCGCATCGCCGGGGTTCGCCCGCACCACCGCACCGTCCACTTGCACCACCTCTAACGGGGTCGAGGCAGTTTGCCCTCGACCCAGGAGCTCTTTGGTTGCGTTTTGCAGGTCAATCGAGGGCTGTCTGAGGCCCTCCTACTTGAGGACCGGAGCTTCTGCTCCGCCGGAGTCGACAGAGCTCTCCGGAGCTCCACTGATTCATCGGAGACGTCCCACAGACGCAGGAGGCCAAGGAGAAGCTTCCTCGGTCACCAGAAGCCCCCGCGGAGGACCGGAGCGCGCGTACTGGGCCGGCGAAGTTCGCTGGCCTCTTGTTCTTCCAGGACCCTCCAGAGCCGTCGGATTAGCCTCCCGCTCCAGGTGCCATCCTGACCGTTGGTGGCTGGAGCCCCCCTTTGACGTCAGATCTGAGGCGAAAGATCCAGGCCGTCAGATCCACACGTGTCCTGGCCTGGACCGTTGGATTGTGCAGAGCAGCAGCAGCGTCGAGAGCCGCCCCATCCTGACCGTCCGATCGCCACGTGGCGGCCATCCATCAGCTCCGCTTAATAAAGGGTAATTTACCCTTAGGCCCTTATCTTTATTTTATTTCGCATTAGTCCTGTAAATATTTAAATACGTTGTTTAGTTTTAGGGTAAATTGCATAGAGGACCTCGAGCTTAGTTTATTTGCATTTATACCCCTGCCTGTGTGAGCCACGTGCTTCGTCACGTGTATTTTTGGGATATTTGCAGTCTATGCCCTTGTTGTTCTGGCTGTTATGAAATGAATGAAATCTTTTTAATATTTGCATTTATGCCCCTGTGAATGGTTTAATTCCGTATGTGCGTGATTTCTTAGGTTATTTGCAGCTGAGGCCCTCGGACTTTTGGTACGTGTTACCAATTGGTCCTTGGGACTTCTTTTTATTACAGATAGGTCCCTGAGTGCCCCAGGCACGTGCTTGGCGCGTGTTTTGCTGGGTATTTTGCACCGGGACCCCCAGAACTTAGGGTATTTGCATTTCAGTCCTTGTGCACAGTACCCTCTTGTCATTTTTGAATAAAATAACAAATCACTTCCAAATTCGACAAAAATTTGACACATGGCTCCTGCCATGGTGTAGAATTTTTGTGAATTTTTGAGGATATTTTTGATTTCGTTTGTTATTTTTAAAAATTCAAAAACCTGCATTTTTGCTACTGTCTAGATTTAAAAACCCCAAAAAAATATAAAAACTCCCCTACAAATTCTATAAAAATTAGGTATTGTTTAGTTTAGTGTGTTTGATTTGCTAGCCAATTTTGGCTACTTTTCATCTCTTAAAACCACTAAAAACTTAAAAACCCTAAACAACCCATACAAATTCTAATAAATACATTAAAAATCCAAAAGCAATAAATCTGGTACCTAAATTTTCCTTATTTCATCTATTTTATAGGAAAATTACTCCAGGCCTTTTTGAGGTCCTTAGGTATTTTATCTAGGGACTTTAGGCCTGGCTGGACAGTGCCATTGCTTTTTGCTACTGTTTGATTTTTAGAAATTAAAATAAATATCAGAAAAATTCCAAAAATTCACCAAAAACATAAAAAATTATAAACATACAAAAATATTTTTGTTTGAATTTTTGCTTGATTTTTGATGCATTAAATAATTTGTTGAAGTGTGATTGTTTTTGTCTTTCTTATTTTCTTTACATATTAAAAATCCAAAAAAAATATAAAAATAATTAAAAACCACTAAAAATATTTTCCTCTTTTCTTGTATTTGTTTTGACTACTTCGTAGGCCTCTCGGCCAACCCGTGCTCCTTGAGTTCGACCCTGGGTGCTATACCAGGTTAAACACATAGCAGGACCACTTCCTTGCTTCGATTGATTTTATTTGTTTCGAGTGGTTCATTTTTCTTGATTTAGCGCATCTGAGCGACCGAGGTCGCAACGACCATTTTTGTACTTTTACCTTAGTCGTTCGGATCGCTTATCACTTCATTAGGAAAATAAAGGATGGAATTGAATACCTACTTTATGACCTTGACATTCTTAAAAGATCTCATCTCTGAGAATGTGATTCTTAGATGATGACTCTCTTGAGAATCAAGATGAAAATGAAGTGTAGGAACTCATTTAATCTTGAGAAGAAAATGAGGCTCCTGAAATTGGGAACTAAAAGGACAATTAAAAAATGAAACACTAATACTTCTTCAAATGAGTTTGAGGATGTATTCCATGTGTTAGTGATCGGATTTCATGTGATGAAAAATCTGAGGATCATAACATGGAAAGATGGATTTTAGCAATGAAAGTCTAGAGTAGACTTCATATACAAGTGTTGTATATGGACCCTCGAGGATCCACCTATATGGGTAAGATCTATAAAGGTGTAAATGGATCTTCAAGAGAAAGAAGTCAAGATTGCATTTCTCTATGAATACCTCTCTAAGAATATTCACATGAAGTAGCCCCAAGGCTTCATGGTTTAGGAAAGAAAGATGTGCAAGCTAAAGAAATCCATCTATGGACTCATATAAGCTTCTTGTTGTTGGAACATAAGATTTGATGAAATTATAAATGTTATGATTTCAGATAGAATCTTGATGAACCATATGAAGCTTAGTGGGAGTGCCTTTGTGTTCATCGTGCTAATTGTAGATGATATCCTAATCATTTAAAATGATATAAGGATAATGATGAGTGTTTTATAATATGGTTGTTCCATAACATGAGATATGATCTCAAGGATACCTCTTGGATCTTAGTTCTGAAGGTGTTCAGAAGCATAGAGAAGAGGGTATTCGGACTGTCACATTAATGGTACACCTTAGATATATTCCATTTTCTAGAAAAATCCGAGAAAGACTTCCATCCCTTAAGATATGGTATAGACCTATCTATAGGGATAACACCTCAAAGAGTTGAGGAAGTGAATGCTAGAACTGCTTGCACTTGTGCATCAGTTACGAGAAGCTGAATGTATGCTAGATGTGTACAAAAGCCAGTTATCCGCCATGTAGTGGGAGTAGTAAAGTGCTGCTAATCCTACTATGGAGATAAAATACTTGATTGCAGTAATGACAATATCTTCAAAGATGACAAGATTTTAGAGATAATGATCTCTAAGTCTTATCTTCAAAAACTTAAGACTTTATAGATAGAGATCTAAAAGGTTTTAACTGTGAATACCTTAGGAGATAGAGATCTCCGGGAAAAAGGGTATTCTGATAAGGATTATGGAAATACTGGTTGTGATAATTGTTAAGCTGTAGTGTCAAGGACACTGTAACTAACAAGATTGAGTATTGGTTGCATAAGATGCAACATTCGCATTAGATGCGAGCACTGTTACTAGGGATATACAAGTGCAATAAAAGGACCAGACGTAGTCTCGCGGGAACAGAGTGACTGATCAACTTACCTAACTATTCTCTAAATAGCCTATGACTGTCACATGAGTGTGGGTTTAAATGATTAGCCCATTAATGGATCTTTGGGCTAGTGGGAGATTGTTGGACATGCAAGCACACGACGAGCCATTATTCAATAAATGTTATTGCGAATATCATTCCTTCATCTGAAATGAAGAATGAATAATTTGCATAATAGGTTCCTTAGTACAATTAGGGTTATGTACCATGAACATCTTAATGATCATACAACTGTTGATTTAATAATTGAATCATAGAGGTTGGTGCTTGGATGAATATCTAAAGAGTTAGATTGAGGACTCATAAAGCACCGTCAAATGATTGTTAAGAGATGATCTCCTGCCTGAGTTGGAGATGGCAATCCTTTCTCACATAGGCTGATATCTGACCGACCTCTTGATGCAGGTCCTCTGCATAGGAATCGAGATTCGGAGGTGTTAGATAAGTTAGGTCAAAGAATTGACTTAACGATATCGAGATAACCAAAGTCCTATATCGTATGCTTTCACGATACAGGAGCGCATCCCCTGACCGGAGACAGATGTGTTACTATATGTCTGAGTATGTACATTTGGCAGACCAATAGGTTGATGACCTAATCAAGGTCTATACACCGGTGCGCTCCTGTGCATATAAGGGCATATGAGTAATACAATCTCTCAATGGGATCATGCATGTTCATTACTGAACCGGAAGGCATGAGCTTACTCATGAGATATTGGGAAGAATCAAATTCCATGCACGGTCGTCTCACTTTGGAAGCTTGACTGAATTTGTAGGTTTGATATATACTTTTGGAAAGTATATGATCAAGACCTAGGTATGATATATGCTTTTGGAAAGTATATGATCGATACCAACTCCCAATGATCGAATGAGAAACTTACTGATAAAACCATGAAGTAGACAGTATAAAGTTTATCCAATACTCTGGGTTTATTCTGCGTCTTCCAGTATGCAGGATGTACAGGTATTGGGAATACCTGAGGGTGATGTGATCATAAACGATTATATAACCATGATGCTTCCATTCCTAGGGAGTGATGAAACGGGTATGGGTTTAGTGACTCCTCTCAGTAGAGAACTGATCTTATCTTGGTTCAAATGTTGGACATTGATCTGAATGTGATTCAGATGAAATGAGAAGTTTAGATTTGCGGTCTTGATTTAATCAAGCATCTATGGGAGGCCCGCGATCTGGATTTGAGATATGGTCTCAATATCCAAGTCACTATACGTGGAACAATACAATCGCACTGTCCTTATCTCCAAGTATTCATGGAGAAAGCACATTATCCTTGAAAGGGTTCAGGATAATTTCATTGTTGATATTATGTATCCGAGCATTGAGAAAATAGATAATTAAATGTGATTTAATTGTCATGATTAATATGAATTAGATTCATATTATAATGAGATCTATCTTAGATAATTAAATGTGATTTGATTATCAAAGATCAAAATAATGTGAATGTGATTCATATTATTTGGGCACATGAGAATAGAGATCCAAGATGATTAAATGTGATTTAATTATCAAGGATATGAATAATGTTGATAGCAATATCCATATTAGTCATATATATTATAAATGTGATTTATAATATATAAGAGAGAGCTATTTCTAATTAACAGCTGTTAATTAAATGTTGATGTGAATAGGATTCACATTGGATATTAAATTGAAAATGTAATTTACATTTTATTTTGGGTTGTGAATATGATTCACAAGTTTTCAATGTCATGATTGCAATGTTCACAAAATAATTATGGATTATTTGTGTGAATAATTTACAACAATAGTTGTTGTAAATAATGGAGATTTTCATAAGATATGATATCTCATGAATATGGAAGAGGAGTGTCTCCTTCCTATTAAAGAGGATGGACGGCCTCCTTGAATTGGATTCAAGGTGTGCCGCCACCCCCTTTACGGAAGGAAGACATGCCTCCTTCCTAAATCTCCTATATTGATTTGATTTAAATTAATTTATATATTGATGATTTATTCAATATATATTTAATTAAATTAAATTAATTGTTGTTGTATTTTTAGCAACAAATCATGACCATTGAAAGAAACACAAATCAAAATGAACCATTGGATTTGTGTTGTCCCATGGATTGAGATCCATGGATCCCAAAATATTATAAAAGGAGATGCACCCCTTTGCTCTTCTTTTGACAACACACAAGAGAACATAAGTCTCTCTTTCTCTTCTCTTTCTCTCTCTACACGCCCTCTCTCTCTCATGTGGCCGTCCACTATGGATGCCTTAGAGAGGTTCTCCATCGTCGCAGCGTCGTTGTTATGTTGCCCGATCATTTGCTCGTGGATCTCCATCTCCTTCGGTGCATCTCGCTCGTGAAGAAGATGTCGGATCTCGTGTTCAAGATCAGGAGATCCGTGGCTTGGATCATCAACATGAATTGCGAGGAGCACGTATTTCATCAACACGCTCGCAAGCGTCTCCTCCATCGGATCGGACTTGAGACAGGAGGTTTCTTCGTTTAGAGACTTGATCGCAACCACACTTCAAGAGATAATCCTATTACTTGTTTGTGGTTTAGACAAAACGATCCGAGAAGTAATCTTAGATCATGTGGTTTCGTCACATAAAATTTTTTAATTTCCGCTGCATAGAACAACTAGTGCGACTAGTCGTTCTTCGTCGTATTCGATATGATGCTCACGCTTCCGTGATGCGTTTGAGGATCTAACCATATCCTTCAGATGCACCACGATACTCCTCCTCCAATCTTCAGGCATTTTCTTGCTTCGTCAAATAACATTGAATAGATTTGTAAGCCAAGTCAAACTACGCTCACCTAAAACTCTCCATACTTCTACAGGGATGTCATCCGGTCCTACACCTTTTCCAGGTATCATAACTTTCAAAGCCTCCTCTACTTCCTTTCTTTGTATCCGTCTATAACAAGCACGATTCAAGTAACTTTCACTACAAGCTAGATCACCCAAAGTGATATCTCTATTTCCTTCCCCAATGAAACGTTTATAGAAATACTGCTCCCATCTAGTCTTTATGCAACAGCAAAAAGAAAAAATTCATATTTTTCAATACTTTGTGCAATGGCATGCGAATGTATTAGTGCGAACGTGTGTAAACGGGTATCCGGATCCTAGGAGGTTCTCACTCATTTAAAATAAGTAGAGGCACATGTGAAAGAAGAGATGATGCTGATGATTAAGAAGATGATTCATATGTTGATGATTTCACTCTAGATGAGTAGATGTTCCTTTTGAATTAGTTTTTTTTATTATATCTAATTAGGATCCAATGTTTAGATACTTTTTATGGTTTAGTAACTAATTGAATCTTAGTTTATATTTTGTTAAAAAAACATTCAGTTAACATGGGGATTATGTACTTTTATTAACATGTGTGATATGTTTAGCATAAGTTTGTATATTAGCTTGTATGTAGATTTATCGTATGCATGTATGTTTAGCATGTGATTGTGACAGTACAGGGAATGGAAATCGAATACCATATGTATACCGTATGCGATTTTGCCAAAAGATTAATTGATACCTTCATAGCAGTTTTATGTTTGCTATTTTCCTCACGGTACATCTCCCATGGCAAAATTTCTTTAGCCACGACTATTTTACACTGGTCAAATCCTATGCTCTTCGGCATGGTAGTTTTAGATATAGTCTTGTTACCGTGGCTTAAATCTTTTTGGCACACTATTTTATCGTGGTCTAAATGCTTTTTCCTCGGTATATTTACCATGGCCAAAACTTTAATGCCACGATAAGTTCCATCCAAAGAGTATAGTTTTTTACCACGGTAAACTATATGACACGGTGGTATAGGCCACGATAATATTATTGTGGCCAATTTAACTATGCCACAGTAATATGACATTAAGTCACGGTACACACCGTATCCTGTTCTTTCTTTTTTAGTAGTGATTGCAACCTTTAATCACTTCGTCTTCTACATAGGCATATTATATGGCAATGATAGAATATGCGAGGAAACACGCTTGGTTGAAAGTCTTAGTTGGAGATTTCAGTTTGCAACATGATCGAGCTAAAATATATTGCTATGGTTTTTGTGCAATATGTCCAGCCAAGGATCGTGTTGATTGATATCCATTTCATCACACTTATTCTTTCATTTTGGCCTTAAATCCCTAGAAAAATGCATGTAAATATCACTAAGTTTCATATGATAATAGATTTCTTATCTTTCTTCTTTTGACCATATATGTTTTTAATAACATTTTCTTTCATTCAAAAGATTGATATCCACAAAAAGTTCATATACAATGCTATGGGACTATAGCCATAGGCGTATATCTACATCGTCTCTAAAAAATAAGTACATATACAAAAACAAAAGAGCATAAACTAACTGTACACAAAATGAAGCTAAGCAAAGTCAATCCACAAGTTGTCTATTACTGAAGCTGCTGCTCTTGTAAACTTGTAGAATTCATGTAAATAGATTTATGAGCAAAATGTTCAGTACAGTTTTTTTTGATGAAAAAGAGGGTGAAATCCCGAGTTGGGACTCACTGCAAAAAGCATTTCTTCCTCCCCAGATGGCCCAAAGAGCAGCAAATGGCACGGAACCAATTCGAAACCCCTCACACCAGCCTTCGTGACAGCTCTCCTGAACATTACTGCTAAAGCATCAACCACTAGAACAAAAAGCATCAGTGCTAGCGGGCAACCCTGTCTCATCCCCCTCTACGGTTGGAAAAACCCTCCTTCTGGCCTTCCATTCACCAGAACCGTATAGGACGAGGTCGTGACACACCTCTTCATCCAAGCAATCCAGAGGTCCGTAAAGCCGCACTTTCGAAGGGATGTCCACAAGAATCTCCAGTCCACGCAGTCATAAGTTTTTTCAAAGTCAATCTTCCATATCATTCCCTTCTTGTTTTCTCGTCTCCAATGCTGACAAATCTCAGACGCCACAACTAGCCCATCTGCCATCTGTCGCCCCGGAATAAAAGCAGTCTGATTCTGTAAAATAACATCATCCAACACCCGCCTCAACCTATTTGCCAGCACTTTAGCCACTATCAAATAGATTGCATTTGATAAAGCAATTGGCCTGCAATCTTCCACTCGTAATGGGTGTTTTTTCTTCGGAAGGAGAAAGAGCATCGCTTGATTAACCTTCTCGAAGCTCCGGTTACCATCTCTGAATTCATTGATAACTGCAAGTACTTCTTCCTACAACAGGCCCCAAAACTACCTATAGGATAAATTTTGGAAACCATCCGGTCCTAGCGCCCCATCTGCATTCAAACCCCAAACCGCTCTTTTTACCTCATCTTCATCAAAAGGGGCCTCAAGCTCCAGTGCCTTCGCCTCTGACAAGGACCCCACCCCTGTTCCACACCACCCCCAAACATCACCCTCCTTTCTCCTCGACAAGCCCACAAAATGCTCTCTGAGAGTTCGCCCAAGCTGAATCTCCCCCTCCACCATTTCCCCCCCAACCTCAAGACAGTGCATAAAATTTCTCCTTCTCCCAGAAGCCATCGGGTAAAAAAATCTCGTGTTCGCGTCCCCTTCCCGCAACTACTTCTGTCTGGACCTCTGCCTCCATTCCACTTCCTCTTTCCTATCCTCAAGAAGCAACACCTCTAACAACCTGGCTCGTTCCAACACCTCATCCTGATCTAAGCCCCTCTGATCATCCAGCCCATCCAGTCGAGTCACTCCTTGCTGCGCCTCGAGCCGTCTCTTTCTTCGTTGCAACTTCACACTGCGTCCGAACTCAAGCAGGAACTTCTTCAGTAGCATCAACTTGGCAGCCAGGCAAGCCACCGTCGACCCCTCAACCTGCCACCCCCTCCAAAGTGCCTCCACCTCCTCTTTAAAACCCTCCTCCAATAGCCACGCCCACTCAAATCTGAAATAGAACCTGGTTTTTCTACGCTCCTCCAAGGACCAAAGGATCGGTGTGTGGTCCGAGTGAGCACGAGGAAGAGACCAAGCCCGAGAAATGGGGAAAGACTCCACCCCTTCAGGTGAGAGGAGAAATCTATCTAGCCGAGATCTCGACCTAACATTCCGCCAAGTGTAAGCACATCCTGCCGCATCGATAACCGAGAGTCCCAAAGCATCGACCAGGTTCCTGAGATCTTCCGAACCTGCGTCACGCCCACCTCCCCTCAACGGCCTATCTTCTGGCAATAAAGTCACATTTAGATCGCCACCAATAAGCCAAATGCCCTCCTCTCTGCTAGCACCTACCTCAGATAGATCCATAGCCAAAGAGCCAGGCGCTGGACCCGTAGGGCCATACACATTGGTCACCGTGAAACTGACCCCGTCCGCTTTCCGCTTCAGATGCACGGATAAGGAGAACAATGAACTCCTCTCCCACTGTTTCGCAAAAGCATCTCTCCTTCATCCAGTGAGCAGCCCACCAGCCGTTCCCTAAGCCTTAACCTCTGCAAAGTCAAAAGAAACTCCACCACCCAGCTCACGCCACTCCTCTCCACCTGGTCTCGAAATTTTCATTTCTTGCAGAAGCACAATATCTGCTTTAGCCTTACTAATCAGATTCTTAACACATAGTTGTTTCTCAGGACGACCAAACCCCCTAACATTCCACGATAGCACCTTCATGAGGAAACTGCTTTCTCCTTCCCACGCGGGGGTATCACGCCCAAGCTTTCCGCGAATTTTCTATCCTACAAGCTGAAGAAGCTCGGTCTCCCGACTGGAGACCACGAACCCTCCTCCACAGCCTTAGAGCCAACTCCTTCAACTCGCCCCATCCCCCGGGCCGATTCCACTCCCAACCTCCTCTTCCCCTTCTTTCTCCAACCCCGCGACTTACGCTCAAAACACCACCCGACCCGGCCCCGCTCCAAGACCTGTGCGCTACCCCCAGCCGCCATATACCCTTCCGGACCTCCCCCAACCAGGCCAAGTGGGCGCACATCACCTTGCGCCGGATCACTCTGCAAAACGCCCTGCGCCAAATCATCCCCTTCCCCCTCATCCCTGCACCCACCTCCTGCCTTGGAAGCCGAAACTGACAACGAGGACCTCACCTCATTTTCCCCCGCAAAGCAAGCCAACAACCCCTCCTGGGCCCTTATGTCGACCCCCTCAAAACCCCCACACCTTCGAAATTCTGCATCCGAAAAGTATCCTTCACCATTTCCTTATGGAGATCCACAATCAAATCTATCCGGGCCTCCTCCCCTGACGCGCCATTGTACCCGGGAGTCGGATCCACGACAACTGTTGTCCCGGGATCCGGCTCCGAAGAACCAGCTCCACGCTCTTGATCCATCTCCACCGCATGACTCGGACTTTTTAGCCACTCTACAAATTCAAAGGGCTTCCTACTCGCCCCCTCTTTTCTCGCCAGCACATCATGCCCCGGCATGAGCTGCGCCGAATCAGCATCGTCAATCCCCACTTGCACCGATAACTGTGGTGGATTAATTGTGCCAAAACAAAGTGATGGAAAAGTCGAAACCGCCGTCCCTGAATATTGGATATGAGGAGGATTTTGAACCACGTGCATAACTGCTTCATCCGTTACTGCAAGCCCTTCTGGAAATGGCCTTTGATTGGTGGTCATGAGGAGACGCTTGCACCTTTTTAATTGCCGCCTCCTGCGTGATTGCATGCACCCTTGCAAACGGCATTGATTGGTGGACACGAGGAGACGCCTGCACTATTTGAATTGCCGCCTCCTGCGGGATTGCATGCAGAATACCAACGGTCCCCGAATTCTCGGGGATTCCCGTTGTCGCCGCCGTGACTGATGCTGGCCCAGCCGGTTCGCCTCGTCCCCACCGCGATGCCCTGCCATGCTGCAGCAGGCGAAACTTCTCCCCAGCCACGAGATCTGCCGATGAGATCTCCAGATGCATCCGCCGACCCTCCATTTATATCGTCCACCACCCCAATAACTGTGGGTGAAGGCTACGGGCCCATATCAACGGATCCGGGCCCTCCCCCGGTGAAACACCTGTGGTGGCCTAACCGACCACCTCCGCAACCCCTTCCAAACACTGATGCACTCGATGCAGGCTCCTCCACAGCAATGGAAGCCCCCTTACCCGCAACAGATTCATCCTTCTCTGCGAGACCAGACCATCCTCCGCCCTCATGCGTCTCCAACAGAGCATCGACCTCCTCGACTGAGACAAAGATAACAGCGTGTCAGCTTCGCCTTCAGCCAGCCCTCTAGCAAGAACCCTCCAAGATGATAACGCAACAACATCTCCCCTGAAGTTTCCTCCCGTATCCAATCTCACGTCAGAGGTCCCCTTGGTCAGGGCACCCCCGCCGCCACCTTCCCCCACCAAAAGCCACATTGCCTTTGCATGCGCAGCAACCCCCTGTCCAGACCGTCCTCCCATACTGCAGTTACCCCTTGCATTTGAAACAACGAACAGGATCCCTGCACTGCCTCGCCCAATGGTCGAAAGAGCCGCATCAGAAGCACCCCCGACCGAGCGGAAGAGACCTTCCCTGGCTGCGGAGAAGAGGCCGTCCCTGGCCGCGAGGAAGAGCACCTAGAGGGCCACGGCTATGACTGTCCTTCCGCACACGTCGACGCCCTCGCACTTCCACCCACCCTTCCTCTCGCCCTCGCATCCCTTCGCCAAACGGATCCAATATAATCATGTCCAGTACAGTTGTGAAACAACTAATAGAAAAGGGTAAAAGTGTGCACTAGATATTGTTAGGAATTCCTTTGTACAAAATGTAACTTTGTTTTCCACTTAACTCAGTAACCAAATCCCATGTAGAATAACCAAATTGTAAAAGTGACATACATTACCTTGATTCATAATTTTCCACCCACACACTAAGTAGGGTCTAATCACAAATTCAAATTGAAAATCCACAAAGGAAATGCAAACATGGGCTTAATCTAATTCAATAACATTTGATTCTTGATATATCATTATTAAACACTTAGGTTGATGGCATTCCTTTAATCACTCTCAGTATATTTCACATAGAGGTGAATCCAGATACTTATTAGTGGGATTAACATCTGTAAGTATCTAGAAAACATGTCGGTGTAGAATGAGGTTGGACTGGAGATCAATGATGCTTAAAATAATCATATCCACCCCCATTAGTAATATATTGCCTTATCGCTAGGCAGAGAAACACACACGAGCACACTGTCGGGGCATACAACCAATTGACATCCTGACAAAAAAAGTCACTTAGACATCAAGAGGAGCACGAAGCAACACTCAATGCACAGTGAGCTAAGGCAGCATTATCTTTCGACTGGGTGATTTACTGTTGTCCAAGTGTCTATCCGAGTTTCCAAAGAGGCATGCTTCTCCTTGGGAGTTTACTTCTCTTTATTATCAGATTATCACCAAGTTGATTCATATAACGTGATTTAAGCACTAAACTGACTAGAGTCAAATAGTTGTATAGAGAGTGCACTAAGCCATTCAGTTAATTCATATGGTTTCACTTAGGCACAAATCATGATAAGGCAAGTAGCTGTATCGATCCTATCATGCATTTCATGTCATTAAGGTACTAAATCTATTGCATAAATCTAACATGTGTCAATGTACTCTGTTATACAATTGTTTTGGTATCACATGAGCTATTCTTTTGTAGAGTGGGTCATTCGATGTAGTGCAGAGGTTTGTTGCATCGTTGGAGCAGCTCAATCATGATCGAGTGATTCACACACAAAGGATCATCAAAACCCGAATTTCTTGTGAATCACTCGATCTTAATCGATGGGCTCTGCCTTACAGCAGAGGAGGCGGTCCATTCTTTTGGTGGAGCACTTATTTCAGCATCTCCTAGGGTTGGTCAGGACTCTCAGACCTTCAACACCAAAAAGACACGTTGAGTTCATTTGGAATGTTGATTAATCATGTATACAACCAGTGAACAGAAGTCAAAGCCTCTTCACATTTTGGATGGATCACCAACAATGATTCCTTGTTTCGAAAAGATATAATTCGGAGTACAATAGAGCATACATCCACGGTCTCTTCTCAGATGAATAAAATTGTATGTATGACTCAACTACTTGCCCTCATCCACAACTTAGATTATTAGAAAGGCAACCATATCTATAACCCACGCTAATATGGGTTTCTTTGCCTGCCCCCCTTCCCTCACCTGCCACGTGGCAGTCTCTTCTATTTCAAATTCTCACTCTCCCTTTGTCTCTCCCCTCTCTTCGATATCTCTCTCTGAGTTTTTCTCTCTCTCCATTCATTTTCTCTCCCTCTCTCTCCACAATTACTTTCTCTCCTCTCTCTGTCACGTTCTCTCTCTCTCCTTCTCTTCTCAATTTCTCTTCCATCCCTCAAATTCCATCCGCTTCTCTTTTTCCTCTCTCTTCTCTTATCAATTTCTCTTCTCTCTCTCTCAAATGCCTTCCCCCTCTCTTTCCTCTTTTTTCTCTCTTTTCTCATATATTTGTTAAAGTAAAAATTATAAATCTCATATTTTTCATTTATATAGATTATATTAATATTTGTATAATCTTTTATCTCTCCTCTAATATATTTATTAAATTAGAAAGTATAAGTCTCGTATTTTTCTTTTATATTTATTATATTTATATTTATATATACATATTTGTTTGTATCATTTCTATGTACTCTATAATCATTTATATCCACATTCACATTCATAAATTCATTGTTATTAGATATAAAAATTATGCTAATCATAGTACTGATCACATTTCTACTCACAATAAATCACAATTAGTATGCATGTTTGTTGATATTATATTTCACAATATAAGATATTTTTATGTTTGTTATAAGCTATACAATATTGAATTTAAACATTCCCATATTATGTATATGATATAAATTCATGGATGATAACATATATGTTACATTAAAGGCTATGATAATAAATCGTACCACAATTAATTTTAATAAGTGGACTTCTTATTCAAATGAATTGTGACAATTATATTTTTCATCACATTTTTATGCAAATTCGTTTTAAGTATAGTAATTGATTGCTAATGTTTTATTTCTCTTTATGAGTGCCATTATGGTCTTATATGTTTTATATTGTTTATTGCTAAATTTATATGCCATTATTTTTTATTTATAATTAAAATTTCATAAAAATAATATCAATATTAAATTAATGATAACAACTCTTATCACAACTACCTATAACAGATAATATTTTTTAATCTTAAAATATTATGGTAACTTGAGATGTATTTTGCATAATCAAATGGTAAACTTTTGAGGATCAAATATAAGTTGTTATTAAAAAGAGTAAATATCTCATGCTTATTTTATATATGTTCTTTTGGTTTCATTTTTAAATGCTATATTGGTATTTTTATAATCATAATTAAGATAATTATATGTTAATTTACAAATATATTAAAAGGCAAAGATGCTCACATCAGGTACGATTAAGATGATGCATAACATATTTTATTTTCTACCGCGAAGCACGGGTATGCACCCTAATTGATCTCAAAAAAAAGGATATGCAACCATATGCAAGGGTTTTTTTTCCATTTTGAAAATCAACATGTAAACAGTCCTCACAATAGCACAAAGTGATCGAGTAGAGGTCGGGAGTCACCCAGCTTTTGTGAAGTCAAGCTTCACGGGTGATTTATTGCCAGATCAATAGCAATGATGTTCCACAAGAACTGAAGTAAACCATCCTAATAGGTCATGTTCTGCAGAGTGATCGATTATGATGATGATGATGATGCACCGGTGAAGGAGATAATACACATCAAGAACTCGTGCGATCTTGATCTCGAGGAGGATTGTTCGCTACTCGCCTTGTCAAACGAGGGCCGAGAAAGTCCTTTAATTTTTTGAAATTGTCTATAACTGAAGCACGGATCGAATCTCGAAAGACGAGCGCTAGAAGTAGAAGAGCTGCTGCAACCAGTATGATTGCCATCACCATGAAGAGGCCATAGAAGCTGTCTGGTCCCAATCTGTCATCCTCCGAGGCTGAAACGGTCGAGCTCGAACAGTTGAAGGAGTTGAGTACAGCATTCTCCATGTTTTGCATCTGCCCGCCCTCGAACACCTTCACGATGGCTTCCGATAGGTCGTGAGCCAGTAGAGAGCCCTTTGGGAATGCCTGTTTCAAAATCACAACCACAAGAACACAACAGCATGATCATCATCGGCATGTTTGGTTCTACATAAAGTCAGCGAAGTTGAAGGAATTGTAAACGCACAAATCCAAAGCCTCCGGCGTAGAACGTCGGTCCAGTCCTAGTGTAGCTCTTGCAGTACTTTGCAAGAAAGATCTTGGCATGCCCGTAAGCGAAGAATGCAGCCTTAATCTCGCCACTTTCGAAGGCCTTCGGGTAGTCATCGCCGGTGGGGATCTGCCTGATGTTCTCCGGACGAAATCCCAAGGTGTCCACCAGGAACCGGAAGATAAATCCACCCTTGTTGCATCCAACCGGTGCGTTGCTCTGCTTCAAGGATTCAATGTCGATCACTGTAGGCGTTAGACGTTGAACCGTGAGCATGGAGCTCAAGCTAGCGGTGTACGTCGACGTCAAGACGAGTCCCACAAAAAACCAAACTAGCATGACCGCGCGCGATATGCCGCTCTCTAGTCTCTCACCTACAGATCGAGAGAAATCAATCACGGGCAAGATCATGAAAGCATAGATCTTTTTGGGAACTTACCATTGGAGAAGAGAGCCGTGATCCAGAGGCCACGATTGTTAATTTGATGCGGCGGATTCGGCTGGTATCTCTCGATCAACCAGACAACATGTCCATTCACAAGCCACAAGATGATAATGCAAGCCCAAAGCTGTAGCTTGAAAGGCTTTATGAAGATCCACCACTTGTTCGAGTCATCTGGCCTCAGAGGAACCACCATGAAGTAACCGGATTGCGTGTACGGCTGCGTGAATTCGACAAGCTCGCATCGGTAAGACAGGATGGCAGTGTCTCCCACCACAGCATCAAAATTCTTCCATTGTCCAGAAAGAAATGAAATCATTCAACTGGGATAGAGACCAACGAACATAACTGTATTTCAAATTTATGGTTATTATAGAATCATTATTTACCTTCATTGCAACTTGATCGAATATAGAATCATAAGATCCATAATAGGGGATCAACTCATAAGACAAATCATAAGGCAGATACGCCACTGCTGCCTTAAACACATCAATCGAGAGCCCTGTAATCACCGTTGTGTTCCGATCGAGAGCACGCCTCGCGTTCACGTAGACTGGAAACGCCGATATGGCTGGAACCCCGATTCGCAGAACTCTCGGTGCAGCAGCCCAACCTCTCGGCACGGACCAAGTTCCTCCTGGCCAGTACACTTCACCCAGAACGCTCATCAACGTGTTATACGTCCCGGTTTTGAGGAGGGTCCTAGAAAATCCATGTTCAACTGTCCAGAATCCCATCTCCCTGTAGCTCTTCCCCACCATGTTGATTACTTGGAAGGCGTCGTCTGCCGCCAGTTTGCCGTTTGAGAAATGGATATCGCCGCTTAGTCCCTTGAACGACGTCGCAGTTATCCGGTTTAGGAGACTTCCGCTTCTGCTCTGCATTGCTTCTGCCACTGCCCAAACTGTGTCGTATATCTGAACATGGAATTTGTTTAGATCTGGAGGAATTTCGTCAGGATAATTCCTTTTGTGATTTATTTGGAATTTCTTGTGGAATTCGATGAATGCTTCAGAATCTCTGTAGAAAAAGCTTCTGATGCCAAGAATACCCTGCATATTAGAAATCACAGACAAGTTGAAAGAATCGAAGTGATCTGTTATAGCAGCAGTTGTTATCCATGCGAATCCCCTCTCCATCATTCCGGTCCTCGCAGCCTCCGTGAACAAGCGAGCGGCCAGTTGCGTAGATGTGTGTACGACAAATACTCTACACTGTCTGTTCTTGAGACTCTCCAGCTCTTCTTGCAGATGTGAGAACGTAGAGAGGGCCACTTCATAGTCCACTTCTGAACCTGCTTCTTTTGCTGCGTTTGCAAGATGCGGAAGGATGTTGGTAGCGGTATAGTCGACGTCTTCGTAGATGATCGTCAGCCTCCTCCATTTCCATGAACTGATTATGGCGCTGAGGGCCTTTGTTTGCGTGCGATGATCGCAGCAAAGATTTAGGAGGAAGGGGAAGTTGACTGACGCCCAGGTCGGGCTTTCTCTGGAGAACGAAAGAACCGGAACTTGTGCTTTGGCCGCCGTCGTCGCGACCACGTCGGTTTCTGTCCATGTCTGCGGCCCGAAGATCGATTGAACTCTCTGATTGTGGATGAGAGCAGAAGCTGCGATTTAACATGAACAGTTACATAACAATTTCCTCCGATTCCCGTAATCGCTTCTTATTAAATGTTCATAAACCTCTATGATACTAAGAAATCTCTGACAAATTTACAGATATATTATATCACCATTCTCAGCTAAAAGAAGGTAATTAAGCTATTTTGAACGTGTTCTACTGAGAGAGCTGTAAAGTCTACTCTCCCGAATCTTAACTATCTTAATGAAAATAATAAAAAATGATGCATATTTATACACGTACAGCTTATCCATAAATTAAAAGTAGATAAAATTAATAATTAATAATGTGTGATACGCAACTGTAGAGTTTTGACTTTATTTATTAGCACTACAAGAAAAAATGAGTTGCGGTCACGGAATGTGGCCACAGAAACTTGTGGCTACGATAATTCCATAGCCACTAGCTTCTCGTAGCTACAATTCCGCGGCTAAAGTCTTCAACAAGAGCTGTGTCACGACAAGTTCTGTGGTCACTTATAGTGGCCACGAAATATTCGTGGTTAGAGAACTCTGACGACGAAACTTGTAGCTACGACTACTGACCACGATGTGTTGTGACCGGACCCAATTCTGTGGCCATAAACCCCACATCCGTGAATTCGATTCGACGTGTTTCTACGGTATCCAGTGAAGCATATGCAAGTTCGAATGCTCAAGTCGTACCTTGGGAGGCTGCTTGCAGCGGATCCCCCTGTGTATTGGAGACGTAGAGGGTGACCCTGTTGCCCGTCTCGCTCTCGTAGTCCGCCACCGCTACTTCCATGACTGTTCTCTCCACTCTGCTCTCCGCGCTTCTCATGTCAAGTATGGCCCCGACGCTCCCCACATATCTGTTGTTGCTACCTCCCTTCTGAGCTCTCACCACTCCATAGGAGGGCACTATCAGTAGAGCATAGAGGAGGAAGAGGAGCTGAGACATCTCTCTCTCAGATTTTACTCACAATAGTACATCTGATGCGTATGACCGGTTGTGCTCTCGTTATTAATTGCTTTCATGTGAAGAAGTCAACGCTTATTATATAATCTTGCATATTGAGGGCGTTGACGTGAGGGATTTGTTTATTCCTTGCGATTCCTTGCGAATATAAGGAACTGCAACAAAGTTGGAGAAAACAATGGCTAGAAGGTTTCAGAAGGCGTTCCTTTCGGACTCTTCAACGGTATTTTATTAAGATTATTGGCTTGATGTCCAGCTGTAAAATAAATGGCATGGAAAAAAATGGCGTGGATGATGATGATGATGTGATGTTGGGTTGGACAAAACAACCCAATGGGAGAACGAATTCAGTGTTTACCGGACTTTGATCTATGACAAAAATAAATAAATATTTGAGCTTGAAAAGCCTTTGGTCTAGTAGTTCCATAAAATTCCTGCGGTTCGGGAATAAGCAGGAATAGGATGTGAATAAGGAGAATAAGGGTCTATTATTTGTTTGGCTGGAGGATAAAAATAAGGAGAATAAGGTGAAATAAAAGTAGGAAAGGTGGGATAAAATAGGAATAAGAGTGAAATAACATGGAATAATGGGGAATAGTCGTACCATTAAGAACCGTGTCGGGAGGAGAATTGACCACTTATTCCAGAGCCTATTCTCCAACCAAATAGGGCCTTAGGGTAATCAGTATTTTTGAATCAGAGGAAACAACAAGCAAGACAATGAAAGATAGCTAAAGCATCTAAACTGTACGGCAAATAAGCCTCCCTAAACCATACAAATGCACAATAAGTCCATGCAAAAGGTTCGATTATTATATGCCAAATTCCTCCAAGTGAATCTACCTTATGGTCTAGTGGTAGGAGCAGTGAATTCTCACTTTGAAGATCGGGATTCAACCCCTCGCACCCCCTTAATTTAGTATTTATTTACATTTCCCCCTTTAAAAGCCCATGTATCATATAATCACCAAAATAAAGAGCTTTAAATACTAGAAGAAAAGCATCTATATCTAACAAAATTAAATGAATACCTAAGAAAAACATTTCTAGGTTTATCTATTGGATGCAAACTCTTGGAAAATATCATATACGTGTAAGAAAATCAGTGTCGGGTACAATGGTGTAATGAAATATTTTTACTAATAGTTAGATGCCTCTGTTAATTCGAAAAAACAATTTCGACTGGTTGAGAGGATCCTTTACGAAATATCATTCCTAACAATTCTGTTGTCCATATTAGGAGAAAGCATGTATTTGTTGACAAGTGTTCATCTGTCAAGGATCTTACTAGAACACCATTTATCATCTAACACATGTTAACCTTTAGGGTTTAGAATTCAATAGGGATGTTTGGCACCATGAAACATTAGTTGACTAGGAAATACATGAAACATATGACAATCAAATATGTAATAGAATCACACTACATAAAAATGTATGATGATCAGGTACAAGAACCAAATTATTTTTGCAATAAAGTACACATGTTTTTACACAAAAGAGATTTCAAAACAAAGTATAAGTGAATACAATTGTAAGGCTGTGATGGTTTCTTTGAGTCCTGCATCAACATATCACTAGATGCCTCATCATCGTCGCAATCTTGGAAGTGGTCGTAAGGATGCTCTGGTAGATGTCACTTCAACGACTCCGATTATTGTATTTTGATGATAGTACTTTGAAACTCATACAGACCTCGTTCAACTAGATCACCTTCTTCCCCACGAGAATAGAGCACAGAAAAGATGGCATTCCTCCTATTTCACACACCACTAGGTAAGTGTGAGGCACATGGGGACGATCATGTTTTAGGGTAGAGGGAGAGAAGGGTGGATGAGTACGGACAGGAGAGGAAGAAAGATAAGGAGTTTCTCTTTGAGGCCCCTTTTCTTTGGTAAAGAGAGAATATTTTGCTAGGAAGAGAAGCTCCAAAGCCTCTTATATAATAGTGGGGACGACCATAGAGGGGGAGATAGGCTCTCTTCTACGTTCCTATCAAAAGTAGGTGAACATCAATTATCTCTTTATGGAAAGAGAAACAATCATCTCTTGAAGACAATATTGCATATTGTCTCATATAATATGAAATCGTTTAATTGTACACCAACATAATAAATGTTATCACTATTCACATTTAATTAATGGTGAATGCATATCTTAATCATATTAGTGTTAATATATATGGATTTTTTTTACATAATTCCTAATATAAATATAAGAATCTAATTCTGGTTACTTCCAGTACTAATATGAGAATCATACTCCAATATTTCTAATATTATATGAATCTCATTCAAACTACTCCTCACATTGCATGTAAATAATATTTACATTAATTCTTGAATTTGAATCATATTCACATTATTCATCTAAGTAAATAAAAATCACATTTACATTAATTCTAAAATATGTGAATTACATTTACACCATTCCTCTACGTTAAGTGTGAATCATATCCGCATTAATTCTATTAAATGTGAATCATATCTATATTAATTTATGTCCACGACATTAATCATATTCACAAATTAATATTCTCAATTTCTCAGATTTATGAATCCTAATCCAATCAGGACATTTTTATTCCATTTGCATATATTTGAAGATAATTACAAGAAGATTGTATATACATCGTATTCTGACTTGATATTTTCATTAAACCTAATATCAGGGTTTGAGCTACTCTGAGCTATCTATTTGAGTCATATATCGGATCTATTCTATTTGACTATGAAGAATTTCAAATCAATTTTCAACTTTTTGGATCTAGAATTTGATTTTATGTATTGAAATTTAATCCATTAAATCTCATTCATTTGATCTCAAATTAGAGTTACTAAAATCCATCTGGTTTCATCACTTCCTCGAAATATAAGCATCTTGGTATATAATCTATTACGATCGCATCAACCTTGAGCATTCCCATACTCGTTTATCCTACATACAAAAGACTTTATCAAACCTGAAGTGTTCCCATATTAGGTATCTGAGAGGAACAACCTATATTGACCTCATCTGTGGAAATGATTTAGAATGTTTGGTTGTTGGATATTTAGATTAAGACTATGATGTATATGTTGATGGGAGTAAATCAATAATAGACTATGCTTTTACTTAGGCAGTTATGTCATTAGTTGGAAGGATATATTGCAACCTTTAATCACTTCGTCTACCACAGAGACATATTATTTGGCACTGATAGAATATGTGAGGGAAAGCACCCGGTTGAAAGGATTAGTTGGGGATTTCGGTCTACAATAGAGTCCGACAAAAATATATTGCTATGGTCTTTGTACAATATGCCTAGCCAAGTATCGGGTACTGATTTAGCCTAGATTCGATAGTCGTAAGTTCCACACAAAGCGGGAACTCAGTCGGTGTGTTGACCACACAAAATCTCAACTAAAGTCAACAATTAACCCACACTATAGATCAACAATTAGAAATAAATGTGGAGTTAAAATTTATTTTTAACTCTGCACAAATATGTATAGGACAAGTATGAAGAGAGTTCGAACACCGGGAGCGAACAGGGCAGATCAAATAAATGTGTGTGGGTGAATGTGAGTGATGTCTACACTATGCAAGCAAATGTCTTTGTGGGTTTTTAAAATTTTTAATTTTTAATTTTTTTTATTTTGTATTTTGATTTTTAATTTTCTAATTTTTATAATTTATATTTTATAATTTTTTTCTTTTTTCAATATTGGAAGATATCAACAATGTAATAGAAGGAGTGATAAAATATTTATAAAAATATGAAAAAATAGCCAAAAATTTAGAAATAAAATATTTTTGATATTTTTATAAATTTCTACTATTTTTGTGATTTTTGGGTATTTTTCAAACTATTTTTGGTATTTTTAAACACTTAGATAAACCAAAACAGTGAAAAGGCTACTGGCTGGGGGTAAAATGGGACTTAAAAATATCAGATAGCCACAAAATTTTTCCACACTATTTTTCAAATAAAGACAATAAAATATACAAGAAACAGGACCTGAGTTTATAATTTTTGGAGTTTTCTAGGATTTTATATTTTTTTTGAAGTTTTTATATATTTTCTAATTTTTAGGGTTTTTCTTTTGAGATTTTTAGGGATTTTTGGACTGAAACTAAAATAGGTCAAAATACACATAGGAATTGTTTTTGGAATTTTTCGAGTCTTTTAATATTTTTTTGGTATTTTCTAAGCTAGACAGTGTTGAAATGGAGAGTTTTTGATTTTTAATAAATATGAAAATGAAATAAAATCAGAAACTAAAAATATGGCGTTAAAGTACAAGTTAACAGGAGCTTAAGTTAATTTTTGAGAATTTTTGGAATTAAAATGATGCCCTAACTAAATCATGCAAGCACACAAAAATTCCATAGCTTGGCAGAGGTATATATGCAAATATCAGAACATCCTGGGGTATACATGCAATGTTCGCACAAAAATAACACTGAATAGTTAATTTCCAAGACCAAATACAAATTATAAAACCCACAAGGGTGTCACAGCAATTTTCCCACCAAGGCGCGTGACTTGCACGCGCCTGGCAAGGACCTACGTGTAATGTCAGAAACCTCTGGGGGCTAACTTGCAATTTCTCCAAAAAGTCTAACACTCAACATACAAGTCCTAGTACTAAAATGAAATATCCAAAGGGCCGAGGGCCTCCTCGCAAAATGCCCACACCTCACGTGAACAGGTCACGTGAGGTGACGTAGCGGAGGGCCTAAGTGTAAATATTTAAAGTCTGATGACCTTTTTGCAAATTTTACAAAATATTTAAACTACGGAATAAAGTTTGTGGACCAAAAAGTAAACGCAAAATGCGCAGGGGTTGAGATGCAAAATACCCCTGGCGCGTGGATCCAACGGCTGCAGATCTTCACTTAACCACGTGGCGTGAATCCAACGGTCGATGACGCTTCGCGTTGCACGGCTGGGATTAGATCCTCCTTGGTTGATCGAACGGTCGAGGCGAAGGAGAATCGGACGGTGGCTGTGCAACCTGGAGTTCCTTCCACGATCCGACGGTGAAGAGGCGATGACCAAGAACAGCGTCGAACGCCGGCGAGGGCGAGCTTCGCCGCGCTCGATCTCCGTCCTCCGGCGACGATGGAGCTTCAAAATGGCCGTGGAGACTCCGGGGGGTCTTCTCTTCCTCCTGGAGACTTCAAAAGACCTCGGCGACTGATGAATACCCATTCATCACTCTTTATTCTTCTATTTTAGCTACAAAAACCTTTGCAAATACATGTAAATATGTGCAAATACAAATAATTACCAAAAGCATGCATTGTGTAAAAAGATATAATTAGCATGTTTTTGTGCAAAAATAAAAGAATAAAGAGTAAAAAGAAAAAGAGGGAAATATTTAGAATAAATATTGAGCAACCTAACCCAAGGGAGGGCTCAGCATGGGCCTGACCGCATAAAAGCCAAAGTAGAGGGAGATAGGAGCTCATGTGTACATACTTTTGTAAATAAATAAAATTATATTTTCCTTACCCAAAAATATGCTTGTATACATTTTGTATATATGTAGAAATTATTAAAAACAAAATAAAAATTTAAAAATCAAAATTCCAAAAATGCCCTTTCACCATGTACATAGACCATCATCCTTTATTTATTTAACCCTATAAATAAATCAACAACGCGAGGATCCATCTAGAGCGCCAGATGAGGAAGAGGAGAGCGGTACTGAAGCCGCACATGATGATGACGGTGGTACTGATGCCACCAGAGATGCTGATTCCACCGGCGGTACTGAGGCCGCCGCTTCACCATATCGAGGAGGTGGTACTGACGCCACCAGTAGAGCCGAGCCAGCCCGCGGTACTGAGGCCGCAAGACGTCTAGTTGTAGAGCCAACTAGAGGTGGTACTGAGGCCACCAATATTCATTCTGATAGAGATGTTGTCTTTCCTCGTATGAATGTATCTCAGGACTCTATTTTGAATAAAGGAAAAGGTTTAGTTTCTTCTGATCCCACTGTGGTGAATGATGTATGTGAGGATCCGGTCATCGAACCGTCTAGGCCTAGTCCTAGTCCTTCATCTGAGAAGGACCCTGTGATCCCCTTTCCTAGAGCCCTTGAGTTGGGGAAGGGGAAGAAAAGAGAAAAAGATCCAAAAGAGAGAGAGCAGGAGGAGTTCAGCCAGAGCATGATAGACCGATTTCACATCCAGCTGACCCTCCATGAGGCTTTGCAACACATCCCTCTTCTTCAGCGATCCTTGAGAGACAGAACCACAGTCAGGAGGAAGAAGAGGAACAAAACCGCAGAGATTCATGTGTTGACAAAAGCCACGTGTTACGCGATCCAGAACCATCTGCCTACCAAGAGGCCAGATTTAGGAGCCCCATATGTCAGATGTCAGATTAGTGAGCAGAGGTTCTACCGTACTCTATTAGATAGCGGATCGTCGATTAACCTTCTTCCGGCAGCCCTTCTCAACCACTTAGAGTTGGGCACTCTTAGACAGAGCAGGACATACCTTCAGTTTGCTGATCGGTCTGTCAAGAGGCCAAAGGGGTTGTTGCGAGACGTTGTCGTCACGATTCAGGGTTTGCAATTCCCCGTGGACTTCGTAGTGCTGGACATGGAGACCCCTGACTCGTTGACCGATTCCCCCATCATCCTCGGTCGCCCGTTCTTGGCCACAGCCAAGGCAGTGACTGACCATGACAGTGGGAAGGTATTCTTTCGCGTCCAGGGCGAGAGTATACAAATAGAGACGGTTAAGGACCACAGAGCCAGAGATAGATCCCGCTCAGAGGGCAGTACGGATTCAGAACATCTGACAGATACAGAGCCAGACATACACCAGGACTGTGATTTTGTGATCACAGATGATGAGGCAGCTTGGGCAGACCCTGCAGCACAGACCATCCTCTCATATTCAGATACAGCTGATGCAGAGATGATAGCAGAGGATAGTCTGGAGAGCACAGCCCTGGTTCAGGATACTATTGATTCGGCAGAGTCGGACCTTGATCGCGACACGATTTTCAGTGATGGTGGTACTGAGGCCACCCTACTCTACGGTGGTACCGATGCCACCGCAGTTGATACAGATCCCTCGGATTCAGAATCTGATTGGGCAGATTGTGATGATCAGATGCCAGACCTGGATCCACCTGAGCCTACAGATGAGGAGGAGGTAGAGGCAGAGCAGATCAGAGACAATGCAGAGGACCCGCCTTCTCCAGATCAAGTTTGTGAGAGTTCTTTATCATTTTCCCAGGCAGATTTGGCAGAATTGTCAGCATACACACATCTTCTTCAGAAGCCAGATTTGCCAGCACCCAGCTGTCCAGAGCTAAAGCCGCTCCCTACTTCGCTGAAGTATCGATTCCTTGCGGGAGAGTCTGAGATTTACCCAGTCATCATCTCTGCCGATCTGACTGGAGAACAAGAATCCCGTCTGATGGGGGTTCTTGAAAAGAACCGCAAGGCAATTGGATGGAGCGTAGCAGATCTCCATGGGATTAGTCCCTCGTTGTGCTCCCACCATATCTATCTCGAGGAAGGGGCAAAGCCGTCGCGTGAGTTCCAGCGGCGACTGAACCCCAACCTACGAGAGGTTGTCATGAAGGAAATATCAAAATGGTGGAGTGCAGATTTTATTTATCCCATTTCCGACTCCAAGTGGGTTAGCCCCTTGCATGTGGTGCCCAAGAAGACGGGCATCACGACTGTGATCAGTGAGTCGGGAGAGGAGATTGCTACACGAGTACCCACCTCTTGGCGGGTCTGTGTTGACTACAGGAGACTCAACCAGGCCACCAAGAAGGACCATTTCCCCCTGCCTTTTATTGATCAGATCATAGAGAGACTGGCAGGGAAGAGCCATTATTGCTTCCTGGATGGGTACTCGGGCTACAATCAGGTGGCCATTGCTCCTGAGGATCAGGAGAAGACCACCTTTACCTGTCCCTTCGGTACATACGCCTTCCGACGCATGCCATTTGGGCTATGCAATGCCCCTGCGACTTTTCAGAGATGCATGCTGTCGATCTTTTCGGACATGGTAGGGGAGTGTTTGGAGGTCTTCATGGACGAATTCTCGGTTTACGGCGACGGATTCGATTCCTGTCTTGACTGCCTAGACCGAGTGCTCCAGCGATGTATTGCTACCCGCTTGGTTCTGTCTTGGGAGAAGAGTCACTTCATGGTGACTCAAGGAACGGTGCTTGGCCACATCATCTCCAACAGAGGCATGGAGGTTGATCCGGCCAAGGTTGACGTCATTAGAAAACTCGCACCGCCGTCCAATTTGAAGCAGCTACGGTCATTTCTGGGGCACGTTGGTTTTTATAGGAGATTCATTCATGATTTCAGCAAGATTGCCCGACCGTTGACTGACCTCTTGACGAAAGACACCGAGTTCCTTGTCGATGACAAGTGTCTTTCATCCTTTGAGACTCTCCAGCAGTGTGTTATTGAGGCTCCTGTCCTTCAGCCACCCGATTGGTCTCTCCCATTCGAGATCATGACGGACGCCTCTGATTTTGCCGTAGGGGCCGTGCTAGGACAGAGGAGGGACGGAGTTCCGTTTGCCATACACTATGCTAGCCGCACATTGGATTCCGCCCAGTGGAATTATACGGTCACAGAGAAGGATATGCTAGCAGTAGTGTTCGCCCTAGATAAGTTCAGATCGTATATCATTGGATCTAGAGTGACTTTGTATACTGACCACACCGCCATCAGGTACCTCATGTCAAAGAAGGATGCCAAGGCAAGACTTACTAGATGGATCCTTCTACTCCAGGAGTTCGACATTGAGATCAAGGATAAGCCTGGAGTCAAGAATGTGGTGGCGGGTCATCTTTCCCGACTAGATCAGCCTGAGGATTCTGAGCAGATTGATCCTATTCGAGATACCTTCCCAGATGAGGCGATCCTTGCTATCACCTCACTCCCGTGGTATGCCGATATTGTGAACTTTCTCGTTGCTGGGAAAGTCCCACAAGATTGGCCCAGGCAGAGGCGTGAGACCTTCCTTGCGAAGGCCAAGTCCTACCACTGGGAGGATCCCATCCTTTACCACGAAGGAGGGGATAGCGTCTGGCGACGGTGTATTCCTCAGGAGGAGCATCATAGTGTCCTCACTTACTGCCACAAGCTTGAGGCAGGAGGACATCATTCTGGGAGGAGAACGACACAGAAAGTGCTCCAATCCGGCTTGTGGTGGCCTACACTCTTCAAGGACTCTGATGAGTTCGTGAAGAGGTGTACTGACTGTCAGAGGATGGGCACTTGTGGACAGCGTGATATGATGTCGATGCAGCCCATTCACTTCTGTGAGGTTTTTGACGCATGGGGCATCGATTTCATGGGTCCATTCCCTAAGAGTCAGGGATTTGAGTACATTCTGCTGGCCGTTGATTATGTGAGTCGTTGGGTTGAGGCTATCCCCGCCCGAGCCGCTGATGCGAGGACAGTTTGCAGATTTTTGAGAAAGCACATCATCACGCGGTTCGGGGTTCCACGAGTTTTGATTTCTGATGGGGGGTCTCATTTCGTCAACGACCAGGTGAAGGCCCTTGCTAGCGAGTTCAGTATAGACCATCGTGTTGCCACACCTTACCATCCACAGACGAATGGTCTAGCTGAGGTGTCGAATAGGGAGATCAAGAATATTTTACAGAAAGTCGTCCGCCCTGACCGAAAGAATTGGTCACAGCTTTTGGACTCGGTTTTGTGGGCATATCGGACGTCTTTCAAGACTCCATTGGGCACATCTCCCTTTCGCCTCGTTTATGGCAAGCCGTGCCATCTACCTGTTGAGCTGAGGCACAAGTCACTTTGGGCAGTTACAGATATTCTTATGGATCCAGATGGTGTAGGAGACCAGAGGAGGGCAGAGTTAGCCGCCTTGGAAGAGCTTAGAGATACAGCTTTCTCAAACAGCCTACATTATAAGGAGAAAGTGAAGGAGTGGCATGATTCTCATATCAGCCACAAGCATTTTGAGATTGGACAGAAAGTATGGTTGTTTGATGCAAGGCTACGATTATTTCCAGGGAAGCTACAGAGCAAATGGAAGGGACCTTACTTGGTCAGAAAGGTACACGATAACGGTAGCATTGATATATCTGAGTTATCTTCTGAGAGTACCTTTCGAGTGAACGGCCAGCGGCTCAAGCCATTTCTAGATCATGAGCCGCGGGACGTTATTATTGCCGCTATTCATTTTGCGTGAGATGTGGTCTCTTGACTCACATCTTTTGCATCTCACGCCTGATTCTCACTGTTCTTCCGTCTGTATAGATCCAGTTGTCCATATCATTCTATTCTTTAGTCCCACATCCCTTTTCTCATCCTGTGATTATGCTATACTTAGGGTGTACTTTACCCTAAGTATAGGGGGGAATGTCAGACCTGCGAGTATTCTTTTCATTCTTTCTGCTCCTGTTTTTTGTTGCCTATACTTAGGGATATTTTACCCTAAGTATAGGGGGGCAGATTCTGTATCTTCTTCACTCGGCTTTCCCTTCATGTACAGCTTGCTATACTTAGGATTAGTTAATCCTAAGTATAGGGGGAGACCACCGAGTTCCTCTCATTCTATTCATTCATTCATTCCTGTACTTAGCCATTCCTTTTCACTTCCCTTTTACTAAGCACGAGTTATGTCTTCTTCATCGCTCTTGATCACTCTGAGGACATCGTTCGAGCTAAGTATAGGGGGGTGTGTATATATTTCATATATACTTTAGCCATAACTCGTACTTTGTGTGAGTGTGTTAATAAATAAAATGGCTAAAAATCACAAAAATTTAAAAAAATTTTATGTACATAAACCTCTTTTATCTTGCACATACATAGCTAGTGTACAAAGTATTTTTGTAAAAATGATTTCAAAAATCTTTTGTGTAAAGCTTGTGTAAACATTTTGTATCAAAATTATGTATATAGTACAAAATTTTTCCAAAATGTTTTGAAAATCAAAAGTTTGCAAAAATCTTGTGTAAATGTTTGTAAATATCTCTTTGCAAAACTTGCACCTCATGCATCATTTATTCATGATTTCAAAACATTTTTCAAAAATTTTGCATAATTGTAAAACATTTGTAAATAGCATCTTGTGTACATATATGTATATAGTTTTTCCTGGATAAGAGTTGACATTTAAACTAAGCCTGGAATTAAATTGAGAAATGGAGCTTGAAAAAGATCTTAATCCACTAAACTTTAAGAGGAACCTTATAGGACTTAGGGTTAAGGCTTTTCAGGTCCATAAGGACTTAATTCTTTGAGTCCACTAGGCTATGAGCATATGTCATCTTGATGAGCCTAAGTAGAGCACTTAACAACACACGCATGACTCTTAGAGACAATGGCTTGACTTGCACCTGCACTTACACATGGCTCTCCACGGATGAGGTGGTGAGGAGGCAGTTTCCTTTGGCTTGGGGTAGCATATGAGGGTAGTACTTCTAGGCGGAACCTCTCTTCTTCTTATAGTGAAGGAAGTGCACCTCAACTTGGTCTAGTGGTGATGAAGGCTAAAGACAGAAGCTGTGGGTTGCAATAAAGCTTCAAAAAAGGGATAGTCTACTGGCTCAAGAGGAAAATTTCTTATCTATGCTGCACCATGTAGATATGTTGTACAGAAGCACTTGAAAAAAAAATATGCAAAAATGCAAAAAGAACTCCAAAAAAGTGGTGGGTCGGATTGAAAATTTAATAACCCCACCGGAGTGTACATAATCAAATAAAGCAAAAGCTTATGGTATCAATGTTACATCTCATGAAGCTTGCAGCGGAAGACTTAGCTACACTGGCTAAGCTTCCAAAACTCTATACTTCTACCCCCTCTTCTTGAGCTGGTTGCACTTGAACTTAGAAGGGAATACCCCACTTCTCGAGGAAAGAGTTGCTAGACTGAGGCATTAGAGTTACCAGGTTGAGGGAGGTTGTTTCTTTGTTACTTCTGAGGTGGGGAGCCACATATCACTTACACCGCATGGAAAGATTCATGGTCATTAGAGTTTGTGTATGTAGACTTGTTCTGATCTGGTTTATTAAGGAGTCTTGCCCATAGATTGGTGGAACTTGGAGACTGTTGAGTTTTAAGCTTAAGTCCAAATAAGGTTCCGACACATTAATAATCCAAAGATCTGATCGAGCTCCATATTTCAAGTTAATAAAGGAAAGTTTAATAATTCAACCTTGATCCATGTACATCCTCTTTTTCTTTTTCTTTTTCTTTCTTTTTCACTTCTTTTTCAAATAAGTGTTTGCTAAGGGACTAGCAAAGTTAAGCATAGGGGGGTGATGAATACCCATTCATCACTCTTTATTCTTCTATTTTAGCTACAAAAACCTTTGCAAATACATGTAAATATGTGCAAATACAAATAATTACCAAAAGCATGCATTGTGTAAAAAGATATAATTAGCATGTTTTTGTGCAAAAATAAAAGAATAAAGAGTAAAAAGAAAAAGAGGGAAATATTTAGAATAAATATTGAGCAACCTAACCCAAGGGAGGGCTCAGCATGGGCCTGACCGCATAAAAGCCAAAGTAGAGGGAGATAGGAGCTCATGTGAACATACTTTTGTAAATAAATAAAATTATATTTTCCTCACCCAAAAATATGCTTGTATACATTTTGTATATATGTATAAACTATTAAAAACAAAATAAAAATTTAAAATCAAAATTCCAAAAATGCCCTTTCACCATGTACATAGACCATCATCCTTTATTTATTTAACCCTATAAATAAATAAAATTATTTTCTAAACTTTTTGTAAATATTCTATGTTACATATTGTAAATACATAAAATAACAAGAAACAAAACAAGAATCAAATAAAAATTACAAAATTAAAAATACAAAAATACATTGTATAGATACCATGTATATAAATGTATACAACTATTTATTTCACCCTTGTGTATAAATAATTAAAATAAAATAAAAATACCATTTTGTTCTTTATTTTATGATGTAAATAAATAAAATATAAAATGGGCATAAAAATACATAAAAATAACAAATAAAAAATCAAAAATTAAAATCTATATAGTGTACATATACCTATATATATATAGCTACCCTATTTTTATTTCCAAAAATTAATTAAAAATCACCAAAAAATAGAAAAAAAATAAAAGAAAAATATTTCATGTTTTGAGTTTTTCTTAATTCGGCCTTTTTCTACCTTAAATTAAATAAACAAAAAAAATAAAAACGTGGCAGCTCCTGATTGGTCCATGGGGGATTGTTGACCCCGGTCAACTCCCCCGCGGACTCTTTCCTTTTGCGTCGACTCGCGCCCGACCCGACTTCGTCGATTTCTCCACGCGTCTCCAGCCTGTCGCCCCCGCGAACCCCGCGCCCGGATTCTTCGCCGTTCATCCGACATCCTCGCCAGATCCTTCGCCGTGGGATCCACGCCTTCCATAGCTGCCTCCACTCAACCCTAATCGGCCCTGTCTCCATATATATCCCGACCTCCGCCGCCTCCGCGCCTCATCTTTGGCTCGCCACTTTCATTCCCGTGACCTCCAGAGCAATCACCGAGGTGACAGCTCGCGTTTGCCCCTGTTGCAGTGAGGAGAGGGTGCCCCGACCATCGATCCGGCAGCTTCGCGCCGCCGTGCTCCGCCGCTTGCAGGAGCTCGAGCCTCAGGCCTTGACGCCCTTCGAGGCTACGACCGGGAGCTAGCTAAGCTCCAGCACAGTCTTCCGCACCACCCAGGTAGATCCTTTAGGCCATAGTTTAGCATAAATCTCGATTTTTAGTTTACTGTTAGCGTAGCTCCACCGCCGTCGCCAGCCACCTCCGATACCCCATTTGTCATTCCGACCCGACCATCGTCTTCGCCAGACCTCTCCGCATCTTCTTCACCCCTTCGCCCAACCCAGCTCGCACAGGAGCTGGGATTCGAGCTCCTCCGTCCATCGCCTCGTCGGAGCTTGCCCATTTCGCCTCCCCGATCACCTTCACCACGCCTAACAGGGTCGAGGCACTTTGCCCTCGACCCGCGAGTTTGCTGGGATACTTTGCAGGTCTATCCAAGCCCATCTGAGGGCTTGGACCACTTGGTCCAGCTGCTCCACCTCCGTCGATCTCGCCGTACCTCCCAGAGGATCGGTTGGGCCATCGGAGGGCTCCATTAGACGCGGAGGGCTCGCAGCTTCCTTCTCCAACCTTCAGCGAGCGTCCACGAGGAGACCAGCGCCGCCACGAGTCCGACGAAGTTCACCGGAGCCCTGTTCGTCCACCATCCTCCTCCGCCGTCCGATTGACCCCCGAGCTCCAGATCCAATCACGTTCGTCCATTTGAGGAGCAGCGTCAACCGTCAGATCCATTCGAGGGTCGATCTCCACCGTCGATCCAGCGCAGCTCAGCCTCGTCGTCCGTCCACCGTTCGATCTGCAACGTGGCAGCACCTGGACCGTCGGATCACAGTCTAGGACCGGAGCCCTGGGCGCCACCCCCTTCTCAGCCGTCCATTTATCCACGTGGCGTTCATCCATCGGTTCGACTTAATAAAGGGGTAAATTACCTTAGGCCCCCTCGTAGTTTATGTGTTTGCTTTCAGTCCTGTAAATATTTTAGGAATTTTATTTACGTTGGGATATTTGCATATTAAACCTCGTACTTTCTCGTATTTGCATTTATACCCCTGCCAGTTGTGAACACGTGCATCGACACGTGATATTTTGGTTTATTTGCAATAGAGACCCCTGTAGTTCTGGATGTTCTTTAGTGAATGAAATCTTTTACTTATTTGCATTTATACCCCTATGCGTGATTTATTTCCACATGTGCGTTTTATTTTGAGTATTTTGCAGATAAGCCCCTGGACTTTTGGTACTTGTTACCTATAAGCCCTCGGAACTTATTTTTCTTACATTTGGGTCCCTGAGTGCCCCAGACACGCGCCTCGCGCGTGCTTTCTTGGGTATTTTGCACCAGGACCCCCAGAACTTTGGGTATTTGCACTTTGGTCCCTGTGCACAGTGCCCCCCTTTATTTTTGAATAAAATATCAAATCACCTCCAAATTCGATGAAAATTAGACACATGGCTCCTGCCATGGTGTAGAATTTTTGTGAATTTTTGAGGACATTTTTGATTTCATTTGCTATTTTTAAAAATTCAAAAACCCTTATTTTTGCTACTGTTTAGAGTCATAAACCCCAAAAAAATATCAAAACCCTTTTAAAAATTCCATAAAAATTAGTTACTGTTTATTTTGTGTTCCTTGATTTTCTAGCCAATTTTGGCTATTTTTCATTGAGTAAAAACCCTAAAAACTTAAAAACACCTCAAAACTCCTAAAAATCATAATAAATAATTTAAAAACTCAAAAACAATAATTTTGGTGCTCAAATTTTCCTTGTTTTCTCTAGTATACAGGAAAATTACCTCCAGGCCCCTTTGAGATCCTTAGATATTTTATCTTTGGGTTTTGGACCTGGCTGGACAGTACCCCTTGCTTTTCGCACTGTTAGATTTTTAGGAAATAAAATAAACATCAGAAAAATCTCAAAAATTCACCAAAAACATAAAAAAATATAAAACACATAAAAATATTTTTGTCTGAATTTTTGCTTGCTTTTTAATGCATTAAATAAATTGTTCAAGTTAATTGTTTGTGTGCTTTTCCTGTTTTCTTTATATTCCAAAAATCCTAAAAAAAATATAAAAACCCTTAAAAACACTAAAAAAATACTCTCTCGGATTTCTGACCACATCGTAGGCCGCAAGGCCAATCTGTGCTCCTTGTGTTCGACCCTGGGTGCTATACCAGGTTAATCTCATAGCAGGACCGCTCTCTTTTGTGCTCGATTAGTTTTACATGTTCTGAGTGGTTGATTTTTCTTGATATACTTAGCTCGAGTGATTGAGGTCGCGACGACCATTTCTTTACCTTTACCTTAGTCGTTCGGGCGGTTATCAGCGACGACCGAGGCGCTCGCTGGCAGCTGGCGGAGCTGGGGGGCTTCGCGAGCTCCGGCGAGACTCCAAAATAGCCTCCAGACGCGAGTCAACGCGCTTTGACCTGCAAAAAAGGATTAGGAGGTCCAGGGCAAAGTGCCTGGACCGTAGGTGGGCTGATTCGATGCGAGAAGCGATGCGGCGGTGGTTGGCCGGAGGTGCGCTCCGGCCAAGATGGTTGATTAGTCGATTTGAGCGATGAGTTCCTAAATTTCTAGAGGGGTTTTGTTCCTACGATTAAGGCGAAGCTACTGCATGCAAAATAAAGGGGTGAAGTGGCCCTCAATGGCCGGATCCAGAGGAGGAGATGGACCTCGACCGCCGGAGTTGCGGGAGGTGGTGGAGGCGCCCTTGACCTCGTACGCCCTAGCTGAGGAGCTCGCGTTGGAGCTGTCACCTCCAGGAGGCTTTAGAGCACCAGAGAGGCGGAGAGGGGTGGACCAAGGGGACTCGATTTTCAAATTGAAGATGGGGGTTTGGTTTTAAGTGGTTTGACCCATGGTGACAGGAGCTCGAAGAACGAGGTACCACAGGCGCATCGATGATCCACAGCCCAAGATGAAGCTTGGGCGGGCATCCTTGATGGAAGGGCTACAAAAGTCATGAAGAGTGTTTCATGGTTTGATGAAAGGGGTGACCTCGAAAAAAGGGTGAAGTTGGGGTCAAACTCGCCTCTGACAGGCGCACATGGGTGGAGGGCAGGCAGTTGACCAGAGTCAACAAAGACCTCCCCCTGGTTGGTCCACGTGGACCAACCAGGAAAAACCCTGTGAAAATGGTTTAATAATTCATTTAAAAATAAAAAAAACCGAATTAAATTATGATTATAAAATAAAAAATATTTGTTATTTTCTGTAGTATTTTATTGTGATTTTTAATTTATTTTATGAGGTATATTTTTACAAGTTTACTTTTTAGCCCTATATAGGTATATTACCTATGTATTTTAGTATTTTATTTTTATTATGTGTATTTTAATTTTATAATTTTTATTTAGTATTTTATAAAATTATAAAATAATTCTATACACAAATATATTTTTGTTTTATTTTTTTGATACATTTTGTATATCTAATAAAATATAATTAGGTTTTGTATAGGTAAGGGTATAGGTAGTATACCTATGTATCACATATGCAAGTATTTTTATTTTGAGTTTTATTTAGGTTTTTATTCCAATTTTAATGTACGTAATTATTATAAGTAATATTTACAATATTATAAAATATAAAAATACAAAAATAATGAATAAATAATAAATTGAATATTTTAATCAGTACAAGTATATAATGGGGGTCCAAAACTCAACTTTCAAATCGTAGCTCCGCCAAATGCGAAACCACCGCCATTAAATAGCTTATTTTATTCTATATACAATTAAAGGTGAGTTTACTGCATTTGGAGTTTTTCTTTGTGAAATACGGGTCTGGGAAGTTGGGATTCTGGATTTTTATTCAGACCGTAACTTTTTATTTGTACATTATTTTTCTGTGAAATCAATTTTGTGTTTTTCTTTATTTAATTATCTACAACTTTCATGTACAAAGTTTCTTTATTTGATGTACAAAAAGTGGAACCAAAAATAGGTCCCAAAATGATTAAAGAATGAATTAATAAATATAGGTATTTGACCCTTATCTCCCCCTACTTTATTCCTGGTCGATCTATTCATCAAGATGCGTAGGTCTCGTGGTTTTGGGTCATAAAATATTTACAATATTTTATTCTTTTTCTTTTCTTTTCTTTATTCTATAATTTTGACATTAAAAATAGTATTTTATACACATTTTACACACATATGCATGAATGCTAAATTACTCTATTTAATGTTATTTGCAGGCATTTGCTAGGGTTTTTGAGGCCAAAATGATAGAATAAAGATGATGAAATGTGGATTCATCATCCCCCTATACTTTACCTTTGCTATTCCCTAGCAAACACTTATGCAATAAGTGCAAGAAGAAAAGAAAGAAAAGAAAAAGAAGAACTTGGATTTAGTTTAATTATCAAACTTGTCTTCACAAAATCAAAGTTTGGAGCTTAAGTGGGACCTTTGGAATTTTAGTGCGGGTGGAACCTTAATAAGAACCGAATTTGAAATCCAACAGTCCCTGAGAATCCCGAAACTCTGTCCAAGTCTCCTCGATAGCCAGGTCAGAAATACTTCAACTCATACGCAAATTCTTACGACTATGAATCTGACTCGTACAGTGTAAGTGATGGTGGCTCTACCCAACTAGAATGACAAAGAGACTGACTTCTCCAGTACGACAACCCAATGATTCCCCAATCCAACAACTCATCCCTCAAGGAGCAGGGTATTCCCTTCTAAGTTCAAGTGGCAACCAGCTCAAGAGGAGGGGGTGAAGAGAAGAATGGACGGTAGCCAGTGTAGCTACTTATCCTAGGATGCAAGACCAGTGTAGTCAAGTCATCCAGCTGCAGACTCACATGATTTGACTTTGAAGCTCAAGCTTGCTTATTGGCTTTACACATATGTACACTCTGGCAGGCATTTTTATTTTTGTACAGGCCTGTCCACTTTTTTGGAGTTTTTGCTTTTGCAAAAAAAAAATTTTGAATACTATATACAGCAGCATTTACATAGGGAGTTTTTCCCCTTGAGCCAGTAGACTATCCCTCTTTTGAAGCTTTATTGCAACCCACGATCTCCTATCCTCGAAACTCATCACTACTGGACGGGTTGGGGTGTACTTCCCTCCCTAGAGGAGGACAAGTGTTTCCACCTGTATGCGTCTCATACCGGCAAATCCAACCCCCTCACCACTCCAACTGAGTTGAGCCATGTGAAAGGTGCAAGTGTCCAAGTTAGGTCATTATCAACAAGAGTCGTGTGTGTGCTCCGAAATACTCTACTTAGGCAGTCAAGAATCCATTGAACCAAGTCACATGATCCTCAAAGAATTAAGTCAACTAGACCTGAAGTACCTCAATCCCAGTTCCTATAAGGTTCCTGTTAATTAGGTAGATTTAAGATCCAACCAAGATCCAATCTTCGAATTTTACTCAGACTCGTTCAACTGTTAAACTCAATCTGAAAAGATGCAAATGCTATGTAATGTGATGCAGAAAATATTTTTATGATGCAATTTTCAAGAGTTTTGAACTTTTTATGGATTTTTGAAAAGATGATGATGATGCATATGCATTTTTTAGATTTTTCAAAAAGATTTTTCAAGTGTTTTTGGATTTTAATTTTGCAAATGTTTTTGAGATTTTTGAAAACAAAAAGTTTTTGGCTAAAAACTGGGTAAACTATGCATACGGGAGTGCTTCTTATATCTACAAGAAGTGGATTTTAAGAATTTATAGGGTAAGTGCTCGATTTTATAAGTACATATATATAGTGTATTTTGGTGTGATGTTAGTATTCCTCAAACTTATTTGACACAAGCCTTTTCAAACAATTTTTGAAAACTATAGTCCAAAATAATTTTTACAAACATTTTTACAAACATGTACACACATTTGAAAATCATTTTGCAAAGGTTTTCAAAACTGTATAGATAGATTTTTCAAATATTTTTGCAACCATTTTTCAAACCATTTGCAAATCATTTTTCAAATATTTTATTTCACACAAAGAAAATATTTTTACAATCAAAATGTTTTTACAAAGGTTAAAAACATGTAACAAAATGTTTTCAAATAGTTTTCAATAAATGTTCACAAAGATTTTCAAACTATTTTTCAAACATTTTGCAAAAAAAAATCACCTGATTTATTAATCAATATATACAAAAAGAATTTGAGGAACAGAACACCTTTTATCAAGGTTTTTAATGAATCATTAGCCATATTTTTAAGGAAATACGAAAGTACGAGTTATGGCAAAAGTATATACGTAGTATATACGACCCCCCTATACTTAGCTTGAGCTATGTCCTCATAGATCGGAGAGAAGAGAGAAGACATAACTCATACTAAGTATAGAAAAGTATAAAGAATAAATGAATAATGAAGCAATGAATCAGAAGTTGACCGTCCCCCCTATACTTAGGATCAAATAATCCTAAGTATAGCAGAATGTACACCATGCAGGGAGGGTCAAGGGTGGGAATGAACAGATTGTACTCGGGTTGTCTCCCCCTATACTTAGGGTAGAATATCCCTAAGTATAGACAAGAAGAGGAGACATGTAGAGGATCAAAAAAATAGAGAAACTCGGGGTGCACACCACCCTATACTTAGGACAAAGTACGTCCTAAGTATGGAAAACTGTCTACAAGGGCGGCACCTTTTTGATAGATAAAGAAAATGGAAAAGGAAAAGAAGAAAAGAAGAAAAGAAGAAAATAGATCAACAGATGAATGCATGATATAGACAGATGGTCTTTATAGCGGAAAATGGAATTGATCACCATGTATGAGATGCAGATGATGTGAGTCAAAGAGCGCATCTCATACCAGAAGAATGGGGGCAACGTCAATGGTCGGGGGATCATGATCTAGATATAGTTTCAGGCGTTGACCATTGACACGGAAGGTAGAGGAAGATGACGGTTCGGATATGTCGATGCTGCCATTGTCATGTACCTTCCTGACCACATACAGACCTTTCCACTTGCTCTGTAATTTCCCTGGGAATAATTTCAGCCTGGAATCAAACAACCATACTCTCTGATATGGCTCAAACTGTTTATGGCTGATGTGAGAATCGTGCCATGTCTTCACTTTCTCTTTGTATTGTAGGCTGTTGGAAAAGGCTGTGTCTCTCAGTTCCTCCAGGGCTGCCAACTCTGCTCTTCTCTGTTCTCCTATGCTCTCGGGATCTAACAGTAACTCAGTGACTGCCCAAAAAGATTTGTGTTTGATTTCCACTGGCAAATGGCACGACTTGCCATAGACGAGTCGAAAGGGAGATGTCTCTAATGGATTCTTGAAAGAAGTCCGATAGGCCCACAAGACCGAGTCCAAAAGCTGTGACCAATCCTTTCGGTCTGGGTGGACGACTTTTTGCAAGATTGTTTTTATCTCCCGGTTCGATACTTCGACAAGACCATTAGTCTGAGGATGATACGGTGTGGCAACTCGATGGTCAATGCCGAACTCGTCTGCAAGGGCCTTAACCTTGTCATTGATGAAATGAGACCCCCCGTCTGAAATCAAGACTCTAGGTACTCCGAACCATGAAATGATATTTTTCCTCAAAAATTTGCATACAGTTTTAGCATATGCGGCTCGGGCGAGGATGGCCTCAACCCATCGACTGACATAATCAACAACGAGCAAAATATGCTCGAATCCCTGACTCTTAGGAAATGGGCCCATGAAATCAATCCCCCATGCGTCAAAAACCTCATAATGGGTTGCATGGGCATCATGTCTCTCTGTCCGCAGGTTCCCATTTTCTGACAGTCATTACATCTCTTCATGAATTCGTCAGAATCCTTGAAGAGAGTAGGCCACCATAGGCCGGATTGAAGCACCTTCTGTGTTGTCCTTTTTCCAGAATGATGTCCTCCTGCCTCAAGCTTGTGGCAATATGTGAGGACGCTATGCTGCTCTTCTTGAGGGATGCACCTCCTCCAGATGCTATCCCCTCCTTCATGATAAAGGACGGGATCCACCCAATGGTAAAACTTGGCCTTAGCTAGGAAGGTCTCAAGTTTCTGCCTGGGCCAACCCTAAGGTACCGTCTTGGCAACAAGATAGTTTACAAAGTCGGCATACCATGCGAGTGAGGTGACCGCCAAGATCGCCTCGTCTGGGAATGCCTCTGTGATAGGTGCACTGGGCTCAGATTCCTCAAGATTCTCCAATCTGGAGAGATGATCCGCCACCACATTCTTTACTCCAGGATTATCCTTAATCTCAATATCAAATTCCTGGAGCAGAAGGATCCATCTGGTAAGACGTGCTTTGGCATCCTTCTTAGCCATTAAGTATCGGATGGAGGTGTGATCGGTGTAAATAGTCACTCTAGATCCGAGAATATAAGATCGATGTTTATCCAAAGCAAAGACTACGGCCAGCATCTCTTTCTCAGTCACAGTGTAATTCCGCTGAGCGGCATCCAAAGTCCGGTTGGCGTAGTAGATGGCAAAAGGTAGTCCATCCCTCCTTTGTCCAAGCACAACCCCAACGGCAAAATCTGAAGCATCCGTCATGATCTCGAATGGGAGAGACCAATCGGGTGGCTGAAGGACAGGAGCTGAAACAACCATATCTTTGAGAGTCTCAAAAGATGTAAGACACTTATCATTGACAATAAACTCGGTGTCTTTTGTCAGCAAGTCAATAAGCGGTCGGGCAATACGACTGAAATCCTGAATGAACCGTCGGTAGAAACCGACATGCCCCAGAAAAGACCGCAACTGACGTAAGTTGGACAGTGGATTGAGTTTTCTGATGATATCCACCTTGGCCAGATCGACCTCCATGCCCCTGTTGGAGACGATATGACCAAGGACCGTCCCTTGAGTCACCATGAAGTGACTCTTCTCCCAAGATAAAACAAGATTGACCTCTATGCAGCGCTGAAGTACACAGTCTAGGCAGTCAAGACAAGCATCGAACCCGTCGCCATAGACCGAGAAGTCATCCATGAAGACCTCTAAACAGTCACCCACCATGTCCGAGAATATGGACAGCATGCACCTTTGGAATGTCGCCGGGGCGTTACATAGACCAAAGGGCATCCGTACGAAAGCATACGTCCCAAACGGACAGGTGAATGTCATTTTCTCCTGGTCTTCGGGCGCAATGGCCACTTGATTATATCTAGAGTACCCGTCAAGAAAGTAGTAATGACTCTTCCCAGCTAGCCGCTCGATAATCTGATCAGTGAAGGGTAGCGAGAAGTGATCCTTCTTGGTGGCCTCATTCAATCGTCTGTAGTCCACACAGACCCTCCAAGAAGTGGGAACTCTGGTAGCGATCTCCTCTCCAGACTCATTGACAATTGTAGTGATACCCGTCTTCTTGGGTACCACATGTAGTGGACTAACCCATTTGGAGTCGGAGATGGGGTAGATAAAATCGGCGCTCCACCACTTCGAAATTTCTTTCATGACTACGTCTCGAAGATTCGGATTCAGTCGTCGTTGGAACTCACGCAACGGACTAGCGTTATCCTCGAGATAGATGTGGTGGGAGCACAGAGCCGGACTAATCCCCTGGAGATCAGCTATACTCCAACCTATCGCCTTGCGGTTTCTTTCAAGAACCTCCATCAGACGAGATTCTTCCTCTCCAGTCAAACCTGCAGAGATAATGATTGGGTACATATCGGCTCGCCCGCAAGGAATCTATACTTCAACGACTGCGGCAGAGGTTTCAGTTCTGGACAACCGGGAGGTGGCAGATCTGGCTTCTGATATGTCTGTGTGAAGGCGACCAGGTCTGCATGGGAGAACTCTCGCTCTGCATGAATTTCTGACGAAGAGCGACCTACTGAATTATCAATACACTGCACTGGCTCGTACTCTGTCATGGCTGTTGGCTCAAATGAAATCAGACAAGGCAAATAGTCATCAAAATCATCCCAATCGATGTCTGAATCTGAGGGATCAGAAGAAGATGAACATGATTGAAATTCATCAGCACCACTCGTCCCGACACTGTCAGCCTCAGGTGTATCCTCATCCAGGAGTGTGCTCTCCCGGCTCTCGACTGCCATGAGCTTGAGATATAGTGAATCTGTAGGCAAGGCGAGGGTCGGTACCACAGGATCTATCCAGTTGGATTCATCATCTGTCATCACAAAATCACACTCCTGGTGTATGTCTAGCTCTTCCTCTGTCATCTGCGCGGCTTCGCTAGACTTCTCTGAGCATTCAAGTTCTCTGGCTCTGGTTTCCTCGATCGTCTCTATTTGTATGGTTTCGCCCTCTACACGAAAGCATACCTTCCTGCTATCATGATCGTTCACCGCCTTGGCTGTAGCCAAGAATGGACGTCCGAGTATGATGGGGGCATCAGTTACCAACTCAGGGATATCCATGTCCAACACAACGAAGTCCACGGGGAATTTCAGGCCCTGAATGGTAACGACCACGTCTTTCAATAATCCCTTCGGCCTCTTAGTCGACCTATCAGCAAACTGAAGGACCGTCCTGCTCCTAAGAAGAGGACCAAACTCGAATCGGTCGAGTAATGCTGCCGGAAGAAGGTTAATTGAAGAGCCGCTGTCTAACAGAGTACGATCAAACTGCTGCTCCTGAATCTCGCATCTGACATAGGGAGCTCCTGCATCTGGTCGCTTGGCTGGCAGTTTGTTCTGAATAGTGCAGCAAGTGGAATTAGTGAGCACATGGATTTGATCTCTGTGGTTCCTCCTCTTCCTTCAGATGGTAGTCTTCTCTTTCAAGTTCTTCTTGAAGAGGGGGATGTGCTCAAGTGCTTCCTGTAGAGTCAGCTGAATATGGAATCTGTCTATCATCTGGTTGCTGAACTCTACTTGTTGCTCTTTTTTGGGATTTTCTCTTTTGTTCCCCTTCGCTCGGCGGAGTGCCTCAGGGAAGGGGATGGTAGGGGCCTCCTCAGATGGAGGGCTAGGAATAGGTCCCTGTGCTTGTGAGAGAGGAGAATCCATACAATCATCATCATTCAACACATATGGATCCGCAATGTGAACAGAAACCTTTCCTTTATTCATATTTTTGTTTTTCTTTTTGTTACCACAGTCCATGGATACAAAAGGTGGTAACATCACAGATGGGGGCTCAACAAAAGTAGATGTGGTGGCCTCAGTACCACCACCGGCACCTGTGTTCGCTGCATCAGCACCGCGCTCTAGCTCAGCATTCAAAATGGTGGCATCAGCACCACCGTCTGCATCTGGTCTCACGACGGCCTCAGCACCACCGTCTTCATCATCATCCTTAGCGGCATCAGCACCGCTACTCTGCTCCTCTGGCGCTCCTGATCCAACATGGGATTGTCGCTCAGAAGAGGCGCCGCTGGCTGGCATCCTACCGCTCCTAGTAGTAACAAAATCAGCATCATACAAAGAAAGAGATATGTCACTCAAATAGTCATTAGGAGAGGTATCCTCTGTAAACTCTACCTGCTCAGACTTCCTTTTCAGATTGTTCGGGTTGGGTTCAATCTGAGCGGGTATGGCGGCCTTGCCTTTAATGATTTCCCTCATCTCCTGCCAGAATCATCCATTTCTTACCTGAAGGATGCTCGCTGTTCGGAAAGCAAGCGGGCAAGATCATCGAGAGCTGGGTTCTCAAAAACGGGGGCCTGAGAACCGGATTGGTGTCCCTGCTGGAACTGAGGTTGTTGTTGCTTCTGCTGGTACTGGGGGTGATGGGGGTAAGATTGATGAGGCTGCTGACGCTGCCTCCACTGTTGTCCCTGATAGGCGGGACGAGGATCACTCTGATACTGTTGCTGCTGGGCATACTGGGGCTGCTGGTGTTGCTGTTGCTGCTGGCTGCTCTGCTGTCCTTGAGCGGGATTCTGCTGCTGGGATGAGGAGCCACCGTTGCCCCAATGGAATCCTGGATGATCACGACGGATCCCAGGCTGAGGGTACCGGTCGTACCAAATCCCATTGACTTCCATCAATGGTTCCTGCTCGAAGGAAGGTGGAGGAAGAACTGCCAGTGGTTGCTCCGGCTGATACACCACCATCTGAGTCTCCTGAGATGACGGCTGCGTTGGGTAGTACTGTAGCAGTGGAACCGGCTCTGCCTGTATATGGTTGACTTGGCGGTACGAGGTAGAGGGTTGGTTGGGACTGCTACTGCTGGGGTCAGCCCGTGACCTGGGAGGCTGTTGGGAAGAAGTATGTGCCTCCTGAATGCAAAGAATCTGTGTCTTCATATCACTCATTGTCTTGGCAATTTGGTCCATCTGGGCCATGCCTTGCATCTGTTTCTTCTCCAGGATCTCGAGACGGTCCAGTTTCTCACTAATAATGCCCATGTCGGTTGCGGCTGATTCAGCTTGGGCTGCGTCTACCGACGATGTGTTAGGACCGGCATCGATGCGGGCGATTCTCTGGAATGATCCCGCTCCTTGCGGGGGCTTCTGCTGTGTGTAAACACGGGCTTGGGCCATCACAGTTGAATTCTCTACCATGCCCTCGTAGATGTCCCAAACGTCGTCTTCACCCTTCGAAAAATAAGACCCACCGCAAGAGGCGTTGACAAGCCCCTGCAGCTCCGGTGTCAGCCCACAGAAGAAACTCTGAACTAAGTTGGGCTTGGAGATGTCATGATGTGGACATCGGTCAATGAGCTCTCGAAAGCGATCCCAAGCTTCGTGGAATTTTTCATTTGGGATCATGACGAAGTTGCTGATCATTGCTCTAGCTGTATTTGTCCGGCCGAGAGGGTAGTATTTCTTCAGATATGCGATCCGGAGATCTGCCCATGTATCGATGAATCGCCCCAAGTGTTTGAGCAAATATGTGGCTCTGTCAACCAAAGAGAATGGAAAGGCGATCATCTTGATCGTGTCCTCAGTCATCAACCGATCATGGATCGTGCTGCAAATCATTTCGAACTCTTGGAGGTGGAGGTGTGGCTCCTCGGTCGGTAACTGATAAACACGGATTTCACGAGAGTCTAAATTGGTGTCTCACATAAGGCGGAGACAACCGTCGCTGTGGCGACTCTCAAATGAAACCTGTATTTAATCAACAATTAACCCACACTAAAGATCAATAAATTAGAAATAATGTGGAGTTAAAATTTATTTTTAACTCTGCACAAATGGTGTATAGTGACAAGTATGCAGAGAGTTCGAACACAGGGAGCAAATAGGGTAATTCAAACAAATGTCCGTGAGTCAATGTGAAATGTGTCTACACTAAGCAAGCAATCAAAGGAATTTTTGTGGGTTTTTAATTTTTATTTTTTTTATTTAATTTTTAATTTTGTATTTTGATTTTTTAACTTTCTGATTTTTATATTTTATATTATATATATATATTTTTTTATATTGGAATTTAAAAGCAATGTGATAAAGGACAAGATGAAATATTTATAAAAATGTGCAAAAACATCCAAGAATTCAGAAATAAAGTATTTTGTATTTTTAGGATTTTTTACTGTTTTTATGATTTTTGGGGATTTTTCAAGGTGTTTTTGGTATTTTAAAATGTCAAAACAAGGGAAAACAGTGGAAAATGTGCTGGCTGTGAGTAAAATGAGAATTAAAATTATCACACAGCAACCAAAATTTTTCACACTATTTTTCAAATAAAGAGAACAAAATAAAGAACAAACCGGAACTGAGTTTGTGATTTTTGGATTTTTCTTTGATTTTATATATTTTTTTGAAGTTTTTAAATGTTTTTAAATTTTTAGTGTTTTTCTTTTGAGATTTTTAATGATTTTTGGACTGACACTAAAATAGGATAAAATAGACACTAGGTAATTTTTTGGAATTTTTAGAGGTATTTTAACAATTTTTATGGGTTTTCTAGTGCAAATAGTAAAATAAATGCATGTTTTTTATTTTTAATAAATATGCAAATGTAATAAAAATGCAATGCAAAAATATGCCGTGCAAGTACAAGTTAACAGGAGCTTAAGCCTATTTTTGTGGAATTTTTGGACTTAAAATGATAATTTAAATAATTACAACAAGCATCCAAAAGTTAAACAAGCCTGGCAGGGGTATAAGTGCAATTATCAGAACTTCCAGGGGCACATATGCAATTTCCAAAAAATTTTATAACGTTAAATACAAGTTTCTGGACTAAAAACAAATACCCAAACCCGGAGGGGGTTCGTTGCAAAATGTCCAACTCACGCGCACTGGACACGTGACCTAGCAGGGGTATTCTTGCAATATTACAAAGTTCCAGGGGCTCAGATGCAATTTCTCCAAAACATTACAACTTAATTAAAAATTTCATGGACCTAAGCGAAATAAACAAACCCCAGGGGGTCCTTGCAAAATACCCAGCCCCCTCACGCGCACTGGGTACGTGAGGTGACGTGGATTGGACCTAAGTGCAAATAAGAAAACTACGGGGTTCTAATTGCAAATATTACAGGAATATTTAGACTACAGCTTAAAGTTTATGGACTGAAATGAAATATAAAATTTGGCGAAGGGAAAAAATGCAAAATACCCACGCCTTATCTCCTCGTGCGCGATCGAACGGCCAAGGGCCGCTCACTTATCCACGTGGCGCGCGCACAACGCACGATGACGGTTCGACGATGAATGGCTGCGATCAGATCTCCTCGGCAGGATCAGACGGTGATGGTTGGAGAAGATTGGACGGTTGCTGCTGGTTCTGGAGATGCGGGCCGATCTGACGGTGGAGAGGCGATGAGGAAGAACAGGGAAGCAGCGCCGGCGAGGCGAGCTTCCCTGAGCTGAATCTCCGCCCTCCGGCGATGGATGAGCTCCAAAAATGGGCTGCGAACTCCTGGAAGGTCTCTCTATGTGCTGGGGTACTCAGCTTCGTCAAAGAAGCACGGTGGCGGTGGTGCGAAGGCGGTGGAGCTTCGAGCTCCAGGGATCTCTGGTGAAGCTTCAAAATGAGCCCCCAGGGGCTTTGACCGTGTCTTGACCTGCAAAAAGAGGTGAGAGGGTCCAGGGCAAACTGGCTGAACCCCGCGGAGGCGTAGCGGACGGTCGGAGATGATCGGTGGAAGGCGAATGAACGACAGCCGGAGGTGCACTCCGGCGATGAGCTATGGAGATGGATCGATCGACGGGAAACTCGATTTTTTTTGGGATTTTTGATACTGAAACTACGGGGAATAAAATGGAACGAAAAGGAAGGGGAAAAAGGGATACCTCGAAGGTGGAAGACCTGAGGTGGAAGGACCTCGACGCCGGTGGTCGACGGAGGTGGTGGAGACGCCTCGAGCCTTCCTCGACTCTTCTAACGGCAGGGCAGTGGAGCTGTCACCTCCGGCTACCCAAAGAGCACGAAAGGGAGGAGGATCAATGGTCCAAGAGGGTTCAAACTTGGGCTCGAAGGTGGCGGGTTGTTTAAGTAGAAGATGGTGGCGTCTCCTTCAAGCGAGATCCACGCGCGCATCATGAGGATTTTGCGTGATCTAAAGGCGCGTCGTGGGAGAGTGATGATCAGGGAAGAAGTTCCAAGAAGGATTCGAGGCGAGAAAATGGAAGGATCAGGCGCCAAAATTTCTTGAAAACGGGGGAAAAATCAGGGCGTCAGAAGTGGCAGGCCTCGGTCAGGGAGTTGACCGAGGTCAACTCTACACCGCACCTGGTTGGTCCACGTGGACCAACCAGGGAAAATATTGAAAAAAATATTTTATTAATTCGTTTAAAAATAGAAAAAGGCCGAATTAATTTTTGGTTAAAGAATAAAAAATGTTTAAAATTTTATGTAGTATTTTATTATGATTTTTAATTTATTTTATGAAGTATATTTTTACAAGTTGCTTTTATATCCCTATATAGGTATATTATCTACATATTTGAGTATTTATTTTTATTTTTGTATTTTTAATTTATTTATTTTTGTTTATTATTTTCTAAAATCATAAAATACTTTTATATACACAAATATATTTTTATTTTATTTTTCTGATTTATTTTGTATACTTAATAAATTAGAAGAGGATGTTATATAGGTATGTACATAGGTATTGTATCTTTGTTTTGTGTACATAAGTATTTTTATTTTGATTTTTATTTACATTTTTATTCTGATTTTAATATTAATAATTATTATAAGTAATATTTACAACATTATAAAAATATAAAATTAAAAAATAATAATAAACAAAGAATAAATTGAATATTTTAATCTGTACAAGTATACAATGGGGGTCCAAAACTCAACTTTCAAACTGTAGCTCCGCCAAATGCGAAACCACCGCCATTAAATAGATTATTTTATTCTATATACAATTAAAGGTGAGTATGCTGCATTTGGAGTTGTCAGTTGCGAGATACGGGTCTGGGAAGTTGGGATTCTGGATTTTTATTCAGACCATAACTTTGTGTCTGTACATTATTTTTCTGTGAAATCAATTTTGTATTTTTCTTTATAAAATTATCTACAACTTTCATGTACAAAGTTTCTTTATTTGGTGTATAAAAAGTGGAACCAAAAATAGGTCCCAAAAAAGAATAAAGAATGAAGAAAATAACATAAGTATTTGACTCTTATCTCCCCCTACTTTATTCCTGGTCGACCTATTCATCAAGATGCCTAGGTCTCGGGGTTTCGGGTCATAAAATATTTGCAATATTTTATTCTTTTTCTTTTCTTTATTTATTCTATAATTTTGGCTTTAATTACAGCTTTTTATACACTATATAGATGCACATGTATGAATGCTAAGATGATGATATTAATGCTATTTACAGGCATTTGCTAGGGTTTTTGGTGCCAAAATGATAGAATAAAGATGATGAAATGTGGATTCATCAGTAACCCATGGAATTTGGGTAGAAGCTGAATGGTATGGGGCCGCAACTCGAAATCTCCATGGATAGGCAGGAGTCTGATCCACCGATGTGTAAGGGATGATGTTGGGTTATGCAATTCTCGCATGATGGTCTGTGGCGGTCTCTCAGCGTCGGGTTCACCTCCTCCTGCATCAGGTCCATCTCCTCCTCCACCACCGCCACCGCCCCCAGGTCGGTTTTCTCTCATCTGTGCAATTTCTCTCATGAGATCATCCATGAAGGTTCCCTGATCACGAATCTGCCTCTGCATGGTCTCCAGGGATGCAAGAAGTGAATTATTGATGGTGGCTTGATCAATGTAGTATGGAGGGTGCTCATGATCATCAGGATGCTCGCCTCTGTCAGCCATCTCGAGATTCTCTGAAAAGCAAAAGAGGCCATCTCAGGTGTTGTCGAATGCCCAGAACTCTGTGATGCACTAAATTCTGACACTCTTGGACTGATGGAAGAAGAATGAGAAGGGTGGTCGAGGGGGAACAGGGTGGAGGTAAACTCAGGCTCGGAGAACGGACTCTCCGAGGTTGTCCTAGATGAATGAGGAGGAGTGCTGGATAGCGGCGCCGACAAGGTCGGCCTAAGACATCTCCGTCCCATCATCTTGATTATTGGGAAGAGTAGAGTGGATATAGAAGAAGAAGGAAGAAGGAAGAAATGAGAAGCAAAATTGCGCACAATTGTGCTATGTTTTTGATCTTGACCTAGATAGAACTAGCAATCAAACACAAAACAGGGGTGAATTCACCAACTCAACACATGAAGCCATGAAGGTTCGGCTTTTATCTTGTCGGTTTTAGCTTGAATTCAGGAATTAATCTTTTCACGAGTCCTTAGAGCCTACGCCTAAAGGAGAGAGAGTACTGCCGGAAGAGTATCCCGTACTTGTCCTCCTCCTGTGTAACCTGTAGCTTGCGCTTTTTGAGGTCATTGTAACCCTTCCTGGATCCCTACTCAGCCAAAGAATAAGAGAGGAAGCCAATAGGCGAAACCAATACTTCGGAACTCGCTCGCAACGGAATCACCCGTGAGCGTGCAAGAACCTACTCGGACGCGAGACGATGAGACAGACACCCTCGTGAAGGCGTGGCCTAGGCTCGATACTTCGGACAAGGTCGATGCTCTACACAATAGAGAGTCACCAATGTTGACCAAGCCTTACTCGTCCACGTACGATAGAAGCGCCAATACTTCGGAAATCCAGGCGATACACAAGGCAACCACAAGCTGGGATTTGGGCTCTAATCCTTACGAAGCACTCAACTCACTTGGAAGGAGACCTTCCCATGCAACCTAAAAACAAGTGAGGGTGTGACTCTCCCCAATCAATGAATCTAATTACTAATTTTATTTCTGGTCAAGGTTTTCTTAGCAGTCCCTTTTTTAATTTTTTTGGTGTTATCGCTTCTTTTGAGTAGATTCAAACAAGCGCCTAACGATTTTTGTATTTTCTTGATCCTACTTTGTCCAAAAACAGAGGGAGAATAGAGTCGGAAAAGCTGTGCAAGTTGACACAAAGATGGAAATCTCACCTTTGTGCCTAAATGATGGATGCAAAGTAAGAAGACTTACAGCGAATCCCAGCTCTCTCCATACGGGATGCAAAGCAGAAATTTATAAACCTAAACTACATGCCGGTATGCAATGCGGAAACCGTTCTAAGATAGGCAACTGCTAGCGTTAAGAACCACAAGTTAGTCACCAATCCTCGATCCTAAGAGTCCGGTCTAGACCCCCCCCTCCTCTTCTCGACACATCGAGTTCAGGAGTAGCGCTTGATGGGGAGGGCTCGTGGCGCGGCGGATCTAAGACGATGAGCTAACTGTTTAATTAAACTAAGTTTAAATTCGAGCTATAGGTACATGCAAAGGTTATTAGTGTGTTTGGACCTAATTTAGTCGATCAAGTAGTCCTAGAACTAAGGGCTAAATCCACAAAAGAAATGAAAAATGAAAACAAAATCGGAAAATGATAGCGGTGAAAAACTCGTCAAAATCCGCGGTGAGCCCCCGGGTGAATAAACACCCAGAAATTAGGCTCGAAGTGTCCAAGTCCCTGTATTATTACAAATTAATGAATCACTCTCTCTCTCTCACAAAATAAAATGCAAGCTAACTAAGCACTCTCTCACTCCTCCTGCTCTCTCCTGCCGACTTGGCTTAAGAAAAGCCGGCTCCGCTTCACGTGATTGCTTCGGATCCCCCTAGGCGATCCGCCTCGCTCCGCGGTCCCTCGCAAGAAGACAATAAAAGAATGGTCGGAAAACTCAATCAATATATATCAAAAATGCAAGAGAGATAAAATAAAGCTATAGTAGACAACAAACACAAACAGACAAAAAGATGAACTACTCGTTGTTGCTCCCCGGCAACGGCGCCATTTGATTTAGCCTAGATTCGGTGGTCGTAAGTTCCACACAAAGCGGGAACTCAGTCGGTGTGTTGACCACACAAAATCTCAACTAAAGTCAACAATTAACCCACGCTATAGATCAACAATTAGAAATAAATGTGGAGTTAAAATTTATTTTTAACTCTGCACAAAGATGTATAGGACAAGTATGCAGAGAGTTCGAACACAGGGAGCGAACAGGGCAGATCAAATAAATGTGTGTGAGTGAATGTGAGTGATGTCTACACTATGCAAGCAAATGTCTTTGTGGGTTTTTAAAATTTTTAATTTTTAATTTTTTTTTGTATTTTGATTTTTAATTTTCTAATTTTTATAATTTATATTTTATAATTTTTTTTCTTTTTTCAATATTGGAAGATATCAACAATGTAATAGAAGGAGTGATAAAATATTTATAAAAATATGCAAAAATAGCCAAAAATTCAGAAATAAAATCTTTTTGATATTTTTATAATTTTCTACTATTTTTGTGATTTTTGGGTATTTTTCAAACTATTTTTGGTATTTTTAAACACTGAGATAAACCAAAACAGTGAAAAGGCTACTGGCTGGGGGTAAAATGGGACTTAAAATATCAGATAGATACAAAATTTTTCCACACTATTTTTCAAATAAAGACAATAAAATATAGAAGAAATAGGAACTGAGTCTATAATTTTTGGAGTTTTCTAGGATTTTATATATTTTTTGAAGTTTTTATATATTTTCTAATTTTTAGGGTATTTCTTTTGAGATTTTTAGGGATTTTTGGATTGACACTAAAATAGGTCAAAATACACACTAGGGATTGTTTTTGGAATTTTTCGAGGTCTTTTAATATTTTTTTGGTATTTTCTAAGCTAGACAGTACTGAAATGGAGAGTTTTTTATTTTTAGTAAATATGAAAATGAAATAAAATCAGAAAATAAAAATATGGCGTTAAAGTACAAGTTAACAAGAGCTTAAGTTTAATTTTTGAGAATTTTTGGAATTAAAATGATGCCTTAACTAAATCATGCTAGCACACTAAAATTCCACAGCCTGGTAGGGGTATATATGCAAATATCAGAACATCCAGGGGTATACATGCAATTTTCGCACAAAAATAACACTGAATAGTTAATATCCAGGACCAAATACAAATTATAAAACCTGCAAGGGTGTCATGGCAATTTTCCCACCAAGGCGCGTGACTTGCACGCGCCTGGCAAGGACCTGCATGTAATGTCAGAAACCTCTAGGGGCTAACTTGCAATTTCTCCAAAAAGTCTAACACTCAACATACAAGTCCTGGTACTAAAATGAAATATCCAAAGGGCTGAGGGCCTCCTCGCAAAATGCCCACACCTCACGTGAACAGGTCACGTGAGGTGACGTGGCGGAGGGTCTAAGTGTAAATATTTAAAGTCTGAAGACCTTTTTGCAAATTTTATAAAATATTTAAACTACGGAATAAAGTTTGTGGACCAAAAAGTAAATACAAAATACGCAGGGGTTGAGATGCAAAATACCCCTGGCGAGTGGATCCAACGGTTGCAGATCTTCACTTAACCATGTGGCGTGAATCCAACGGTCGATGACGCTTCGCGTTGCACGGCTGGGATTAGATCCTCCTTGGTTGATCAAACGGTCGAGGCGATGGAGAATCGGACGGTGGCTGTGCAACCTGGAGTTCCTTCCACGATCCGACGGTGAAGAGGCGATGACCAAGAACAGCGTCGGACGCTGGCGAGGGCGAGCTTCGCCGCGCTCGATCTCCGTTCTCCGGCGGCGATGGAGCTTCAAAATGGTCGTGGAGACTCCGGGGGGTCTTCTCTTCCTCCTGGAGACTTCAAAAGACCTCGGCGACAGCCGAGGCGCTCGCTGGCAGCTGGAGGAGCTGGGGGGGCTTCGCGAGCTCCGACGAGGCTCCAAAATAGCCTCCAGGCGCAAGTCAACGCGCTTTGACCTGCAAAAAAGGATTAGGAGGTCTAGGGCAAAGTGCCTGGACTTTAGGTGGGCTGATTCGATGCAAGAAGCGATGCGGCGGTGGTTGGCTGGAGATGCGCTCCGGCCAAGATGGTGGATTAGTCGATTTGAGCGATGAGTTCCTAAATTTCTAGAGTGGTTTTGTTCCTACGATTAAGGCGAAGCTACTGCATGCAAAATAAAGGGGTGAAGTGGCCCTCAATGGCCGGAGCCAGAGGAGGAGATGTACCTCGACCGCCGGAGTTGCGGGAGGTGGTGGAGGCGCCCTTGACCTCGTACGCCCTGGCTGAGGAGCTCGCGTTGGAGCTGTCACCTCCAGGAAGCTTCAGAGCACCAGAGAGGCAGAGAGGGGTGGACCAAGGGGACTCGATTTTCAAATTGAAGATGGGGGTTTATTTTAAGTGGTTTGACCCATGGTGACAGGAGCTCGAAGAACGAGGTACCACAGGCGCATCGATGATCCACAGCCCAAGATGAAGCTTGGGCGGGCATCCTTGATGAAAGGGCTACAAAAGTCATGAAGAGTGTATCATAGTTTGATGAAAGGGGTGACCTCGAAAAAAGGGTGAAGTTGGGGTCAACTCACCTCTGACAGGCGCACATGGGTGGAGGGCAGGCAGTTGACCAGAATCAACAAAGACCGCCCCCTGGTTGGTCCACATGGACCAACCAGGAAAAACCCTGTGAAAATGGTTTAATAATTCATTTAAAAATAAAAAACAAATTAAATTATGATTATAAAATAAAAAATATTTGTTATTTTCTGTAGTATTTTATTATGTTTTTTAATTTATTTTATGAGGTATATTTTTACAAGTTTACTTTTTAGCCCTATATAGGTATATTACCTATGTATTTTAGTATTTTATTTTTATTTTGTGTATTTTAATTTTATAATTTTTATTTAGTATTTTATAAAATTATAAAATACTTCTATACACAAATATATTTTTGTTCTATTTTTTTGATACATTTTGTATATTTAATAAAATATAAATAGGTTTTGTATAGGTAAGGGTATAGGTAGTATACCTATGTATCACATATGCAAGTATTTTTATTTTGAGTTTTATTTAGGTTTTTATTCCAATTTTAATATAAATAATTATTATAATTAATATTTACAAGATTATAAAAATATTAAAATACAAAAATAATGAATAAATAATAAATTGAATATTTTAATCAGTACAAGTATACAATAGGGGTCCAAAACTCAACTTTCAAACCGTAGCTCCGCCAAATTCGAAACCACTGCCATTAAATAGCTTATTTTATTCTATATACAATTAAAGGTGAGTTTGCTGCATTTGGAGTTTTTATTTGTGAAATACGGGTCTGGGAAGTTGGGATTTTGGATTTTTATTCAGACCGTAACTTTTTATCTGTACATTATTTTTCTGTGAAATCAATTTTGTATTTTTCTTTATTTAATTATCTACAACTTTCATGTACAAAGTTTCTTTATTTGATGTATAAAAAGTGGAACAAAAAATAGGTCCCAAAATGATTAAAGAATGAATTAATAAATATAGGTATTTGACCCTTATCTCCCCCTACTTTATTCCTGGTCGACCTATTCATCAAGATACCTAGGTCTCGGAGTTTTGGGTCATAAAATATTTACAATATTTTATTCTTTTTCTTTTCTTTTATTTATTCTATAATTTTGGCATTAAAAACAGTATTTTATACACTTTTTACACACATATGCATGAATGCTAAATTACTCTATTTAATGCTATTTTTAGGCATTTGCTAGGGTTTTTGAGGCCAAAATGATAGAATAAAGATGATGAAATGTGGATTCATCAGGTACATCATGAGAAGATCAAGCATATTGATTTCATGTATCACTTCATTCATTCTCAAAAGAACACATCGAGGTGAATAAGGTTGATGGAATGATAATCACATTGATATGTTCACAAAGGCAATTCTTACCAGTTAGTTCAAATGTTGTTTGGACTTGCTCAATGTTGATAATTGGCCATAAAATCGTAAAAGGGAAGGTAGCGATGGAACATAATAGTTGTTGTTTTATTTGAGGATTCAATTCAAAGTGGACATTGTTGATATTATTTGAATCCTAAATCTAGGATCCTTCCATATTCTGAATGATATGCACTCTTCCTGATTTTGATTGATTACAGTATCTGATCAGATTCTGATTAAAGAATCCATCCATTCCATAAGTGGATGGAGGAGCCATCTTCATCATGATTGTTTCCTAACCATGTTGCTCTTCCTATTGAGGGAGAGAAAGGAGCTCGTGTTTAAGGAGTTAATAAATCTGACTGTTCAGAGAGATTTTAGAATCTATTTGTTTGTGAATATCTATTGTGGGGGTATCGTATAAGCCTTGTAGGCTTGTAGGGTTGGTATTTTGAATCACTAATCATATTGAGAAAGATCCACCGTGACCAAGGACCTTGTAATCATGTGTTCTGATTGTCTTCGTGGTTGTTTATTCATGTCTTTGTTTGCACGCTTCGCTTCCGCTGCGCCCGACATGATGTCCTGGCCAACTATGAGACCCTTAATTGACTTTATCCGAGGATGGGGCATCCAAGAGCTCTCATGATCGACTTTGCCATGTACTCAAATAGAGGGACTTTTAGTTTACTAAGAGCTAGTTTTGTTGGATAATAGGCTTCTAATCAACCAACCAACCCATCAGTTGATTAACCTTATGGTATAGTTGATCGATGGGTACATTACTTGATTGGCAAGTATATCGGTTAAATTGTGCAATCATTAATGGAATGACCAAAAGGGTCAGTTACCACGCATGCTAGTCTTTTCAGATGTTATACGATAATTGTGGTTATTAATCTGACATCAAACCAGAAACCAATGCTCCTGAAACCCTTAGGGTGCATTTGGTTCGTGGGTAAACTGGGGGAGGTTAACCCACCCCAAGGGTTGTTAACCTGAGGGGTAACCTGATTTGCAGTTTTTGTGTTTGGAAAGAGGGTTTTACTGTTGAAAGGCTTTGCCTGTAATGTGACTTTTACTGGAGTTTGGGGTAATGATTGGATTTTGATTGTTTGTAGTTAGTGGGGTTGTTAGTGGATTATTGGCTTTTTAAATATTTAAACTTTTGCAGCTTGTACCCTTGTTATTCATGGTAATATGAACAAAGATTATGTGCATCCGATAGTTGCATTGCCATATTTACCCCCTATTTTTTCTCGAACTTGCACAAATCGAGCATCGATGCGAAGAACTAGGTTGTCGACCGGACGCTTATTTTGGCTTTTAACAAAAAAGCCCCGACATTTTCCTTTCAGTGTGAATTGGAAAATTTCCCTCGAATTCCATTGTATGATTTTTATTGTGTCGTTTCTATGCCTCCGTCGGCAAATGAATTTGGCAACGTGGTTTTTCTGCTCAATTTTATCTTTTTTTTTTGTTTTTTTATCTATGTAAACCATTAATCCAGAAATCAATCTAAATCTCCCAAAAATAACCAAAAGGAAATTTTTTTGAGTGGAGATTGCACCCACGTCTAAATCTGTCATTAGGAAAGATATTCTCATTTACGATTAAATTTGACAAGGTCCTGTCATTGTTCTCGTATATTTTCGAAAATCATTTTCAGCCTTCGAAGATAAAATAGATCTTCGGATATGATAAGAAATGCTTCCATTGCAACTAAGCACAGAATCATAAGAACATGGGTAGATGGAAAGTAGCAACATCCAAAATACATAGTTAAAACGATGCAATGTCCAACGTCCGTGAATATAAACATAGCAATGTCCATAACAAAGTTGAAATGCTAGGTTTGGATAATTATACGAGTACTTGCACTTTATTCTTGTTGTTGCAGACATCGTAGCCTGTCGTTGTACATCGCATGTGCCATGAGATCTCGATGTTGCTCACCCAGTCGCATTTCCGTGCACGTGACTCTAACCTCAACGCCAGGTTCAACATCTAATTCTGGAGGTTCTGGCACCAAATACTTTTCTCCCCGGTCAAACCACTTGTCCGAACCGTACAATTTAATGAAATTATGAATTATTGCAGTGGCCGTAACTACGTCCCTTTGCGTCTCAAAAGCATATGTAGGCATACAAGACAGACAACGGAACCTCTTCTTCCATACTCCGAAGGTCCTCTCTACGTCACTGCGTAGCTTCGAGTGCCTATGATTAAACAAGTGTTTGTGGGAGATGTACCACTCAGCTTTGTCCAGGACCCTCCACTCCGGCAGATAATACGTGATGCCGCGATATGACGCCAAAAAAGAGTCCGTGTTCGTATACCCGCAGTCCACAAGATATTTGCATCCCTCCGGTACGATGAAGCCTCCCCGGTCAATTGTGTCCCACAACATAGACATATCTGAGGCAGATCCCTCCCAACCAGCAAGGATGTAAGTAAACAGATAGTCAAACGATGCCGTTGCCATTACATTCTGTGAGATGACCTGCTTCCTGTTACGGTAGGCAGCCTCTATACCTGCTGAGACAGTTGCCTTAATGTGAGTCCCATCGATAGCACCGATAACTCCCTGTAGATAAGAAGTTTATATTAGACACATAAACAATGGTCAATGAATGATATCATTGGGGGCACGACGACTATACCTGGAAGTAAGGAGTATAACGAGGATCGAACGATATACGTTGAGGGGTCTCTGTGGTGGGAAGTCGAATTAGCAGATCCTCCAACTGCAGAATCTTTTTAAGTACCCTATGGATGTGCCATGATATAGTGGACCCAGAGTGCTGGAACCATTCTTAAAGCACTCGGTTCGGTTGCGCATGTCCAAATGCAAACAAGAATATACAAACTTGTTCGACGGTATCCATGTCGCGTGTGCTAGTTGAGCATGCTCGTTGCTCAAGCAGCTGTACTTCATCAAAGTTGCAGGCTCCATTCGGAAGCATCTATAAGACCGCTTGACATGGCCCAACATCATATCTTCAACCCACGCACGTCCTGTCCAAGGCCTCGTATTGAGAGGAACGGGCACGTGAGACGGCCCACCATTGCGTGATGTCACGAAGAATATATACAACACCAACGCATATGACAACTCTGTTGCCTCAGTGAGAATCTCCTCGAACGGATTGTAAAGCTGGTCATCCATCTAGAAAACAGGTGTAAGTGTCATGTACCGCATTAAATTTAAATGAAAACTAGTCTGCAAGCAGCATAGTAGCAAGTAAGCATATGAAGAGAAAAGGCAAACACACATAGCAATGATGATAGCAACATACACGAGTTCAACGATGAAAAACAAATAACAACTAGCTAAACGTCTATCATTACGACGCATTATACAAATTAAAATGTTCTTCGCAAGGATAAGATAGTCAAGACACGGGGTTATTAAAATATTCTCGAGTGCTTATGGCTGGCCTAGGATATGTTGAACCCAAGCCTGTAGGTAGTCTGGATCATCCTTGACCATCCGAAACAACTCTCTTTTAGTTGGGTGGGCCAACGCATCTGCAAGCTTGACGAAGGAAGCGGGAGAGACTGTAGGGCATGCCTCCTTTAACTCCTGATATGCGGTTCGGACATCCTCATCTTGTTCTCTTCGGAGGGCCCTAATCCTCTTCTGGATCATGTCCACGAACTGGGACATCTCCAGCGGGGCTGTCTTCCCATCCGCACTCCTCCGACGTTTAGAGCCCAAGGATCTTTGTGTGGCCCTGCTGACAACGGGCGGTGTGTACCTTGGCTATGTCCTCTGCATCATCCTTCTCTTCTTCTTCTTGGTCGGCTTGAGTAATCTCTGGATCCTGTGACCTGATCTTTCCTCACGATGAGCGTGCAAACCGTCCTGTTGCAGTGCCCGCCCCGATGATGTAAGAAACTTCTTCAAAGTACAAGAAGGGGCGAGTCTTGTACTTGCGGTAAGAGTTATCGATCTGCAATATGCAACATCACAGTTACAAAGCATGAATAACAATTTATGAGTGCGACATTCATTTTGCAAAGAAAGTCATACCTCCAACCATGCCATCTCATCCGGGGCGACAGATAGGTTGCCGACGTTGTCCCATCCCCATCCGGACTTGTTTCGTAGGTACAAGTACGCAGCGTGGTCCCTTTTGAATATCTTCCACCTTGATTGTATATGGTCCTTTGTGAAGCGAAGGCCCGCTTGTTCGTTAAACTGTTGCAAGATCCCATTCCACCCAACTGTGGTGAAAGACTTTTCGGACCAGTAGTTTTGGTCACGAGCCTCTAGCATGCACATGATAAGTAATCTATCATGTACAGGAGTCCAGTTTGCAACCCTCCCTAAATGTCCAGAGTCATCACGCCCACCCTCATCCACATTCTTCCCCTTACCCCGAGGAGGCATATCAATTCTATTCGTAACAGTAAAATCAGATTGGAAGATGTTATCATATATGAATTGTTAGAAGAATGAACCGATTTCAAAAAGAAAAAGCTTAAAATGAATAGCATCTTCTGCCAAATTGTCATCACAGGAAGTCACATTTTTGTAAGGAGAAGGTCATCATAGATTCATAGGATCTCAAATCGTCATTGATCCTCAGATTTTTCATTAATCCGGATTACCATTTCAACTAATCCCGGAACAAACATTCACAGAGCAAACACAAGCTCGTCACCATAGAGGGAGTATTGGACGACATCAATGAATTTAAGTTGTTAAAATAGGGTCATGACGGGAGCTCATATCATCATTGCTCCTCAGAACAATGCTCGCACGGATCAACAAGCGAAGTGATCACAGAGCAAGACAACAAAAGTTCACAGAGCAAACACAAGCTCATCATCACAGGGGGCGTAATGGACGGCCATCAATGGATTTCAGTTGTTAAAAAAAATATCATCACAGGAGCTCATAACATCATTGCTCCTCAGAACTACGCTCGTCTGGGTTGTCAAGCCAAGTAATCACAGAGCAAACACAATCTTATCATCATAAGGAGCGTAATGGACATCATCAACGAATTTGAGTTGTTAAAAAGAGATCATCACCGGAGCTCATATTATCATTGCTCCTCAGAATTACGCTCGTCCTGATCAACAAGCGAAGTGATCACAGAGCAAGACAACAAAACGTTCACAGAGCAAACAGAAGCTCATCATCACAGGGAGCGTAATGGACAGCCATCAATGGATTTCAGTTGTTAAAAAAGATCATCACATGAGCTCATAACATCAATGCTCCTCAGATTTAAGCTCGTCTAGGTTTTCAAGCCAAGTAATCACAGAGCAAACACAATGTCATCATCGTAGGGAGCGTAATGGACAGTATCAATGAATTGGAGTTGTTAAAAAAAGATCATCATAGGAGCTCATATAATCATCGCTCCTCAGAACTACGCTCGTCCGGGTTATCCATCCAAGTAATCACAGAGCAAGACACCAGCAAACACAAGCTCATCATCATAGGGGGCTTAATGGACAGCATCAATGAATTTTAGTCACATAAAAAAAGGTCACCACAGGAGCTCATATTGTCATTGCTCCTCATAACTATGCTCGTTCGGATTATCGAGCCAGGTGATCACAGAGCAAGACAACAGACGTTCACAGAGCAAACACAAGCTCATCGTCAATGGTGGCGTTAGTTGTTAAACAAAGCGCATCACAGGAGCTCATAAAATCATCGCTCTTCAGAACTATGCTCGTCCGGAATATCAAGCCAAGTGATCACGGAGGAAGACAACAAACTTTCAAACACAAGCTCATCATAGTTGTTAAAAAAGGGTCATGAAAGGAGCTCATTTCATCGTCAATACCATTCACAAATAATCGCAGAGCAGCGTGCATAAAGCATAGGAGCACGATTACACTGTTCAAAGGCAAGCATCATCTTCTAGACAACGGTGCTAAAAAAATCCGTGCATTGCATCATCAGAGAGAAGAAGCATCAGATCCCAGTGGGCATATGGCAACAACAAACATAGAACCAGAAACATTCTCAAACAAACAACCACACAGTGGGGATGTAATGGACATATTCGCAAGGCCCATCGATATGCAGGCATACATCAATGAACAACAACGAAGTAGCAAATCAATTTCCAAGCATACCCAGCAGGACCGACCCCATTTCCTCGCACATGTCTCAAATTTGGATAGCAGATCCCCCACAATCACCCAAGGCCAACAACAGTAGGGACAGAGCCCCGACTGTCGTTCACCACCAACGTCAAAGGTGGCCAACATCAGGCCAACAATCACCCCCAATTTTCCACAGATGTCAAAGGTTTGCAACATCAGGCCAACATCAGGCCACTACAACCGGACCTCGTCCTCCAACCCTTCCACCAACAACGGTAGGGACCAGAACCCGGGTGTCCCACTCAGCACCAACGTAACCCCCACCAGCGATAACCCACACCGCCAGTAGAGCCAACACCCCACCAGCGATAAACCCCACAGCCGGTAGAGCCAACACCCCACCAGCGATAACCCCCACAGCCGGAGATAATGACCAAAACAAGAATCGATGACCCCAACAAGAACCAAGGCCAAACCAGAGATTCCAACAACATTCGCATATCAACAACCAATCCTAAAACCGGATAGCGTCAGCAAGAGGGCTCGAGAATACCTCAGATCGAAGTTGAAAGCTCCACGCGAGGAAGGAGCCCCACGAAGGTGATCGTCCAAATCGTGCAAGAGAAGATGGAGTCCAAGAACCACCTGGTACCTCCAATCCAGCTCCGATCGTCGCCACTTCCTCCTCAACTCGGAGACGTGCGAGCAACGGGATTCAGAGGACGAGACCATCGCAGGGGGAAATGGGGGAAAGCGAAGGGAAGGGGAGACTTGGAACTCGCGCGGATGTGATAGATGGGACGTCTCGCCTAGGGCTGCGGGATGGGTCACGGGTGGGAGGGGCGAGGGTTTCGTCTCAAAACCCGCGGCTTAAAAGGGGAGGGGGTGCGGGTTAGCTACGAATGTGCGGTTTAAACCGCGACCCGAACGGCCCCTTGAAATCTATAGTCTAGCATGCAACCTTTCAGTCTTTACATTGGATTAATAATAGCATGCATAGAAAACTAGAAAGAAATCGATGAACTTGGCACATCCATATTAGAAAATATAATTTAAATCGAAAAAAGTTGTTGATTGTGGCCAGATCACACCATTAAATTCTATTAATCAGGTGGAATGGCGAGAGCACACCATAGAATCACCAAGACGTCAAGAGATCCTGGAGGCCCTCGGGGATGCATCTTCTTCAACAAAATAATGATAAATGATACTGGAGCCCGGGCGCTGGGGAGGGAGTGCGCCGACCATGGATATAGGTATTACCATTATCCTTATCCTTTTTTTAACAGATGCGAATACGGATGTTGACGGATATTAAAATCACCTTACCATATCCATAAAAAATGGATACGGATGTAAAACGAATATTGATCGCACATAAGTAATGTTGGAAATACTTTATAGGATCGACTTAAATATATAACAATTAGATGGAAAATCCATGATATTAATGTACTAAATGTGTTTGTGTCATAAATTTTTTATAAATATGGTGAAAAGAGGTAGAGAGTTATGTTATATATCGTTAAAAATAAATCTATGACTATATTTATATACAAAAACGGATATACGGACACGGATTCGGATGTTTGCGGATATCAAAATGATATCCATATCCATATCCATTTTAAAACGGATATGGATACGGATGTTAAAATCTGTATAAAACGGATACGGTGATGGATCGGATACGAATATATCAGTATCCTTTTGCATCCCTAGCGCCGACGCATGGCCTGGGGAGGAGTTGGTACTCAGTAGGAGGAGGAGGGTAACAATGACATGTCCTGCAAATAAGAATCAACATCAGAGGCAGTTTTGTCTTTTTAAATGGAAACTGTCACGGTATTCCAAACGGAACATAATACAGGGTTATGTCATATAAGAGTTAAGCATTACTCAGGGTTTTTCATGTAATTCATGATTATACAAGGCTATGATTGTAATTGCATAATTACTCAGGGTTATGGCTGTAAAAATCCCTTTTTAATTTAATTCAGCATTAACTTTGATAATAATATATAAATTATGTGCTTTCCTTGGTCCTCGATCTATCATTGCTAAATGGATGTGTTTTTTTAAAAAAAGATCGAAATAATTAAGAAAAGGGTGAGCACAACTGTGTGTTTTTAATACAATAAAAAAATAAAATCGAAAAATTCCTCTATAATGAATGTGATAAGACTACGCTCTCAATGGAGGCACAAAATCCATGCAGCCGACCATACTTAATGTAGTTGTTGCTCGATCACTAGACTTAAATCTAGTTGTTGCTCGATCACTAGTTGTAACTTTTTTATTGTCGGTTTGAATATTTTTAAAACCCTATATTGACAATTTACTTCATTTTAATTCATTTCCCAAAAAGGAAAAGATGTGTGCCCAATTGTAGAGGCTAAGAGGCCAACCTTTTATGACCTCACTTATATCATTAGGAAAGGATGTCATTTTGAGTTCTTCTCATAACATTTATACCGCTAGCTTATTTACAATTACACTTGTACCTCTATATTTTTATGAAATGTATATTATCACACATCAATTAGTTTAAAGGACACCCATGTAATGATGGAAAGGGATAAATGTGATTAAAAAAATAAGGGCATTAGTGTTATTGGAAAAACTCGAAAGGGTACAAGTATAAAAGTCCCAATAAAAGAATTGTTTGAATTTGGATAGACAGTCAACTATTTTTAATACAACAATGCTTTGTCAATGATATTGTCAATAATATTCGATTATTTTATATTACGATTTACAAAACTAGTTAACCTTGCGAGGGTGATTTATTTAATTCATAATTTTACGATTTATGAAACTATATCTACATTGTTGTTGACATTATTATAGCAAGTACGGCATATTTTTATTGTATTCTTGACATTATTATAACAAGTACGCATACTTTTAGGCTCTTTTTGGTTGGAGAATAAGCCCCGGAATAAGGGGTCAATTCTCCTCCCGACACGGTTTCCAGTGGTACGATTATTCTCCATTATTCAATCTTATTTCACTCTTATTCCTATCTTTATTCCACCTTACCTACCTTTAGTTCACCTTATTCTCCTTATTCCTATCCTCCAGCCGAACAAAGAATAGACCCTTATTCTCCTTATTCCCCATCCTTATTCCTGCTTATTCTCGAACCGAACGGGCCCTTAAGGCTATGACGATAATAACAAAGACGACATATAAAAGCTAATTAATCAAGTACTCATTTTTTTTACAATTGGGTTGCGTAGAGAACACACTAAGGTTATTTTTGAATCAAATTATCACGTTTTTTTATCGGAATATTTTTAATATTTAAACAATATTTTGATATATTTTATTAAAGAAAATTTTCACTCATGCACTTTCAAGTTTTAACGATAAAACTTACGTCACTAATTTTTAATTACATTGTGCCTCTCTATTCTTACAAAAATCACATTATTACCCTTCCATAAGTATTAGCATCATGGCACAAGTACAACGGAAAGATACTACTTTGAATTTTGAAAAAATATAAAGGCACACGTGTAATTGCAAAAAGCTAAAGGAGCAAATGATATTGGAGAAAACTCAGAAAGGCAGAAGCGTAAAAATGCCTTTATTTAATTTATGATTTTATTTTTTTTATGTTCGTTAGCGGGGTTAATTGACCATTTCCCCCTTAGAATATTGAGAATTGATTTTTTGCAATTGAGAATATCCAAAAACTAAGATCTTTTCGAAATCTTGGTAATTCGCAATTCATCCACTTTGAAATGACGCAATATTATTTTTTTTCTTTATTTAGAAAAAATGAAGTAAAATCTCAAAATTAAAAAGAGAGACAGGAAATGGGGAAACCTGAGCGGCTGTTTGAGGGGACGACAGATTTCTGGGAGCGCATAGGGGTCGGTTGGTCAGGCACTGAAAGGGGGAGGGCAGAGATGATAGCGATGATTCGGGCAATTTGGGCAGCTAGAAATGGGGCACTATTCCGGAATGAGCATGCTTATGGCGAGAATGTGGTGATTCATGCTAAAGCTTTGGTGGAGGGTTGGTGTATGTAGTGGCTTTCTAATACGTTGTGTCCTTTTAAAGGCATGTAATCTTTCGAAATGGTTAATGATGAAGTTTTTGGGCTCACACCTATACGGTGATGGCCCTTTTTTCTTTAAAAAAAAGAGAGACAGGAATTACAAGCAAAAAAATAACAACAGAAACGAAAAAGGACAAAGTTGCATTCTACCCTCCATTTGTAGGGGAAATATCATTGTGGTCCTCGTCCATCTGGTAGCAATCGGAGAAACCAGCCGATCCAAACGGGGAGATCTGCATCTGATTGTGGTCGTTGATCCAGGCCGAGCCCTGGCCGAGAGCGGTCTCTAATGTGGACCAGCTTCCCGAAGCTGCATCGAGGACGATGATGTCCCCCGTGGTTGTCGTGGTCGTCATCGTGGTCGTGGTCGTGATCGGATGGTTCAATGACTGAAGTGAAAGGCGGAGATCCTCGTGTACTTGGCTGCCGGTGTTGTGAGGGTAGCCTTGGAAGTTTGGCAGCGTGGCGCCATGGGAGACTGGGAAGAAAGACTTGATTGTCTCCGCGATGGCGTCTGAGTCGAGCGACGGAGGAAGGAAGTTGCTGTCGAAGCCGTAGCCGGCGACGGAGGTGGATGGTCCTGCGGCCTGCCGTCATAGTTACAAGATGGTTGGCATTGTATATTTGATGCAATTTCGAACCATCAACTATTTGTATCTCTTTTTGATTAGTAGATCAGTTCTATCTTTCATCTCAATCCTTAATTGAAATCCGTATTTTTTATTAATTAAATTAAACAAAAAATAGTAGCATGCAATTTGATTTGCAATTGTCCAAAGAGAGGAACACGCGGACTTGCATAAAAGGCCAAAGAGCCATAATTTGAAAGAAAAATCTGAAAAATCGAGAGAAATTATAATAATTCAAACTTCTCTCGTGCATAGGAATAAAAAAGTGAGGAGGGAATTATATTAGGGACCTGAAGCACCCCCTCACCGGAGGGCGGGCACGGTGGAAGCTCGTCGATAGCGGCCCTCGCGTTCCTGATAAGCCAGTCGACCGCCTTGCTCGGCCGGTCGTACCCGAGACGATCCTGCACATCGTAGAACCGTATCGCCGTGTGTGCCGACAAGCGCACGCGGCGGTCCTTGAGCCCCTTTGTGGTGCTGACCTTGCTGTGCCGGTCCCTCCCGCTGGACGACCGCACAATGCGTCGTTGTGAGGACATGGGGGGAGGCGGCAGTTGCTGCTGCTGTGGCTGCTGATAGTACTGCTGTTGGTTGTGATGCTCCTCCATATATTGGAAATGGTACTTCACTATGTATGATCTCAGCGCGTCCAAGATGCAATCTTTCTTCGATTGCAGAAGTATCCAAATCGAGATTCCGAGGGTGGCATTTATAGGAACCTTATACGAACCCAATTCCGGTATCTACTATCTATGTGGTGATGTAGAGATAGAGAGAAAGAAAGGGAGGGATAGCAGCCTTCTTCTCCCCTCTCTCTCTCTCTCTCTCTGCAATTGGGTGTTCCGAGATTTGGATCTTTTTCTAGTTTTGGAGAGAAGGACAAGGCTTAGCATCACGCGCACGCCACTTTACAACGAGACCAACAGACTTATCATGGCCGTTTTTTGACATTTGACCGGTCCCCATATTGATTGTTCGAATTCCGGATTCGGATTCCTGAAAAAAAATCTGGCTACTTTACTTACTTTACTTACAGCGAGAGATCCTCTCCTGCAGCAAACTCTCCAGTAAGGGTTGGAGCCGTTCGATTTTGACCGAACGGTTTCCAGTGATTTGCACTTTTTGTAGGGTTCTATTGTGCAAATTCATGCAAACCGTTCGATCAAGATCAAGTCTACTACAGCAGGGGCTAGAGCAGATGATCGGCTCCCTTAGTTAGTAGTTACATATCTTTGAAAAGTAGGAAGCAGAGACTTGATCCTTCCTATCCAGAAGCATTATATTCCCTGTCAATGGCACTCTCAAACTCTGGCATCTACAACATCTGGCTGCAATCCGTATGAAAATAAGTGATGTGAATATTTACAGAGAGACATACATCAAAGTTAGATGGATGGTGCACGTTGACGTTCCTCTACGTCTCTTGCCAAGCTGTTCTATTCTGATGGGTTTCTACGAACAAGGATGCAGTGCACTGCAGCTTCTGCAGGAGAACATGGAAGGAGTACTGGCGATGGGGTTGCATGACGTGGGCGAAGGGCCCCTGTGGTGCATGGAAGCATTCATGCATGCCATTTATTCCAGACCTGTCAAAGTAGAAATTAGGGTCTGGAATTGTCCCCGGAAATAAAATCGATTCCTAGCTTAGGAGATGACTGGGTGCTCGTTTAACTGGCAGGGATGAGATCGTCGCATGATAAGATGGGTATTTAACCCTAAGCTGTTGTTGTAAGAGCATGTATTCGTATGGTATATATATACATGTATTTACTTAATAATGATTCCTCTCTAGTCTATATGTGACAACAATTTGGCAGGAAAAGACGCGGAGATGGCATGCTGGCACTGTACGTAACGATAGGGGCAACAGGAGCATGCATGCATGCATGCAGCCCCTTCTCTTTCTCCATTCTTTACAGTTGGGTTAGATCTGCTGCAGGACTATGTATGTAAAGAAATAATGCAAACCCTACATTGCTAAGCTGTATAGATATATATATCATACAGCACATAAAGAGACCGGTAGAGCAAAATGCGTAGGGAGAATATATATACTTTCCTTGTGGCTGCCTACTGCTGCATGATGATTTGTCCCATCTATATAGCGTAGGAAGATTAGATCGATGGGTATCAACATTAATTATCATTATTATATAAGTTTCTGTTTACTGAAAATCCGGATGCTGCATTTTTTTCATTGGTTTCTAAACCACAAGCTTTGGGACCAAAAGTAACGAGATGGCTTCCGGATTTGATCAGCATGTCATGTAGTGCTCGTTTTGTACAGAGCAATTCAGAATGGCAAACAGTTTCCTTCTCAGCATATATAATAGGGATTAACCTAATAATAACAATATAATCGGTTATATGTTGATGAATACTTGATTGCTAATTAAATCACAAATCAAAATCTTTATTAACTCTAATAAAAAATCCTCAAAAACACAATGAAACCATGCTATATGATTCTTCGATGACGATATATATTTCAACGGATATGTAATTATTTGATGTGAATTTCAAATTGGCTTTCGCAACACAGTTGTTAGATAGTAGTCCATTTAGTTGTATTGTGAAGAACTATGATACATTTGACATAAACGAATATTTTTTGTTGTAAAATTATTTAATGTTGAAATTTGCGGCAAATATATTAATTATGCCTGCAGACCATCGTTGACGTTAATGATTGAAAACTAGGGAGAGGGCCCTTGTAATGGAGTTTACAACAGATGTGATGTAATACCTTTTTACGATTTCCATTTTCAAAATCCAATGATGTATTTATATCTTCAACTAATGCTCTATATATCTTCCAAATTTCACTCAAAGATGATAGTATTTGTTATTTTATCTTAATTGTCAAAGGTCCGATCAATATTTATGCAACTTAAGTTCTATTTTAAAAAGAACTGAACTTTTTATCGTTAAGATAAAATAGCGAATGGCCTCATATTTGAGCGAAATTTGGAAGATATAGGAGCATAAAATATAATTAACAAGGTTGGATTTTGAAAATCGATATTGAAAAAATAAAGGTATTACACTGTAAACCAATCCACAAAGGTTGAAAACCGCTGTTGATAATTTTCAGCCGATGAAGTCATAGTCAACTGTTTTTCTGATTTTCGTGTCTTCAAATTTATTTTTCTTTCCAGATGCATGCAATGAATTCAGAAATATTAGAAATCTCCCTTCGATTATGACATCCTTAGCCAAAGTCTTCGCATTCACGAGATTGCACACCTTGTCAAAAGGCATCATATCAATCTCGCTATCTCCATCGATCGACTATTAAATGCGTCATCAATCGAGATGAGTTAGGACTAAGGATGCAAACGGGCGGATACGGATACAGATATAGGTATTACCGTATCCTTATCCGTTTTTTAATACGAATACAGATGCGGATACGGATATTGACGAATATTAAAACTATCTTACCGTATCCTTAGAAAACGGATACGGATGTAAAACATATACTGATCGCATACGAGTAATGTTAGAAATACTTTATACAATCGACTTAATATATACGGATTGGATAGAAAATACATAATATAAATTTACTAAATGTGTTTGTATCATAAAAATTATGCAAATATGGTGAAAGAAGGTATGGATTATGTTATATAGGATTAAAAATAAATCTATAATTATATTTATATACGAAAAATGATATATGAATACGGATACGGATGTTTGTGGATATCAAAATGATATCCATATCCGTATCAGTTTTAAAATGGATACGGATATGGATGTCAAAATTTGTATAAAACGGATACGGTGACGTATCGGATACGGATATATCCGTTACCGTTTGCATCCCTAGTTAGGACTTATCTTGCAAAGGTTTTCCTCGAGTTTTAATCCGATTCCGTACGACCAGCTCACGAGCTTCAGGTCTTTGGCTAATTAGGTGGGGGTAAATTGTAAATAAAAAAAGGATCAAAGTGAAAAAAAATCGTTTTGAAAACCAAAAATCGCTATATACTTCTCATCGAAAAGGAAAAATTAATCTTACGGGAATCTATCAGTGTAATCGAGAAAACGGCAAACAATAAATGATGATTAAGTACAAGTCCTCTCCACATTAATTATTATAAATGATAATAAATCTCATAGCAATATCATTATACTACAATAAAACCGGTCTAAGATAACAAATAATTTAATATTAGCTGGCATATCTTCAATCCATAGATAAATGTATAGCGACAAATATTATTTGTTAAATAATTCTTTAATTTCTAAAACATTTCTAATCGTTGCTAAATTAGCAATGATTTTGTATAAACTTTCGACCGAAAAGTCAATGAACAATCGTTGTTACATCAAACTTTAACAAGGAATATGATATTCCTTGCGAGTTACAAAGACAAAAGTAGATAACTTGACCATGAATTTATAATATCCTCTATATATATATATATATATATCAATGAGGTTGGCCTTTTCTGAATGTATGAAAGTCAACCATCCGTTAGATCTCAATCTAACAAATCTTTATCCAAAAAGGTATTTTAGTTCATGTGTTTTTATTATGAATTTGAATTTCGTTTGAATTTGAATTCTGTTCAATCCTTTCATTTTACCATTTTTTGCCCATGTGAATTGGTATTTTTAGTTGCTATTTATGTGTGAGGTTTCACCTACGTGGTAGCATTTTCGTACCACGCAGAATGGTTGAACTCTTTGTAAATACTCATTGCCATTGTAAGATCGTAACATGCTTTGTAAAATAAAATCAAATTTAGTAATACGTTTATTATTGTGATTGTAATTTAGGTAATACCTTTGTAAAACTCCGTGTTTGTTTTGTAATAATCGGATGGAGATTTGCAAAAAAAATAGATAGTTAATAATTCATCAAATATTAAGTAACAAGAGAAAAAGTATAAAAAATATGAGATTTATTATTAGAAATATATAAACAAAAAATTATAAAAAAACAACATGAAGTGTAAGAAATTACATGAGATTTGTAAAAAAATGATGAGATTGTAAAAATAATCTGAGATTGTAAAAAATCTGATATTGTAAAAAAAGTAAATGTAAAAAATGGGATTGTAAAAACGACACGAGAATTATAAAAAAGATCTGATATTGTAAAAAATGATCTTAAATTGTAAAAAATGATTGCGTTCTCCCTCAACTGCATCCCTCCTCCACCTGCACCTCCTCCACCCTTCTCCTCCATGACCCACCTCCTCCACGCACACCCTCCTTCGCCCACACCCTCTTCCATCTGAACTCTTCTTTACCCGTCTCCTCCGCAATCCACCTCCTCCACGCGCAACCACTACCTCCACAATCCTTTCGTAGATTGTTTGTTACTATAGCTTGAGGAGTTTGATTTGATTTTAGGCATGGATTGGTTATCATCTCACCATGCTATTGTTGACTGCTTTAGGAAGATAGCTGTCAGGATTCCAGGTTTACCTGAGTACATTTTTAGGGTACTTTACATGACTCCAAAATGGAGTACATCTTAGTATTGGTAACCCAAAGACTTGATGATGAGGGACGTGATTCAAATTTAGCATTTGATCGAGAGACAACTGATCATGAGCCGATAATCTAGGACATCAAGTAGTATCAGACTACCCAGATGTGTTTCCTGATGAGATACCAAGGTAACCTCCCGAGACAGTGTGAGTTCAAGATCACATTATCACCCGATATAGAGCCGATCTCGATGGCTCCATATCGCATGGCACCAACTGAGATGAGAGAGCTGAAGGTGCAATTGTAGGAGTTACTTGACTTGGGTTTTGTGAGGCTGAGCACTTCACCTTGGGATGCTCCAGTTCTTTTTGTCAGGAAGACGGATATATCGATGAGATTATGCATTGATTACCATCAGCTAAACAAGAGAACGGTGAAGAACCGTTATCGTTTGACATGCATCGATGATTTATTTGATCAACTTCAGGGATCTTTAGTGTTTTCGAAGATCGACCTTCGATCTGGCTACAATCAACCGAGGATTCTGTGATGGTATTCATTGATGTGTTAATTTATTCTCATAATGAATGGGATCACACAAACAATCTGAAGATTTTCCTGGATCCGTTACGAGAGCACAAGCTGTATGCCAAGCTGAGCAAGTGTGAGTTCTAGTTATCCCATGTCTCTTTTCTTCGACATGTTATTTCTGGAGTAGGTATCGTAGTTGATCGTGTGAAGATTAAGGCAGTCATGTCTTGGGAGCAACCCAAGACAACCACTCAAATTTGGAGTTTCCTTGGATTAGCGGGCTACTACAGATGCTTTGTCAGCGGGTTTTCACGCGTTGTTCTTACTTTGACATGATTACCACAGAAGGGAGTTCCTTTTATCCGGGATGATTAATGAGAGCAGGCCTTCAGGACACTGAAGGAAAGATTGACAATGACACCCATTCTTGATCTTCCTTCAGGCACTCTGGATTATGCAGTTTATACAAATGCTTCAGGACAAGGTTTAGGAGCGGTATTGATGCAACGAGGGTACGTGATTGCCTATGCATCACGTCGGTTGAGGTCTCATGAATAGAATTACCCCACCCATGATTAGAGTTCGTGGCAGTTATCTTTACTTTGAAGATCTAACGTCACTATCCTTATAGGGTGAATTTTGAGATTTTCACGAGTCACAAAAAACTGAAGTACATCTTTGATTAGAAGGAGTTGAACATGAGATAATGCATGTGGCTTGAGCTATTGAAGGACTACAACTCCATGATATCTTACCATCCCGGTAAGGGAAACGTGGTGGCTAATGTGCTCAACGAGAGAGCTCATGTTGAGGGTACGACAAACTGGCTTTACACGTGCGATATGCTCACAGCTTTAACTGATTGACATCCTTAGGAGAGTACATCAATATCTACTGTCTGCCTCCACCATTCAGAAGTCTTTGGGTCACATAGTAGATTCAAGATAACGTGCTATCAAGGATGAACTTTATGATTTTATAGTGATAGAATCTATATTATGGAAAGCTAACCGGGTTATTGTGCCCAACGACGATCAGTTATGCAGAGACATTCTTGGTGAGGCACACAGTTCACAATTATCTATTCATCCCAGCAGCACAAAGATGTATCATGATCTATACCGACATTTTTAACGGGACACGATGAAGCATGATGTGGCACATCATGTCAGCATATGTATGACTTATCAGATGGTCAAGGTTGATCCAAAGGGACCACCAAGGTTATTGCATTCTCTCCCATTCCCGAGTGGAAGTGGGAGAGTATCTCTATGGATTTCATCATTGGATTGCCGAGAACACTAGGTGACCATAGTGCTATTTGGGTTATTGTTGACAAGTTGACCAAGTGATCTTATTTCATACATGTCAACATGACCTACACTCCATCTAGATTGGCCAGATTGTACGTGCAGAACATTATCAAGCTTCACAGTATACCATGTGAGGTGGTGTCTGACAGAGACTCGAGGTTTCAATCACATTACCGACATATGTTTATGTCGGCACTATAGACAGAATAGAAGATGAGCTCTACACACCATCCACAGATCGACGGACATAGTGAGCGCACTATATAGACATTTGATGACTTGTTACATGCATGCACTTTGGAGTGAAAAGGATCCTGGAAGGACCACCTACCTATAGTAGAATTCACGTATAACAACAACCATCATTTCAATATCAGCATGGCACCATTCGAAGCCTATACGGGTGGAGATGCCTCACACCTCTTAGTCGACGTGAGGTAGGTGAGCATACTCTTTACTCTGTAGAATGCTTGGAGAAGATTGCAAGAGCTACTTATCTTGTGAGGCGAAAGATTCTGATGGCAAAGAGCCGCCAGAAGAGCTATGCAGACCGTCGGAGAAGAGACTTGGAGTTTCAGGTAATCTAAACATCTTCTCTTAACTATTTAAATATGACTCATGGATATTCAACTTAATCTAGTATACGGATTCCTGTAAATACAGATGGGAGATTGGATGTTTCTATGAGTATCTCCCATGAAGGGAGTATAGAGACTCGATGTTTGTGGCAAGTTGGTGGTACGATATGATGGACCGTTTGAGATTCTTGCTCATGTGGGGAAGATGGCCTATCGAGTAGCTCTTCCTCCACACCTTTCGGAGATTCATGATGTCTTTCACATATCTAACCTGAGGAAGTGTGTGCACGACCCTCGACATGTCATCAGCTACGAGAACCTTGATGTAGATCCAGACTTGACATATGAGGAGAAGCCAGTGCAGATGATTGATAGTGTTGTGAAGAAGTTTCGCAGCAAAGAGACTCCCGTGGTGAAGTTGTTGTGGCACGGACATGGAGTCGAAGAAGTGACATGAGAGACCGAAGTAGACATGCAGGCAAAATACATGCAGTTATTCGCAGGTAATCATTGAAACAAGCCTACTTTATCATATATATATATATTGAAGGAATATGGCTTATTCTTCCTTTGGGGTTTTTATGGGTCCAAAACCCATTGAGGTTTTTTATGGCCGGGTGAAACCTAGAAAGAACACGTAGTTACCTTAACTGAGTCTCGAGGAAGACTCCCTTTGAGGTTTTTATATTTATGACATCCGGATCCGAATAAACCAAATCCGACATGATTAAGAGTCTGAATGATCAATCTATATTAAATAAACCTAGATTGACTTATAAGTCGCAGATCAAAATTTATTTAGTCATAGTCGTTCACCTCGAGAAGCATGCCATCGGAGAAGCCGTGACACAAATTCAAAAACTACCAAACAAATAAAGACCACCTTAAATTTGATTCAATGAAAATAAGACCAATGAAATCGATCGTTCATCGATCGGAGATAGTTGGATATTTTAATAACAAAATTTAATCACAAATCAAGACTGTATCTCGAGAATTTCAGGTATTCATACTCGATCTAAAGTATATGAATATTATACTCATTTTGGTCCTCATTCAGAGACGATCAAAATGAGCCATTGTACACCTAAATCAGAGATTCAGTCAAGTATGAGTGACTTCGGATTTTACAAGTAGTATAAAATGAAGGCAATATTTATATATTATTAATGTGAAATTAGTAAGGTGAAATCAACTCATTGATGTCATTTTTAAAAATAAATAAGAGGGATCCAACATAAGAGCCCTCCCTCTTCCCTTTTCTTTCCCATTCTTCCCCATTTACAGACGCAGGAATTTCCCTCCCTCGTGCTTTCTTTCTTTCTTTTTCTTTTTAATTCTCTCCAAATTCTAGCATCAGTTGAAATCTTCTACATGTGAAGCTACAATTGTCGCTACCCCCAGTTCTGCAGCAACTCTATGCTGCTCCTCTTTATCTACAGTCCTGCATGCAAAAGTAATATTCAAGTTTTGAAGATTTTAAGGTATAATATCCAGTCCTCTTTGTTGTCATGCATGTTTTTATGCAAGCTAAATCCAATTGCTGCCCTTCATAAAATTTCGATGGCACATTAATAGCATCTAGAGATAAATCTGAGGTAAACGGATTGACGACTATAGTTGATGAAGAATTTGAGATGATGAATATTGATGTAGCCAAGAAGAAATTTGGCATGGAGATATAAAAGGATCACAAGATTAGGAAGCTATGTTTGAGCCAAAAGAGCTGCAACCATAAGGTTTTGAAGTGCTTTGGCTTAATAGATGTCAAACTTGAGAAAATTTCACTTGGCTTTCATTTCAAATTGTCTACAAAATTGTCACCATAGACAGAGGATGAGCATGAGTATATGCTACGAGTTCTTTGCACTAGTGTGGTTGGGAGTATCGTGTGTGCCATTACACGCACTAGCTCAGACATTGCCCAATCAATCAGTTGTGAGTAGATACATGTCAAAAACATGAAAAGAGTATTGAGTTATCTTGAAGTGGATTTTGAGATACTTATGAGGTATCACTGGGTACTTTCTTGAGTATGGAAGAAGTAATTATGGAGTATTTGGTTGTGATGATGATGACTATGCAAGTGACCTAGACAAGGGAATATCCATAACATGCCATTTATTCACTACTGGCATATGTGCAGTTTCATGGAGGTAGACTGGTAGCATAGTCATAGACTTACCTCATGGAAGTAGATCACTTGGAAGCAACTGTCGGAATCAATAAAGCAATTTAGTTGGGGGTATTATTTGATGAGCTCAATCATGAATAAAAATCAATTGTCGATGTCATAGTCAGAGTGCCATACATCTAATAAAGGACTAAATACACCATGAAAAAACAAAGCATATCAATGTCCGCTACCACTTTATCAGAGAAGTACTCACAGAGGCAACATTCTTGTGCTCACTGATAGCAGACAATTCGGCAAACATGATGACCAAGCTAGTTCCACTAACCAAGTTCACAACCTATATGAATTTGACTAGTCGCTATAGGGTATAAAGGACATTTGCAACAAAGAGAGAGTTCATGTGCTACTTTCCAAGCGGATTTCAAGTCAATGTGGAGATTTGTTGAGAAAGGCCTTGATAACCCAACTTGTTTATGATCTAGTTACCTTCTGTTCTGGAGTGGAGCCCCCATAATACAGATTTTTAGTTCCTGACTAGGATTTGTTTACCATTTACCCTTATAAATATCTATTCTATGGTTTGGGTTCTCGAAGTCTCATCCAAAAGAGTACCGACTCCTAGTGTTTTTATCATATATTCCCAGTTTTGCATCATAGTAGAACCTCTCATTGCCCATGATTTTTTCCCACTACATCAATGGAGTTTTTCCACATAAATCGTGAGTTCTCTATAGGTTTCTTGTAGTTGATTGCATGATTGGATCTTGTTTCACAGGACATATAATGGGAATGAGAAAGAGACCTCAAAAATAATCAGAGCTATGCACGTTAAGAGTAAGTGAATACATCGATCTCACATCAAACCTCGAGATCCCAATGTTTGATAGTCTCTCAAAAAGGGGTCTTGCACACTTAGGGGTCGTTCTGTAGATGAATAAGGAAAAGGGATGAGGAGGGATAATACATTATTTATGTTCAGTTGGAGGAAGAGAATAAGGAGGGATAAGTGATGGCTATTCTCTATTCTCTGTTTGGCAGAAAGGAGAGGATAAGGGGGGTATGCAAGATAAGATTATTATATAAGTGATAGTTATGTGTATTTTTTTAGCGGAAGAAGCTTATGGTAGAGGAATATTGAGGGAAATCTTATTCCTATGTTTGACTTTAGGACCAAAACATTGACCATCTATGTAGAATGACCTCCTTATTCCTCAAATGAACAACGCCTTAGAGCTGTCTATTCGAAGTGGGTGGCAACTGGGACAACCACTCCTCTTTTGGTAATGTAAAACTAACAGTGACGTTCACCAACAGGATCAGTTCCCAAATTTGTTGAATTGGACAACTAACAAAAATATCACATCCCATAAGGGCTTAACCATTTGCATGCATGCAAACAATTTGCACAAGACTTTGAATTTGAAGTGGGCAGACACTCCTTTGTTTGCGAAATTATATAGTTAAGCAAGTGAAATTACAATTGCATTCGCCTTGATCCAAACTATCTGCGCAAAGGCCCTCCTTTTTTGAGATATGAACAACGTTAAGTCCTATCCATAATAGTATCGAGATGAATCAAGTCAAACATCAATGTTATGGTTCACAGGTCTATAGATGTTGTATTTCGAAAAATTGATTTTGCCATCCAAAAGGTATTGGCGGCGCAGCTTGTTGCCCGTCTCCCATCAATCTCTTTGTAATACTCGTAACAAATCAAGAAATAGATAGATGAGAGCAGCGTCAAACAGAAAACTAGAGTTTCTTCTGAACAACGTAATAGGACTTAACGTCGACTTAGCTAAGATCGTAATGTGTTCATTCCATCTTAATTTGTGTGCATGTTGAACTCCCAATGAGAGAAGGATTCAACTTCTTATATAATAGACAAAAAGCCTCGAAGTCGTTGGAGGAAGGCATACTAGAATGAGATTAAGAACTCTCGAATCTCAAAGCCTTTCTCGAAATTGAGATCGGCAAAGAAAGGTGGGTGTGATGCGAATTTCGATGAGAGGACGTGTCGAGTTCTCGATGATCTCGAAATCATCGCGAAGTGATCGGAATCTCGTGAAGAAGTTCAGCCATCTTACTGAGATTGTCAGCTAATTAAGAAATTTCAGTAATATTCCTACAGTTTTTTCGCAAAGACTTATTAGTATTATTACTATTAGCAGTAGTAATTACTAATTACAGGTCGAAAATACAGTTCTTGCTAAACAATAGATAGCAGTTTCGTTAATGTTGAGGTTACAATGAAAGATAAAAGCAAATAGAGTTGGACACATAATTCCACAAGTTAATGACACTGTGAGGAAGCAAAAGGCAGATAATTATAAGTCAGTACGGAATCACTCTAAACTAACAAATGACATTGTGATTAGTGTCACAGGTGTGATTAATGTAATGGGATTAAGATGCAAATCACAATAGTTTATAGTCAAGAGTCAAGACTAAGTCTTGCCACTTGCAGTTGAATCTGCATCTTGCACTCTTTCTCTAATACCATTGAATCTTCAAGTTTTGAATCTCTTACAGAATTCCCTACATGGAGTTCGTATTGCATTGGTGCACGCTTGTCGATGACCGCTTACCAAGAACACGAAACTTCGATTGCTGACAAAAAAGGGGAAGTGTAACGTCTCGGACTTAGGTCCTCGGTCCGTTATTAGGGAAAACTGGCCCTGACAACTTGTTGGATTCGGGGCCAAATGGACCCGTTGACAACCACCCGAAATGCTTAATCCCAAGTTGACAAGTAGTAATCCCCACCATTTATAAACCACACCCACACTTTGTGAGTTTTCCATGTGGTACTATATTTGGGATTAGGGTGTTACAACTTCAGATACAGTTTGTATGGCGGAGCATCTTTACAAGGAAAATAAGCTGTGGCCACAGAACTATGTCCACGGATGTGAGGCCTATGGCCACGGAATTGGGCTCTGACCACAACACTTCGTGGTATGTAGCCGTAGCTACAAGTCTCGTCGCGAGAGTTCTTTCATCACGAATATGTCGTGGCCACTACAAGTAGCCACAGAAGTTATCGTAGCCACGATTATGACATTTACATCTTTGAAGACTTTGACCGCGGAATTGTAGCTACGAAAAACTAGTGATCACACAATTATCGTGATTACAAGTTTCCGTAGCCACATTCTGTGGCAACAACTCATTTTTCTTGTAGTGCGTGATTATAACAGGATTTGCACAACATTGGTATCTGAGTGATTTTGAATAAATTTAAATAAAGTTCCATTTAAAGGTGGATCAGTTAGATATAATTATGGAGGTGTATTTCTACAGACTATATGCCTCATTGTGCTCACAGCAGGAAATTTTACCATGAGAGGAAGCTGCAAAATCTAAGCCCCCCACAGCATAAATACACTACAACATAATGCACTTAAGGCATCCAAGTATGCCCACTGATTCAATCAAATGTGGCGACGGAATTGATTCTAGCTACAACATATTTGACGCTAATATTCGTAGCCACAAGTTCGGTTGGCAGAAACATGTGGCTATAGTAATATCATAATAACATTTATGGTACCAACAAGTCTATTGCCATAGCCCACATTGTCCTATTACCTGTGGCTATGAAATTTCCGAGGCCACATTTAAGATGATATGATAAAAAATATGTGGGATGATATTGGCATATTTACAAAATCTGCACTATTTTTTGCCTTTACCAATCATTCCAAGGACATTTGCAATAAAAGCAGTAAGAATGAAAGAAATTGATCAAAACACATATAATATTAAGTGCAAGGGTGCAAAAAAGAGAATTTTTACAGGAAGATGATGAATATTAAGTCGTGAAAAAACTAGATGAGAGAATGAGTTTTGGGTGGAGATAATCAGGCTGCTGGATGAGGATGTAATTCAGTGCATGAGACGAAGTGCTTCGCATAGCAGCATGCGAGAAAATGAGTGCTAGCATAGGATCATCCTTCAGAAGCCAAATAGTCTATCTGCAAGAAAAATCATAAACCACCGTTTAAAACCTGCAACAAGATACAAATTACACTTTATATTGACTAATAAACAAATTCAAGAAAAATAGTGCAAACTTATAACATCCTTAAATTACTAAGACATAAATTGTAGGAAAAACCAAATTGGTTGCAGACTATAAGATAAAAACTGTAGGGAAAAAAGACAGACATGGGTTTAGACACAGAATAGCAGAAGATGTGAGAGGTAGAAAAAGGAAGGTGGGTTTCCATAAGAAAAACAAAGGTCATTAAAAATCTAAGACAACTTAATGCATGTCTTAGCATCACACTGCATACAATTTAATCAAACATTTTGCTTTAAAGAAATCGTCACTGAAAAAGTGCTCAAATATGCTTTTCTGCAAGAAAAAGAAGATGTACAGATAAGTAAAACATGATCCTTAATTCTCAAATCCAAAGAAACAAAGCGACAATCCTTAGCTCCAAGGGATAAAAAAGATGGAGGTAGACATCTACCAACCATCAAGATCAATCGAAAATTCAAGACAAAAATTCCTTCCCAACCAACTCCTTCCCAACCAACATGCTAATTCCCTCCTTAAAAGGATTGCGGGTATTTGGTTTTTTCTCAGTCTCTAATGAAGTTGCAACCTACCATCACCAAGCCCAAGCTTAGGAGAAGGTCCTTGCACTTAAATCCAAGAAGCGAAAACATGGAAAAGAGATGAAGTTTGAATCTGAAAAATCAAAGGATCTCCCTTTGGTGCCTTATTTATCACCTTCAAACAAGGAATTGCCCAAGAAGGGACCATGGAAGGAAGTGAGAAAGGAAGCCCTTCTCTTTCCAAGGAGGAGTGAAAGATTAATAAGGATAAGGATAAAGATTAAATCTGAATTTTATATCCATCTATCCTACCTTTTATTATTATTATTTTACAAAGATTAGCAAGCATGGGCCTTAGTTCTTCTTTTTGTTTTTCAAAATGCAACCGCCTTTGAAGGGCCCCTTTTGTAACTACTTTTCAATGGAATGAAGCAGCTACCCTAAGTCGTTAAAATCGAGATTATTTTTTTTAAAAAAATCATTACTAATTTAGCAATGAGTTCAACAAAAAATTAATGAAAAGGTCAAAGAATAGTGATCCTTCTATGAATCTTCAACATCGAATATGATGATTTTTTCGAAAAGGATCAAGGACATTCATCGTTGCCCAAAAAAGTAGCAGTTAGTTGTAGCTAGAGATAGTTACAGAACAAGAAACAACGAATCTTCACATGTGCCAAAGAGAAGAGTAAGCTAAAGTTATGCTAATGGATAAGACCATCATCACCAAAATAAAAGTTGGAGTGCCAAAAAGGTTATAAATAATCCAAAATAAAAGATATTTTAATATTCCAAGTAAGACAAATTCTATTTGAACATTGGGCGTGTAAGTTGAGCACCCAAGTAGGTTGCATGTATCTATATTACACAAATTATTGGGTGTTGAGATCTGAGTATCCAACGTAGGCGTGTCTCATATACAACTAGGACGCCAACTGCTTGAAATTATATTACTATATCCAAAACAAAAAGAGTGTAAGATGTTATTAATTGGTTAGTAATATAAAGTGGTAAACAAAGTTTTACAACAAGACATCTTGTTTAATAGTGGAGCAAGTACATTTCACGATATTTGATGGGCTGGAGATATTGGCTCAGTTTAGGTACTTTTCACGAGAACAACTGGTGACATCTTCTTGTTTGATATGGTAGTAATTTAAGAATGAATTAATACCAACAAAACTTCTTAAGTAATTTTGACGGATAATTACTTGGTTATAAAAATCAAATCAGTCTTTATACTTTCTCATTCAAGATGCAAATGAACTTTGATTTGGATCCTATAACAAAATAAAGAATATAACAAGAGTATAAAAAATATTATAAATAAAGATAATATAATAATTAACTCTTACTTTTGAATGCGATGAATGTTATTTTGAGTTATATTAACCTCCCTAAAATGTAACAAAACAATTTAGCTAATAGAAGATATATCCAACAAAAATATCAATATTGTTAGATGTTAAACGCTACCTGAGAATTTATTGGCGATGTACTAATATGATTCCACGAGGTTGATTTTGGAAATGTCCCTATAAACATACAATGCATAATATAAAATGTATCATAATTTAAAACATGAATAATAAGAAATTATGAGCACACAATAACTCATGATTGAAAAAAAAACGATCCATCGGTGGGCCTCCATAGAGGTTCAAAACTGGACTCCCTCCTACTTGTGGTGGAAATCCAAAAGCACTTGAAGATGGCATATCTCCAACCCCTACGCCACCATTGGTGTTAATGCTAGAATCTTCATTATTTTTATCTCCATTGTTTTGGGTACTTCCACTCATCTGAGAAAAATCTGAAACACTCTAAACAAAAAATATCAATATTACAATTTGCATGTTATGAAACAATTTAATTCAAATAATCTTACTTGTAAATATGGGAAAGGTCAATCCAACATGTTGGCTCACGCGATGCATCCAGAAAGTATATTGTTGCATCCATGCTTTTTGTTGTTGAATTAGTGTAGCTTGAGATGCGACAACACTTTTCAACTTCTTTGTACTTTCCTTAAATAAGACACTTATTAGCAAAATGAATGCTTTAAAAATTAAAGCAAATTATTGATTACATTAAGTATTCGTCTATGTTCCTTTGCAAGGATGCTTGCAACTTCTCATATTCCAATCTCTTATGAGTTTTTTTCATGCTCTATCCTAAGAAAATGAACATACTTATCTGTTATAGCGCCAACAACACGTGAATAGGCCTTAGATACTATATCTTTAGAGGACAAATTGAGATGATCTTGGTGGGATCTTTCAATTTATCTTTCTATTTCATTCTATTGCAAGTTAAAAGATATAAGTCAGTAGATAAATTGATATAACTACTACAATTAATATGGACCATTTTACCACTTTTTCCTCCTCAAGGAACATGATCTTCATCATTTCAACATCTGTAAGTTCCCTTTGATTTTCGTTTTCCTAAAAGAATTTAAAAGTTTAAAAATATCTAATAAAATCTCAATATTATTATAGTCAATACTTATAAAATCATTATGTTTGGCAATCAATGGACGTCTTCCGCATCTATGATGCAAGATCTTGCATTTGCTATTATTTTTATATCAAAGCCTTGGCCTAAAATCAAGATAAATTGCAATTAAAAGACTATAAAAGTCTGAGTAAATCAAAATATTTAATTAACATACATAAATAGAATAAGAAGTCATAACATGATGCATGCACATAAGTATTTATCTGGTGGTGGAAATTCCATAAATAAATGGAACATTTTCATTTTAAATGAATTTTTTTGTGCTTTAGGACATATTGAATGAACTTTTTGTGCTTTCATCCTAAATAATATGGTCTTGCTTTTAACATAACATATAGTCCCTCATTTCAAACTCTGCTAAAGTCAGTTCAAGTCTATTGTATTTTAAAAACTAAATTAAAGAATGATTTGGTTACATGCAAGTCTTTTTAAATTTTGAGTATCAGGTCCAAAATCAAAGTATAACTTAGAGCAATATGATATCTCAAGATAAAACCATACCTTAGATTCACTTATAGCCTATTCTTTAACGAGATTTGAAAACTGAGTAGAATCGATGCGAGGGTCCTTCAAGAGTTCCTCCTCTAAACGTTCGGATTTCTTTTCATGAATCGTCCATATTGACTTCGTTGTACTCTTCCACTTTTTGTGGCGATCATGAACAATTTTAAAAATGAAATTAGAAGCATTCAGATGCCCATCTAAATGGAAATCATCCTGTCAAAATAGTTCTTTGGATTAAAAGTTACCATAAACTATATGATAATTTGTATTAAATAATGAAATATAACCTTTAGAAGCTCCCAAGTATCCAACTACTTATTTTTTGACATCTCTTTCCACTTTTTATCGAGAGGCCACAAATAATAACAACATGCATAATATGCACATGCAACGCGTAGTTTTGATGCATTCTCTTTGATAGCTTGACCATATTTATTCTATTCAAGCTTATGTAGATTTTCACATATATGCTTGAAGAATTCTAATTTACTAAATCCAAGCCCTTTTTTCTTTATGGGTATCGCATCAATAAGTACATCATTTGTTTCATCTATAGGAGTTGAATGGTAATCATGTCTTCTCTCAAAACCAAATAATTCTTTGTCTCCTGTCATAGTTCTACTTGATAAAAAAAGAGCAAAATATTAGTACTCAACCTTAAATTAAATGACGCGTCAACATTATCATTCATCCTTCCAAAGATTACAAAGATTTATTTAAATTCTATAAAATAAATGTAATAACATTTAAACCAAGGATGGACATTAAAGTCCTCCAATAACAATGTATTCTCCAAGTTAACCCAAGGATGAAACAACAAAGAGTCCCCAACGCTCACCATCAAGGCATTGACATTCAAAGAAATAATTTTATAGAACATGGATATTAATATAAGATGTTCACAATGAAGCAATTGGAAAGCAACTCAAAATGCATAGCATGAGAAAGCATCAAAATGAATTTCCACTAAATGAGTATTTCTACACAAGATCATCACCATATGAATTAAAAAAGAAGAGAGTATTGGTACCATCACTTTTGTAGTACATCTTATACATGTTCCATTTTCTGGAAAATTCCAAGAAGGAAAATATCATCTCGTGGTTCGAGATCCCAAAGATACTCATATCAGACGGGGGTAGCCACTTCATAAACAGAGAGGTCAAGAAATTAACGAAAGAATACAGCATCGAGCATCGAGTCGCATATCCTTACTATCCCCAAACCAATGGCATGGTTGAATTATCAAACAGAGAAATCAAGTTGATCCTTCAGAAGCTTGTGAAGCCGGACAGAAAGAATTGGTCCCAACTCTTGGACTTCGTCCTGTGGGCACACAGAACTGCTTACAAGTCTTCCTTGGGCATGTCACCCTATCATCTTGTATATGGGAAACCATGTCATCCGCATGTGGAATTAATTCACAAATCCTCATGGGAAATCAATATGTGCAATTTGGACTCACAAAGAAGTGGTCAGAAAAGAAAAGATGATCTGAATAGGCTCCTAGAATTTCAAGACTATGCATACGATAACACATTTATGTACAAGGAGAAGGTGAAACGTTGGCATGACCGACACATCAGACGAAAGACCTTTGAAGATGGGCATAAAGTGTGGCTATTCGATGCAAAGTTGAATATCTTCCCGGACAAATTGAAAAGCAAATGGACATGGTCGTTTCAAGTTCGAGAAGTGTGTGACAATGTCAACATTGCAATATCAGAATTGTCTCCTGATGCACAACCATTTGTCGTCAATGATCAACTACTGAAACCCTACCATGAGCATGATACTTTCTTGGTAGTTGTTGACTCTATCCAGGTACTGCGCTCCGATGATACATCCACATAATAATCAACATCAAAATATTCAGATAATGCAACTTATAAACTTTCCCTTTAATCTCTTATCTTTTCTTCTTTTCGTATTTTCATTTTCAACTTTCATTCTCTAAAAAAGCAACAAAAAACAAAAAAATATTTCCGTAGGTGTATCACCCCCTTTGAGCAGTCTTCTATACTCAGGGTGCACTTTGCCCTAAGTATCGGGGGTGTACACTACGATTACCTTCATTTTTCGATCCTCTCCATTGTCTCCGCTTCTTGCCTATACTTATCTCTCTCTTACCCTAAATATACAGGGGAGCCAGTCTGAGTACGATATGTTCGTTCTCACCCTTGACCCTCCCTGCCTTGTGTACAATCTATTATACTTAGGATTATTTGATCCTAAGTATAGGGGAGGACGATCAACTTCCCATTTTTTTATTCATGTCAGTGTTCCTTTATTCTTTAGACTTTCTATACTCAGTATGAGTTATGACTTCTCTTTTTCTCTTCGATCTATGAGGTCATAGCTCACGCTAAGTATGGGGGGGTCATATATACTATGTATATACTTTAGGCATAACTCATACTTTTGTATTTTAAATAATACTTATGGCTAAAAATACTGTTATATTCATTATAATCTTCTAATAAAAAAGATGTTTATAGCTCCTCAAACTCTTTTTGTACATATCGATTAATAAATTAAGTAAAAAAACTTTTGCGAAATATTTGAAAAATAATTTGAAACCTTTTTTGGAAAATCTTTTGAGAACTATTTGGAAATATTTTGTAAAAAGTGTTCAACCTTAGTCAAGATATTTTGTTTGCAAAATTTTATTTTCTTTGCGTGAAATAAAAATATTTGAAAAATGATTTGCAAATGGTTTGAAAAATAGCGGCAAAATAGTTGAAAAATCTATATATACTGTTTTAAAAACCTTTGCAAAATTATTTTCAAATGCATGTAAATATTTGTAAAAAATTATTTGTAAAAATTATGCTGGAAATATAGTTTTCAAAACTGTTTAAAAATGATTTTCAAATAAGTTTGAGGAGTATACATACCATATTACAATTCTTTATACATATGTCTATAAAAGTGATCAATTACCCCTTGTAAATCCTTTAAGAACCAAAACTTTCTAAGTACAAGATGCATCCCTATGTAGATATTTGTACCTATTTTCTTAGCCAAAATCTTTTTATTTTAAAAAAATTAGAAAAACATTTGTAAAATTAAAAATACCAAAAATATTTTTGAAAAATAAAAGAAAACTTTGTACGTGCATCATCTTTTCAAAAGTTCAAGACTTTGAAAAAGTGCATCACAAAAATATTTCTTGATGTATATAACTCTTGCATTGCATTAGCATTCTTTTCGAATTGAGCTTGATGATTGAACTTATCCAAATAAAGTTGAAGATTGGAGCTTGGTTGAACCTTACTGCACCTAACTGCACTGGAACCTTATGGGAACTAGATTTAAGGTATTTTAGATCCATTGGGGCTTAATTCTTTGAGACTCAGGACTGGGTTCAAGTCACCTCAACTGACTAACTAGAACTTTTCGAGACACACGTATGGCTCTTGTCAGCCATGAACTAACTTGGACACTTGCACCTTTTACTTGGCTCAACTTTGTTGGAGTGGTGAGGGGGTTGGATTTTCTGGTTTGAGACGCACACGAGTGGAAACATTTGTCCTCGTCTAGGGAGAAAAGTGCACCCCAACCTGATCCAGTTACCATGAGGTCTAAATACAGGAGAGTGTGGGTTGCAATAATGCTTCAAAAGAGGCATAGTCTTATGGTTTAAGAGGAAAAACTCCTTATGTAGATGCTGTTGTAAATGGTATTTTAAAAGAGAGAGAGAGAGAGACTCCAAAAAAAGTGGGCATGCCTGATTGAAAATAAAATTCCTGTCGGAATATGTATATGTATTATATAAAAAATAATCAAGCTTGAGCATCAAAGTTATATCGTGTGAGCCTACAGCGGGATGACTTGACTACACTAGTCTTGCATCCAAGGATAGGTATTTACACTGGCTACCGTCCATTCTTTTCTCCACCCTCTCCTCTTGAGTTGGATGTCACTTGAACTTAGAAGGGAATACCCTGCTCCTCGAGGAAAGAGTGCTGGATTGGAGAATCATTGGTTTGTCATTCTGGAGAAGTCAGTTCCTTTATCGTTTCAGTTGGCGAGAGCCACTATTACTTACACTGTACAAGTCAGCTTCATAGTCATAAGGGTTTGCGTATGATGTAGGATAGTTCTGACCTGGCTATTGAGGTGGTTTGAATCGAGTTCTGTGACTCTCGAAGGCTATTGTGTTTTAAATTTGGTTCCCGAACAGGTTCCACACACATTTTTACATCAAGTTCAAACTTGTGCTCCAATCTTTGATTTTGTAAAGATAAGCTTAATAATTGAAATCAATTCTATTTATTCTTTATTTTTTTTCTTCTTTATACTTTTTGTACTTATTGCATACATGTTTTCTAGGGACTAGCAAAGGCAAGTGTAGCTAGTGCATGTAAATTGCATTAATTTGTACAAAATAGTATTCATCATTCATTGAATTTATTATGTAAATAATATGGGTTTTAATGCCAAATTATAGAATAAAGAGAAGAAAAAAATAAAATATCGAAGATATTTTATTATCCTAAATCCCAAGACCAAGTCAAGAATTGAGTTCGTCGATAAGGAATAAATTAGGGGGAGATAAGGGCAAAAAACAATAAAAATCCATTTATTTTATTTCCCAATAAAGCATTTTTGACACTGATTTTGTTCTTTATTATTTGTACATCAAATGAATAAACTTTGTACATGAAATTTGTAGATATTGATGAAAATAAAAAAACAAAATTGAGTTTGTACAAAAATAATACATAATGTACCTTTTACACAAAGAATAAAAAGTCAAAATCCTATCTTCACAAACCCGTATCTTTCAAATAAAAATCAAAATATATCAAAATCACCTCTAATTGTATATAACTTTTCATAAGCTATTTAATGGAGGTGATTTCATATTTATTGGAGTTACATTGTGAAAGTTAGGTTTTGGACACTCATTGTATAGTAGACCCGAATAAAATATTTAATTTATTCATTCTTTATTTTTTTACAAATTCATATTTTTATAATTTTGTACTTATTATTTATAACTTGTATACATATTAAAACTAAAATAAAATCAAAGTGAAAATACAAAATAAAATAAATCTATGTAAATACGTAGACAAAATACATATAATAATAATTGTTTATAAATAAAAAGGGGAAAACATTCTTTTATTATTTATTCTTTTATATTTTTATAAGATTGTAAATATTATATATATTCTATTAAAAATATAAACCCAAAATAAAACCCAATAAAATACATTAAAATAAAATAATATATATAATACATAGACGAAATACCTACAAGCATGGCCTCAAATTTCGGCGAAATTCGACCGAATTTCGGTCGAATTTCAGTTTCGGTGGGTGACCGAAATCCGATCGAAATGGTTGCTGTCTACTGAAATTTGGGGGTCTTAGTTCAAAAACATACCGAAATTATTTGATCGAAATTCGACTGAAATTTCGTTTCGGTCAGTCTCCGAAACGAAATCTAAATCCGACATTTAAGGCATTGTCTACAAGTATACCTACATATTATATATCCTTATTTATTTAAGTGTACAAATGATATCACACAAATATAATAAAAATATATTTATGTATATAAAATAAGTTATAAATGTATAGAATAAAATAATAAAATAAAATATACGAAATAAAAATAAAATAGTCAAAATATATGTAAATATACCTATAAATACACCATTAAAAATTAGCTACCATTAAATAACATCAAATAAATAAATAAAAATCATAATAAAATACTAAATAAAATAATAAACATTTTTTATTTTATAATAAAAATTAATAAAATAAAATACTATTTTAAAAATAATTATTTTCAAATTAATAAGATGTATTGTCCGATAATGCAGCTGATGTGGCCCAATGAGGAAGCCCCGATCGTTGACCACACGGTCAACTCCCCCTCCAGTCTTCTCATTTGATGCAGACGTCTTTTCCCGCAATTTACGCCCTTTTTCTCGGGCGTATCCTCCATCATTTTCACCCATTGTTCACTCCACGATCAACATCCATCATCCTACATACACGCCAACTTGCATATCCCATGTATATAGATCGTATTCTTTCCATTTGACCGAATAATAAGGTTGTTGCACCTCGTGTATAAATAATGGACCTTTGCCTCCATTGATTCGTTGATCACCATCTCAAGTCTAGGAACCCTTGCCTTGGCTCTAGCGGGTCTTCTCGTGACAGGAGGAGGCTTTGCGAGGTTGGACGGAGCTCCAAGAGCACGAAGGTGCACCCACTGCGAACTCGTCGACGGCCTTGCTTCATGGACAACCCCCTAATATAAGAGCTATCTTTCATCGCCTTTTATTGCATTTCGTTGTAGGTTTAATCTTCCATTCTTAGTTTAGGTTTCGGTTAGTGAAATTAGAGTAATTAGTCATCCGTGTAGTTCGTCGGAGCTGAGATCGGGTGAGCTCCTCTGTGCATGATCAGTCACTCCCTGACATTCAAACCACCTCCATTCTGATTCCTGTCGCTTCTTGTGTGCCCCACACATCTTCGTTGAACCAGATCCCTCGCGAATATGGATTTTGAGGTCCATCTCCTCCGTGTACCGTTGGACCTCTCTGCCCACACTTCATCTCATGGCCATTCTGACCAATAAGGCCCCCAGAACCTTCGTTGTGTTGCGCTTTAGCCTCTTGCGTGTATCGGATGACCATTCGAACCAGATAAGGTCGAATTTGGCCCCAAGGGGGTTCTGGAGCTCCAAATTCATCGAGCTCGTTCTTCTTCGCCTGAGCTCCAGGGATCGTGCTGACACGCTCGCCTGATGCGGAGGATCACAAGCTTGCCTTTGCCCCACCTCAAAGCCTCCCAGGTGGACAACGATGGACGCTACACCGGATCGAAGCTCGGGAGGCACGGGGTTGGTCCACTCCTCTAGATCTCCCAACCGCTGTTGGATCACGCCACGTTTCAATCTTCGATCACCCCTCAAGCTATCTAATCTCCGGCGTGCATCCGCGAAGCGCCATCGGGCGATGAGGTGCCGCCACGTGTATAAGTGGTCGTAATCCAGTCATCTACGCGCCTTATATGGGGTAAATTACAATTAATACCCCGTATTTTGTGCATTTAAGGTTTAGTCTAGTAAATAAAATATCACGTTTAAAATAAATCGTAACTCTTGCATATAGGCCCCTGAACTTCTATAAATTACATCTGGGTCCCTAATATTTTTGTAATTGTCTATTAGTTCAATAAAATTTCAAATAAATTGTATATTTTTGGAAAAATGCACTAACCCCCTGATGTTTATTTTAATTACAAATACGCCCTTACTAGGATACTTAATTTTGTGCATTTTCTTTAATTTTTATAAATAATTAATGTTCTCCTAAAAATCTGCAAAAATAGGGATAAATGCTTTATGTCTTGTACATTCATTTTCATATTTTTATTTGTATTTTTTGCATTCAATCCATTTATTAAAAACAAAAGGAGCCCATTTTTTACTGTTTAGCATAGAAAATACCAAAAAAATATAAAAAGTGTCTTTAAAAAATCCAATATATATATAATCTATTTTATTATATTTTAATTACAGAGAAAAATCCCTAAAAATGGAAAAAAAATCTTAAAATCTGAAAACCCCCAAAATCTTTCAAAAAAAATCTAAAAATTCATTTAAAAATCCGAAAGTATGTTTTTCTGCTGTATAATTTTATTTATATAAGTATTTATATATTAAAATTGATTTGGATAATTTTAGAACCTATTTACTATTTTTAAAATCCAATTCAATTTCATCTTATTTATTTAATCCCTTATTTGGGATAATTTTAACTATAAAAATACATAACAATTAGCAAAAATCAGAAAAATTATAAAAATATTAGAAAATTTATAAAATCCAAAAATAAGTTTAATTCTGTATTTTATTTATATTTATTAGAATTTATAAATATATTACTTTATATGTATATATATTTAACCCTATATATCCTATATATATTAAAAAAAGAAGTATAAAATATAAAAACAGAAAATTGAAAATCAAATACAAAAAAATAAAATAATAATAAAATCAAAAAAATATAAATATAAAACCCAAAAAAAGATGTATATATATAATAAATGACTTGATTGTACATAAATAACCTTAGGCTATCAATTTTCTCTCTGTGGTTCGACCTCTACATGTTTAATCACTATACAGTTTTTGGTAGAGAATAATAAATTTTAACCTCATGTTTCTGTTATTTATGATTTTGTGTATATTGTAGGTTAATTGCTAATTAATCGGAGATTTTAGAGTGGTCAACACATCGACTGTGGTTTCTCCTTGAGAAACCATGCGACCCTCTAATCTCCTCAGGTTATCATTTACCCCAATCTAATCCAACCCAGTTACCAAACATGCCCTAAGGATTCTGTTGTTGCTTCATCTTGGGTTAAACTAAGGTCACGAGTTCAAAATAACCTGAAGGAACTTCTTCGCTGTGGAAAACAGAAGCAATTTCCGTTAGAAGTTGTTCTACATGTGGACTCTTTGTGCCCACGTACTAAAGTTTGGAACACTTTCATATTTTTCTTTACTCTGTATGTGACGTAGTGTTTTTTGTGTCTTGTTATTCGTATGTGACGGATCTTTTTATCTTTATTGTTATTCTTTTTTATTATGTTAGTTTGCTCCTTTGGTTGTATTTTTTCAACTTAAGTGGATAATATGAATGAGTTGCAATTATTCTTAAAGCGATATTATACCTCTATGCATTTTGAAGATATTCTTTTAGCTTTAAATGCAAGAAGAATGGATAATACTTGTTTTGGTACCCTTGAGTGGATTCTTGATTGCGAGGCATCCAACCATATGACCAGTGGTCCCACACTCTATCATGACTATATGTTATCTTCTAGAAGAGAGAAAGTTACAGTTGTAGATAGATCTCCTACTACCATTGTTGAGAAAGGGACTATTTCTGTTGTAAATCGATTCCTTCGTCATGATGCTCTTCGTATTCCAAATTTTCCTATAAATCTTTTATCTGTCAGTAAAATCACTAAAGAACTAAATTGTATACTGATTTCTGACCAAAAGTCAAGTGTTCTAGAAGTTTTGGAGACCATCAAGAATACTTAAATTGTATTGGTTAAATATGGCACATATAGTCCTCCAACTCGAATCGGTCAGACCCTTGCTTCTGTGGTGAAGATTCATCTCAAGAATAACAACTTTATGTTAGTACAACAATGGCATGAAAGCATTGGTCATGTCAGTATTTCTCTCTTACTAAAGTTGATGCCTGAGATTTTTCTGGATTACCTACGATTGCTTTCAGTGTGAGGCTTGCCAATTTGCAAAGCAAACCCACACCAAGTTCCCTACCTCGACCAGTAATTCCACTCATGCTTTTGAGTTGGTGCATTCATATGTTTGGGGTCCATGCAATATTCTGAGTTGGCAGGTATTTTGTTATCTCATCACCTTGGTTGGTGATTGCTCAAGACACATCACTATTTTCCGTATGAAGAACATGAGTGAAGTTTTTGATATCATATGTTGTTGTGGAAAGACAACATGATTCTTAGATTAAAAAGATTCATTCAGATAATGCTAGAGAATATTTGACTCATTATATTTAAAGAACTTTTGCTGGGAAAGTTATTATTCATGAAATCTCGTACGCTTATAGCTCTCAACGGAATGTGATTGAAAAGAGAAAGGATAGACACATTTTGGAGACCACTCAAGCTCTTCTTTTTCAGCGAAGAGTTCTAAAGAAATTTTGGCGAGATGCAATTATTACTAGTGTATACTTGATGAATAGAATGCCATCACAAGTCATTAATAGTGAAATGTCGTTTACATATGTGCATCCAAGTCAAACACCTTTCTCTCTCATACACGTGTGTTTTGAGTGTGTTTGAATCTTACATATCAATGGTGTTGTGGAAAAGAAGTGGATGCCCGTGCTAATAAAGGTTTCTTCCTTGGTTAGTCTACGACACAAAAGAACTATCATGCTTTGATTCCACTTCTGATTGTGTTTTAGTCACTAAGGATGTTACCTTATTTCAAAATGAAGCCTTCTTTCTGACTATTCCTCTTTAGGGGGAGATTATATGTGAAGAGTGATTTCATGACCTTTAGTTCTTGGATGACGCTAATTACAATTTTCCTTTCAATGAGACATTAAATCTAATGAAAACACACATATTGATGAAGAAACCGCATAAATCAACCTCAATCCTCCAAATCTTCCTCGAATGACCCAAGCCTGGAAGTGTCGGGTAGTATTCCTACTATACTTGCTGAAACTAATAATGACTTGTGTGATACATAATAAGAACAAGCAGATGATTGATGAATCTCGTATTCATCATGCTAAAATCAGTCATTTAGGCTCTGTCCCCCATCATCCACTTGCATTTAATCATTAATAAATCATTATTAGCCATCATGCATGTGTAAATAATATCTGCATTCCATCATGCATAAATTGCATTTAAAATCCTCAGTGTAAATTAGCCCAAAAAGCCGCTAACTTCTCACATTTTTAGTTAATTCATCCTAACTCCGATTGACCCCAAACCACTTCCATTGTGTAGATATTACTAATCTTATTAAATAAAAAATACAAAAAAAAATACTAACCTCAATAAGTGTCAAATAATCCCAAAGTCAAATTTCACATCTGACAGACTAAAATGAGCATATCTCCTACATACAGTGTCCGATTTTGGTCTACTCACTTTTAAAGTACTCCATTTTCAAATACCTTCAAAACAAGACCAATTTCATAAAATTCGGAGCTCATATGTGAAAGTTGGGTTTTGGGCCTCTTTTGCGCATTTTACTTCTTGCTAATTTTGACCTGAGATTTCATGTGCATAATTAACTCTTTTAATTTTATTTCTTTTTCATTTGTGTCCTTTGATGAAAGTTTTAATAAAAATTACAAACATTCAAATCCTGATTTAAACTGAGATCAAAGAAATTGACCAAGTCCAAGTGTCGGTTGTCGGTCTGTACAAAAGTTGTGCGTCTCTTACTTTTATTTTATTTTCCTATTTTCTTATTTATTAAAAATCCAAAAAAATTAGATTACTGTGTAATTAATTTTCTTCTATTTATCGTATTTTTTCTAGATTTTTTATCCTCTCTAAAACCACCAAAAAAATTACAAAATCTCAAAAATACGGTTTTCTATACACATGGAAAGCCGCCAAAAATATCGCTTCGTACAGGTGACCTCTTTTGCTCCCGGACCCTTCATGAAAGTTGTAGATCTCGACGAGACGAACAACTTTCGTGAAGAAAATTTTCGATCCGAGGTCATCTTCTACCTCTTTTGCCCAAGATAAAATCTGAAATTTTTTGGTGCCACGTGGCAGCTCCAGGGCGTGCCACGTGGCACCCCGCTGTTCACTTAATACCCAGCCACACCCGGGTCACGTGCCTAGCACGTGACCCTCTTCTTCCTCAGCCGTTCCAAACCCCCCCCCCCTCCATAACGCTGCCGTTCCTCCTCCACGCCTCCGGCCGTTACGCGCCTCCTCCATCACTGTCGGCCGTTACCAGCTTGCCGCCAGCCCCTATAAAGCCCCGTCGTCACCCTCAGCCTCGGTATCCGCCATCTCTGGGGCTTTCCTCGGCACCTTGGTGACAGCAAGGCCGACCCAAAACCCCGGCGTGATCCAGCACCTTCTTCCGGTTGCTGCCTCGAGCTTACAGCTCTCTCTAGGTGAACCTCGCCACCACCTCTGACCGACTGCTCCAGTCGCCTTTCGCCAATCTCCTCCTCCGCGCCGGCCTTGCACAGGCCGGGTCCCTCTCCATCGTTGCGCCCTCCCCCCAGTTCTCCTCCCCGTGCGTTTTGGCTCTAACCTTGCAGGTACAGAAGCTCGTCGAGCTCCCTCCTCCACCGTTGGGCGACGCTGAGGTCGAGCCCAGCCGCCCTCCACGTGCATCAGCCGTCTCCACCGCGCTCGCCTCCGCGCGAGCAGCGCACCGCCTCGCGGCCCAGCCTCCTCCGCCGCAAAGCTCCACTCGCCGCTCCACCTCAGGCAGGCCACCTCCGCCCCACGACTTCTGCCTCCACCGCCGCGACCGCCACTGCCAAGCTCGGTCGTGTGTCGGCCGAGTGTTCGACGCCTCGCCTCCTCGCCCAGGCGCTCTCGTCCTCCGGCCGCCTCCGCCCAGCAACTACAGTTGCCGTCGGATCGGGCGAGCTGCCCTTGATCCGACGGCCTACAACAGCCCACAGCCTCGCCTCCGAACCTCGCCCCCGAGCCACTGCCACCTAGGCTCGGGAGCCCCGAGTCTGAGGCTCTCCAACCGAGCCTTAGGTTCGGCCCCCGAGCCTCTGCCTTGGCGTCCGGGCCACAGATTTGGCTACCGAGCCTTTGGTTCGGAGCCCGAACCTCAGGCTCGGCCACCCGAGCCTGTGCCGCCGACCCGAGCCTCCTGGGCGCACGTGCTTCGCACGTGCGCGTGAAAAAATTGCAATAAAACCCCTGGCACTTTCAAAATTTGCAGAAATACCCCCGCCAGGGGTAAATTACAGAAGGACCCCCTCAAGTTTCTATAAATCACAGATAAGTCCTCACAGGGACCTTTTTGCTAAGAAAACTTTATTTTATTTACATTTTAGTCCCTGAATTTTCATTTTATCGTATCTTTGTCATACGGACTCCGATTTTAGCATATAATATGTCGTTTCGAAGCTCTTTTCATGCTCTATCATTTAGCATAGTTTGTGAACAGATCTGAGTTTGTTTATTGATAATTATTATTTGAGGATCATCATTGGCTATTGCAGGCTTATTTTGACATACTTGTGCTGGAAAAATTAACAATTAACATGTTGCAGGAGCTCTGTTAAGGATTTCAAATTGAATAACCCCTTGTTTTATTGTTAATCATTCCCAATGATTTAATCTTTACAGGGGACAAATTGAGGATCAATTTATCTAATTCTCGACTTATCTGATCGATGATCAATTTTGAGGAGCATATTCATTGATTAAATCTCTTGTTTTGTAACTTGGAGTTGATCAGTTTTCTGGGTGTTAATGATCTCTTTTAATCTGTGATAATCTTTGGAGAATCAATTGATAAATTTAATTGAGATTTGAATTTTATACTTCACAGGTCCTGAGCTTAATCATATCTGTATAATTCATTGCATTTACATCTTGTTGCATTGTATATTGCTCAACACAAAAATTAACCGAGCATTAATTAATTACTTAAATTTGATTTAAGACCGCGCAACTAAAAATCACCGTTCCCTGAGTTCGACCTTGGTAAACTTGCCAAGTAAAAAAAATATTCCACAACATTCAAAGCTTGTGGTATTTTGACGACCGAAATCCGCTTCCTATACTACAATTCCTCATTATTAAAGAGGTGGATTTCGCGCTCATCAAATGGCGCCGTTGCCGGGGAACGGCGAATTTTTAGGGTTTTAAATCATTTTGGGTAATTGATTTTTGTGAAAATTAATTTTTGTGTCATTTTTTTTCTTTTGCATTTTATTTTGCATTTCTCTCTTCATTTACTAACCGCAATTTCTCTCTTTGCAGACTACTGGGAGCGAAAATTTGTGATTCGATAAAGGATCTGCAAGGAAAAAAAATTGAACTTTAATTCCTGTGAGAGAGAAGCTTGGAGTAGATTTTATTTTATGCAATATTCTCAGGGTCCCTCTCTTTGAACCCTTGTAATAATTAAGACTGAACATTCCTGTGGTGTGTCGGGTCTGTTTCAACCCCTTCTGTGTGGTTGGGACCCGGCTTGAGTGGCGTAGGACTTAGGCACATATACGCTTGCTTGTTTATTATTGATTGTGCTCGTAATCTCTAGGCCACACTTTTTCACTAATTAAACGCACTATAGATCGTTCAACATTAGCCAAATTTTAAATCAATTCTTCCCGCTAATAGAACTATCTGTTTAGGGCGTTTTTCATCTGTGCATATCATTTAGTGTAAATTTAAAATTCCTTGTCTTGCATCCCGCATGAAGAACGCGAGGATTCACTGTAAGTCCTTCTCTTAAGCACGCATCATTGATTTATGCTTGCATTGGCTTTTTCGATTCTCCCTCCTCGAGTTTTACAACTTAGGATTTAAAGGAATTGGGACTGTTCGGTAGGCGTGAATTTTTGTGCTCACATAAACTACAGTGATAACCTTAACCTAAAACCGGGACTGCTAATCAAGGTGATTGTAAATAAACTGATCTAAAATTAACCTGTGTCTGGTGGAGAGAAACCCACTCATTGTTTGTAAGGACCAGATCGCACACTTAGGATAGAGCCAAAATTGAGAAATTTCACAAAGACTACTGTTTTTAAAAACAATTAGCTACTTTTCAGTGAGGGTCTCGGGTAGCCGTTTTACGGTCCGACTTCCCTTAGCAGAGTGGGTGGTTTAGAGGACACCGCGGAAGGCACCGTCCTCAAGCAACACGGGTAGCCGTTTATACGGTCCGTACTTCCACCTATACTGGCTGAGAGTAGATGCAACTAGTTGTACGAACTCGGGACAGTCTTTGAGAAATATTTCAGTACCTAACAGCTCCGCTTAATCTGCAAGATTGTTTTGCCATTAAATTAAAATTGAAAAGATAAGCGGCCGAACCCTGACGTGCCTTCATCTGTGTTGAGTGGTGAACTTGAAAATTGGCTGGTGTTTGACTTGTGTCTGCTTGTTCGTAAGGACTATCTCTCTATCCTCCTTGTCTTAGAAGTTTCATCTTTTACTCCTCCGCTAAGGAATCTCTTCCCCTTAGCAAAAATCTTTTTAAATCACAACACTTATATCTAAACTCTTCCTCTCTGAAGGTGAATCATAATGCCTCCTAAGAAGAACTCTGGGGACGATGAGAACGACAATGACCCTATCCCAGCACTCTTGGCTAGGATAACAGCTGCTGAACAAACCAATGAATTACTTAGAACGCAGTTGGAAATAATACAACAAGGCGAGGCTGCTATGGAAGACACTTATCTCCCAGAATTAGATGAAGATTATAATTGGTTGAGACCTGTCCCCCCTGAGGATGCGTTCGAACACAAACCGCATTTCCTGGCACTATTGCCAAAGTTCGGAGGAAATAACCATGAAGAACCATATATCTTCCTCCGCGACTTCGAGTTAGTCTGTGCTAACCCCTGCCACCCTAAGGTTAGCCAGGACTACATAAGGTTGAGAGCTGTCCCCTTCGCCTTGACTGATAAGGCGTCTTACTGGTTAAAAAATCTAGGGGAAGTAGTCACGACATGGGCCACGTTCAAGATTCTGTTCTTAAAGAAATTCTACCCAGTTAGTAGAATTAATCAAATGAGGATAAAGCTCACGAGTTTCACCCAACACCCGAGCGAACCATTTCATGAAACCTGGGAAAGATTCACAGACTTAGTACAGAAATGCCCATGACATGGGATAAGTAAAATGATGCTGGTCCAGAGTCTTGTGAGCGGACTGAACCCTGAGACTCAAGGGTTGGTTAGTGCATCTTGCGGAGGAAGCTACATGGGGCGCCACGAGGACACCGTATACAAGGTGTTCGAAAGACTTGCTGAGTCTAGCCATGCACAAACCACGAGCCGGGCTTACATAGCCGGCTCCAAAAAGATGGTGAATAATCTGACAACCGACCACAATGCTGACATGGGAATAATAGCTGATAAGCTAACTATGGTTGAGCAGATTTATAAAAAGGTGGATGAGATCCATAAATCATCTGATATGGAGAAATTGGCCAAATTGCCTAAACAAATGGAGGAATTGGCTGACAGGGTATCAAAGATTGCACCCCTCGCACCCATACACCAAATTCACTACATTCAAGGTCAAGGGGTAGGGCAACATAGCCATTGGGGTGGAGACCAAGTCTTGTCCTCTCAAACTGATGAAACCTCCGCTCAGACTGATTTTGAGGAACCTCCACAGGTCATGGAGATAAATGGAGTCTGGTACAATTTGGAACCAGTTAATCGCTCAGACCAAAACTCTACTCCAAATCCTCGTCCACCGCAAGCCCAACCCACCTACCAGCCTCAACTACAGCAGAGGCAGCAATATCGCACGGGTTATCAGAACCCGCAACCTCAACCACAGCAGAACCAACGCCAACAAGGGCAATATCAGCGACCTCAGGCCAGGCAGGGCCAAGGGTCCTCCTCCTCTTCTGCTATCTCTCCAGAACTCCAGCGAGTGCTGGATGAGCTTCATGACATGAGAGTCGACATAAATCGACTCTCTCGTTGGAGAGATGAGGTGACAGCACCCCAGACCGTGATTCCAGCTCAAGTCCAGGCTAACCCAAATAGCCTTGGACACAATCAGGTATTAATCTCTGATTATTCCATACCTGAGCTTAAACCTTCCTCAAATAATGACTCTTATCATATCTCTCTTAGGAGCGGAAGGACCGTAACCATGCCTGATCGAGCAAAGGAACACGAAGACATAGCCCCAGTGTCCACCAATGCACACAGCCCTGGGGGAATTGACAAAGGAAGACAGGAGGAGAAAGAACAAGTCCCACCCACACCACCCGGATATAATGGAGAGTCTGAGTCTGAGTCAGACAAAGAAATGCCACCAAGTTTCCCTGTTTTTAGTCCGAGTCAGAGTCCTGTACGAACTTTCTCATTCAATAAAAGTAATGATGTTGATCACAACAAATCTGTTCCTTTCCCCCGTGCTCTTACGGCAGGGAAGAAGAAAAACATAAAAAACCAAAAAAATGATGATGAGATGGCCCGCATCTGCAAGGAAAACATTAAGGTCACTCTGTCCTTGGACGAGATGATAGAAAGAGATTCGGCTTTTCGGAAATACCTTAAGGTGAGATGCACACCAACTAGGGCCAGCAAACAAAATCCTAGCCGAACAAAGAAACACATACTCTCAGTAGCCACATCTCGTCTTATAAAAAATGAGCTGCCAAGAAAGAAGAGAGACATGGGTGCTCACTTTGTCACTAGCTACATCAAGGAAATCAAGTTTGCGAGAACATTGTTAGACAATGGATCATCCATCAATCTCATGCCCACAACCCTATCTGAGCATCTAAATCTAGGTCCTCTTAAACAATCTACAGCTGTACTTCAATTCGCAGACACATCAACTAAGCGACCTAGGGGCGAGATTCGAAACATTATCATCAACATAGAGGGACAAAACTACCCAGTGGATTTTACAATTCTTGACATGGATGTCCCTAGAAATTGGAAAGATTCCCAGATGATACTAGGGCGACCCTTCCTTAGGACCGCAGGAGCTATATTTGATTATACATCAGGGAGAATCCAGTTCGGGAAAGTTGAACTTAAAATGCAGCAAACTAGGTTCCAAAGACCTGACACTGAGTCGAGCACCGAGTCTGAAAAATCAGAAACTGAGACTGAATTTACAGAACCAACAGCTGGGTCCTGGAGACAAAACTCAGCCGCAATGATAGAATCCACCTCATCTGGTGAGGATATTGTTGACGACTTAGTCTGCCAGCTCATCCATGCATCTACCTATACTCTTGGAGACTCAGAGGCCACTCTCGACCTGTCAGTCCATTCTCCTTATGGACAATCCTTGAGTAAGGTAAACCGATCGGACGCGGCGATTGCCACACCTCATTCCATCATTAGCGATCCGATCCCTGATACAACCATGATGGTGGTCAACATTGATACACTACAAACGTCCACATCACAAAAACGAACATCACAGACAAAACCAGATTCAAGAAACATCATTGACTTACCTGAACTCAAACCATTGCCCCCTACACTTAAGTATGCCTTCCTTGCAGGACAAAAAGGACAATTTCTGGTCATTATCAGCTCACAACTGACCGAAGAGCAGGAGATCCGCCTGCTTAATGTTTTGGAGAAAAACCGCAAGGGCTTTAGGCTGGAGATTGTCTGATCTTCCAGGGATTAACCCAGCCCTGTGCTCACACCATATTTACTTGGAAGACAATGCTAAACCCTCCCGTGAATGCCAACGTAGATTGAATCCGAACTTACGGGAAGTGGTTAAGACTGAGATCGAAAAATGGTGTAAAGCTGGGTTCATATATCCCATCTCCGACTCCAAATGGGTGTCACCTTTGCATGTAGTCCCGAAAAAGTCAGGACTCCAAATTATCACCAATGAGGAGGGAGAAGAGATTACGACACGGGTACCTACGTCGTGGCGTGTCTGTGTGGGATTACAGGCGCCTAAATGCCGCAACAAAGAAGGATCACTTTCCGCTGCCTTTTATTGATCAAATCCTGGAGAGATTGGCAAGGAGAGAATACTTCTGTTTCTTAGACGGGTACTCGGGCTACAATCAGGTAGCCATCGCCCCGAGGACCAGGAAAAGACTACTTTCACATGCCCCTTCGGCACATACGCATTCAAGCGAATGCCCTTTGGTCTTTGCAATGCCCCCGGCACCTTTCAACGATGCATGATTGCAATTTTTGCCGACATGGTTGGGGATTTCCTGGAAGTCTTCATGGATGACTTCTCGGTCCACGGTGATTCATTCGATGATTGTCTAGCGCACCTGGATCGAGTCCTCCAAAAGTGCAGGGAAGTGAATCTGGTGCTCTCTTGGGAAAAAAGCCATTTCATGGTAAAAGAGGGCATTGTACTAGGGCATGTCATCTCCAAGAAGGGAATGGAGGTTGACCCTGCCAAAGTTGATGTGATCAAAAAGCTTGAGCCACCCACAAATGTGAAACAAGTACGGTCTTTTCTAGGGCATGTCGGATTTTACAGGAGATTTATAAAAGACTTTTCAAAAATTGCCCGACCGTTAACAGACCTTCTTGGGAAAGACACCGAATTCCTGGTAGATCATAAGTGTCTAGAAGCCTTCGAATTACTCAAGAAAAGAATCATTGAGACACCCGTCCTACAAGCTCCAGACTGGACTCTTCCCTTTGAGATCATGACAGACGCATCTGATTTCGCTATAGGGGCTGTATTAGGACAACGGAAAGATGGAATCCCGTATGCTATTCACTACGCAAGCAAGGTTTTAGACCCTGCTCAGAAAAATTACACTGTGACCGAAAAAGAAATGCTTGCTGTGGTGTTTGCCTTGGAAAAATTTCGATCAATACTTCTGGGATCTAAGGTGACAGTTTACACAGACCATTCTGCCATTCGCTATTTAATGGCCAAAAAGGATGCAAAAGCACGACTTCTGAGATGGATTCTACTGCTTCAAGAATTCGATTTGGAGATTAAGGACAAACCTGGTGTTAAGAATGTCGTGGCTGATCATTTATCACGGATTGAACATAATAAAATTCCGGAATCTGAATCCATCCGTGAAACCTTCCCAGACGAGTCAATTTCTGCTATTGACTCGCTCCCTTGGTATGCAGACACGGTAAATTATCTCGTCACCAATGAAGTTCCTCAAGGTTGGCCCAGAAACAAAATCGATCATCTCATATCGGAAGCGAGACACTATCATTGGGAAGATCCTTTCCTTTTCTTTGAAGGACCGGATTGCATATGGCGAAGATGTATTCCTCAAGAGGAATATCAAAGTATCCTCAATCTATGCCACACCTTGGAGGCAGGAGGACATCATTCTGGGAAGAGGACTGCTGAGAAGATATTGCAATGTGGATTTTACTGGCCGACCTTGTTTAAGGATGCTTACAATTTTGTGAGGTCGTGCCCCGTCTGTCAGCGAATGGGAGGAACCATTGGTTCCAAAGATGCCATGCCTATGCAACCAGTGATCATCTGTGACGTATTCGATGCATGGGGCATTGACTTTATGGGCCCATTCCCTAATAGTCAAGGATTTGAATATATTCTTCTCGCGGTAGATTATTTATCTAGATGGGTGGAGGCTATCCCTACTCGAGCTGCAGATAGCAAAACTGTTTGCAAGTTTTTGAAAGATCATATTATTTCGAGGTTTGGAATTCCAAAAGTTTTAATATCTGATGGGGGAAGCCACTTTGTCAACCGGGAGGTGAAAAAGTTGACTAAGTAATATGGCATCGAGCACCGTGTCGCTACTCCTTACCACCCACAATCCAATGGCATGGCCGAGGTGTCAAACAGGGAGGTTAAAGGAATTTTACAGAAGCTCGTTCGCCCTGACAGGAAGAACTGGTCCCAACTCCTGGACCAAGTTCTGTGGGCTTACCGGACGGCTTATAAGACCCCATTGGGCACCTCCCCGTTTAGAATGGTATATGGAAAACCATGCCATTTGCCCGCAGAGCTCGTCCACAAATCAGAATGGGCAATCAAAAAGATTAATTGGAACTGTCACCAAGGAAAGAAGAATCGAGACATGAATTTGAATGAACTATCTGAAATCCGAAATCATGCTTACGAAAACAGCACTATCTACAAGGAAAAAGTAAAGAGATGGCATGACAGGAACATTCGAACAAAGATCTTTGTCCCAGGACAGAAAGTTTGGCTATTTAATGCAAAGTTGAAAATTTTTCAAGGAAAATTGAAATCAAAATGGACGGGACCCTTCATTGTAAGAGAGGTACACAATAATGGGAGTGTTGAGATCTCAGAGACCGCAGATAGCGCACAAACATCTATAGTCAACGGTCAGCTGCTTAAACATTTTGTCGAATCCAATGAGCAATTAGTACAAGTTGAACAGATCTCCTTCACTCAGGGCATAGGTTTTGATGAAAAATTTGATCTGCCCACATAGCACACCTCTCCGGAACTTACACTCTCTTGTACATCCGAAATTCTTCCCGGTTCCCCATCTGTAATCAATCGATTATACTTAGGCTGACCTGAGCCTAAGTATAGGGGGACCGCATCCATTGTTTATACATCGCTTCTCTTCTTTTGTTTGTAATCTCTCCATATCTAGTACGAGCTATGTCAACATTTCACTTTGTGCCATGGGGACATAGCACATGCTAAGTATAGGGGGGTGTGTTTGTATATATTTTATCTACTTTATCCATAGCTCGTACTTTAATCGTTTTTATCTAACATCGGGGATGGGTACAAGTAATGTGTATAATACCTTGTTTTCCAAAAAAAAATCAAAAAAATCAAAAAAAAAACAAAACAAAACAAAAAAAAAACTTTTGCATTAAAAAAAAAACACCACTCATGGTCTTGCATTTCATCAAGCATTTCATGCATTCCTTGGTTGATATATTCCTGACACATTCACTATCACTCAAGGCTTGAGGATTTTTGAGGACACTTGATTTCTGATATCTTGAGATTCGGAGTTAGCCCGCCTTAGTCATTAGGGTTTTTAACTTAATAATCCACACTCCCCTAGTTTGAAAGATTTGAGCGCTATATGGCACTCTTCATCTCTACCTTCCAAATGAATATGATCAGCACAACCACTCCCACAACTGCATGATTGATGAGATGAGTTGAGATATCACTTGAGGAACTAGGACTAGAGATTTGAGTTAGACCAGATCTGATGATATTCGAGGATGGGATAAAGTTAATGAAGGCTTCAGAAAACCTGAGTGTCAGCAAAACACTAGCCAGTATGTGAACAAGTTCATATGCTATCTTTTTGATATTAACCTAAGTGCCAGGGTGTGATGAAACTTAATGAAAATTGTTGATCAGTGTGCGCCATCTTTTGGTAAAAGCAGTGGAGCTAGCCAACAAAAGAAAAGAAAAAGAAATGTCAAAGAAAAGCTCTATCATCCAAAGTCAAATTCTAAATGAGCTTCCACCAATGGCGAGCGCTCCCAAACATTTTCAAAGTGTCCACTTGGACCAAGCGCTAATTAGGACCAAGGAGTCGGGCTGACATCATAAAAGGGCTCTGCATCGTAAGCGATACAAGTCTGGGTGTCGAAGGTATCTTAGATACTCAAAAGAGACACACCCCGGTGTACTCCCAGAAAAACAAGTGCAGACGACTCCAAATTCTCTTGACGGACACATTGATCAACAAAATAAAATATACTTGTGTTGAGTAATAAGGCACTCGAGAGGCACCTTGTTCCAATGAAAGGGAGAGAAAATCAGACACAATCCTATGCCCTCCATCAACTGGCCGTCCATCTACACTTTCAAGTCTGACAAACTAATGTGACGGTTGACTGAAGCAAGAATAGACTTATTCCCTAGGGTTGAGGATCAGGTCTAGAGGAGAGTCTCTTGGATTGGAACTTTAGGTGATGTCTCAACTTGACTCTCATAAATGCAGTACACTAAGAATCATATCCTTATACTATATGTACAAAAAGAGAGTCTGAAAATTAGAGAAGTTGGGTTCCTTTTGATTAAAGCTTGGGTGAGCTCAGAATTTTAGGATCACTCAAATTAAGGGTCTTCTCTGAATTAAGCCTTGAAAATTCACATACACAGTCAGGGATGTATTCAACTAAGTCATTCATTCATGCTCGGGGACGAGCATGGTCTAAGTATAGGGGTATGATGAATCTCGTATTCATCATGCTAAAATCAGTCATTTAGGCTCTGTCCCCCATCATCCACTTGCATTTAATCATTAATAAATCATTATTAGCCATCATGCATGTGTAAATAATATCTGCATTCCATCATGCATAAATTGCATTTAAAATCCTCAGTGTAAATTAGCCCAAAAAGCCGCTAACTTCTCACATTTTTAGTTAATTCATCCTAACTCCGATTGACCCCAAACCACTTCCATTGTGTAGATATTACTAATCTTATTAAATAAAAAATACAAAAAAAATACTAACCTCAATAAGTGTCAAATAATCCCAAAGTCAAATTTCACATCTGACAGACTAAAATGAGCATATCTCCTACAAACAGTGTCCGATTTTGGTCTACTCACTTTTAAAGTACTCCATTTTCAAATACCTTCAAAACAAGACCAATTTCATAAAATTCAGAGCTCATATGTGAAAGTTGGGTTTTGGGCCTCTTTTGCGCATTTTAACTTCTTGCTAATTTTGACCTGAGATTTCATGTGCATAATTAACTCTTTTAATTTTATTTCTTTTTCATTTGTGTCCTTTGATGAAAGTTTTAATAAAAATTGCAAACATTCAAATCCTGATTTAAACTGAGATCAAAGAAATTGACCAAGTCCAAGTGTCGGTTGTCGGTCTGTACAAAAGTTGTGCGTCTCTTACTTTTATTTTATTTTCCTATTTTCTTATTTATTAAAAATCCAAAAAAATTAGATTACTGTGTAATTAATTTTCTTCTATTTTATCGTATTTTTTCTAGATTTTTTATCCTCTCTAAAACCACCAAAAAAATTACAAAATCTCAAAAATACGGTTTTCTATACACATGGAAAGCCGCCAAAAATATCACTTCGTACAGGTGACCTCTTTTGCTCCCGGACCCTTCATGAAAGTTGTAGATCTCGACGAGACGAACAACTTTCGTGAAGAAAATTTTTCGATCCGAGGTCATCTTCTACCTCTTTTGCCCAAGATAAAATCTGAAATTTTTTGGTGCCACGTGGCAGCTCCAGGGCGTGCCACGTGGCACCCCGCTGTTCACTTAATACCCAGCCACACCCGGGTCACGTGCCTAGCACGTGACCCTCTTCTTCCTCAGCCGTTCCAAACCCCCCCCTCCATAACGCTGCCGTTCCTCCTCCACGCCTCCGGCCGTTACGCGCCTCCTCCATCACTGCCGGCCGTTACCAGCTCGCCGCCAGCCCCTATAAAGCCCCGTCGTCACCCTCAGCCTCGGTATCCGCCATCTCTGGGGCTTTCCTCGGCACCTTGGTGACAGCAAGGCCGACCCAAAACCCCGGCGTGATCCAGCACCTTCTTCCGGTTGCTGCCTCGAGCTTACAGCTCTCTCTAGGTGAACCTCGCCACCACCTCTGCCCGACTGCTCCAGTCGCCTTTCGCCAATCTCCTCCTCCGCGCCGGCCTTGCACAGGCCGGGTCCCTCTCCATCGTTGCGCCCTCCAACCAGTTCTCCTCCCCGTGCGTTTTGGCTCTAACCTTGCAGGTACAGAAGCTCGTCGAGCTCCCTCCTCCACCGTTGGGCGACGCTGAGGTCGAGCCCAGCCGCCCTCCACGTGCATCAGCCGTCTCCACCGCGCTCGCCTCCGCGCGAGCAGCGCACCGCCTCGCGGCCCAGCCTCCTCCGCCGCAAAGCTCCACTCGTCGCTCCACCTCAGGCAGGCCACCTCCGCCCCACGACTTCTGCCTCCACCGCCGCGACCGCCACTGCCAAGCTCGGCCGTGTGTCGGCCGAGCATTCGACGCCTCGCCTCCTCGCCCAGGCGCTCTCGTCCTCCGGCCGCCTCCGCCCAGCAACTACAGTTGCCGTCGGATCGGGCGAGCTGCCCTTGATCCGACGGCCTACAACAGCCCACAGCCTCGCCTCCGAACCTCGCCCCCGAGCCACTGCCACCTAGGCTCGGGAGCCCCGAGTCTGAGGCTCTCCAACCGAGCCTTAGGTTCGGCCCCCGAGCCTCTGCCTTGGCGTCCGGGCCACAGATTTGGCTACCGAGCCTTTGGTTCGGAGCCCGAACCTCAGGCTCGGCCACCCGAGCCTGTGCCGCCGACCCGAGCCTCCTGGGCGCACGTGCTTCGCACGTGCGCGTGAAAAAATTGCAATAAAACCCCTGGCACTTTCAAAATTTGCAGAAATACCCCCGCCAGGGGTAAATTACAGAAGGACCCCCTCAAGTTTCTATAAATCACAGATAAGTCCTCACAGGGACCTTTTTGCTAAGAAAACTTTATTTTATTTACATTTTAGTCCCTGAATTTTCATTTTATCATATCTTTGTCATACGGACTCCGATTTTAGCATATAATATGTCGTTTCGAAGCTCTTTTCATGCTCTATCATTTAGCATAGTTTGTGAACAGATCTGAGTTTGTTTATTGATAATTATTATTTGAGGATCATCATTGGCTATTGCAGGCTTATTTTGACATACTTGTGCTGGAAAAATTAACAATTAACATGTTGCAGGAGCTCTGTTAAGGATTTCAAATTGAATAACCCCTTGTTTTATTGTTGATCATTCCCAATGATTTAATCTTTACAGGGGACAAACTGAGGATCAATTTATCTAATTCTCGACTTATCTGATCAATGATCAATTTTGAGGAGCATATTCATTGATTAAATCTCTTGTTTTGTAACTTGGAGTTGATCAGTTTTCTGGGTGTTAATGATCTCTTTTAATCTGTGATAATCTTTGGAGAATCAATTGATAAATTTAATGAGATTTGAATTTTATACTTCACAGGTCCTGAGCTTAATCATATCTGTATAATTCATTGCATTTACATCTTGTTACATTGTATATTGCTCAACACAAAAATTAACCGAGCATTAATTAATTACTTAAATTTGATTTAAGACCGCGCAACTTAAAATCACCGTTCCCCTGAGTTCGACCTTGGTAAACTTGCCAAGTAAAAAAAATATTCCACAACATTCAAAGCTTGTGGTATTTTGACGACCGAAATCCGCTTCCTATACTACAATTCCTCATTATTAAAGAGGTGGATTTCGCGCTCATCAATGATAACATTATATACGGGAAGAATAAGAAGACCATCAAACCTCTAACCATATGTGCGAGATGCACTAGGCACTCCATTAAACACCATATCTCTTACTCTAACTAGAATGAATTCTATAAATGCTTTGTTACCTCCATAGATACTCATTGTCCTCCAAAATAAAGCAAAAAATGATACAAATGAGAAAGTGTTATGCAATAAGAATGAATGCACTGATTAATAATAACACATGGGATGTTGTTGACTCTAGAGGGTGGTCACCTTATTGGCTCTAAATGGGTATATACGAGCAAGTATACCGTGGATGGAAATATTGATAGATTCGAGGCTCGATTGTTGGTAGAAGATACACTAACAAATATGACATTTACTATTTCAAGATCTTTGCTCCTGTGGCTAAGATAAACACTATCACATTGTCATTTACTAGCAGTTCAGTTATTTTAGAAAGTATATCAACTTGATGTGAAAGTGCCTTTCTAAATATGGATCTCAAGGAGGAAGTATATATAAAGATGCCTCCTAGATGTAAAAAAGAACAATTGTTCCAAGTTAAAAAAAGCCTTGTACGAGCTCAAGCAATCTCATCGGACTTGGTTTGAACTACTTCGAGTTGTCATGATAGAAAAACGTTACAATTAGATGAATGGAGTTCACATTCTTTTCATAAAAAAGAAGGGTGAAAAAGGAAACTATTCTATTAATCTATGTTGATAACATGATTCTAACAAGTGACAATGATAATGAACTAAATAATATCAATGAGATTCTTGCAATTGAATTATAATTGAAGAACTAGGGAAAAACTGAAGTACTTTCTTAGCATTGAAGTGTCTCGTAATGTAGAAGGTATGTATTTGAATCAACGCAAATACACTCTTTATTTGTTAAAGAACACATGCATGGTGGGATGCAAACCAGTTGCTACTCCTGCAGAGGCGTGAAAAATGTAAAGAAGATGGTGATTTTTTGGATGATGAAGGGAAATGAAGATATCGAAGATTAGTTGGAAAACTAATTTGTCTTACTCTCAATAGACCTGATATCACATATACCGTGATATTGTTAGTCAGTTATTATGTTATATTAAAAAATATTTGGAAATGGCCTCCTATTTTAAAAGAATTAGAATATAACTATTGAATGATATACACATGCTGATTGGGCAGGTTCCGTTGATGATAAAAATGTCTCCTCTGACTATGTTGTGCTTCTATGTGGGAACTAAGTTATTTGGAAAAGCAAGAAACAAAAAGCATGTTCAGGACTACGCCGAAGTTGAACATTGCATCCTTGTAAAGGGTGTTAATGAAATCTTATGGTTGAAGATTCTATTACAAGAGTTAGGTATTAATTTACATACACTTATGAAGATATTTGCAACAAGACAACAATAATGCATGATTTGACAAAACATACGGAAATTTATATATATTTCATTCGTGAAAAGATTAATGCAAGTGAATTATGCTTCCTAACACGAAATTTGTCAATCAAGTTGCACATCTCTTCACAAAGGAGCTGCCTACAGTGCAAATTGAGTCAAATGTAAAGCAAGTTGGGCAAACTTGGGGGAAGTGTTAAAGTTATTTTACTTTAATAATAGGTAAACGAATCCTGGATGAGGGATCATTTCCCCATCTCCATATATATTATACTCATCTCTCGCTTTGTTTATTAATTTTAAGGAGAGAGCCTAGGAGATCGTGCTCACGTATTTTTCCCCTCACCGTAAGGTTTCCACCTAAATCATTGTCTTCTTCTTCGTGGTGATCTTGCTTGTTGTTCAACATTACAAATATTATTAGAATGAGTTTCCTATGATAGTGGAAAAGGCTACCTTAGGGAACATAATCTTGGAGTGTGTAACTGCCACTATCATAAGAATAAGTAATATGTCATATTGCAACGAGAACGATGCGTATCTAAAACTCACAAAATATGATAGTGATATATATATAGATGATGATATACCACTTGACAACTTGTTATTACACATTTTTACTGATTGTGAACGGATCCAATATAATCCGAATCCAACAAATTATTAGATCAATTTTTCCCGATAACTATTCTGAGATCTAACCACAGAACGTTAAAAAACTTCCAACAATCATAGACTCTTAAATGAGCGGATCTACAAATCTGAGTAAAAAAGGACTCAAATGAGAAAAAAGATTCAAAAGTTGAATGGTATTTGGAAGTCGCCGATCAGCAATGTGGACTACCATCCAGCAGCCAAGATCAGCAGCAAAGCTCGGGACTAAGGACCAGTGATGCGAAGAAACACGTCACCGGAGGCCCAGAAAGAGGAGATAAGAAATCCTTTCCCACTATCAATGCTAAATACCAGAAAAAACCCAAAACATGCATTGCAATTGCATTATCCCTTCCTCCCACTATTGACAGCTACATGCGTCATCAATGGAGGTGGGTCTAACCCCCCTGTCTACCACAAGATCGACTACCCACTTCGTGATCATCGTCTGATCGTCCCCTCGCAGGTCAAGCGATCAAAAACCCACGTGCCCACCACCTCCCTCTGGAGCAAAAGGTGAGACTCCTCAGCTCCCCCTTCTGATACAGATATTTAATGGGTTTCTTTCCACTTTCTTGCGCAGACCCATCTCCCCACCAATGGCGTCGACGAAATGGAGACCTCATCCGCCACCTCAAGCACTACACGGCCCCCTGCCCCTCAGATGACGACGTGTTCAGACCCAGGAGGGGCGGCTGTGCTCGTCTGCCTCTTCGAGGATGAGCTCGGGGGGTTGAGGGTTATACTCACCAAGAGGTCATCGAGGCTCTCCACTCACTCTGGTCTGATAAAGATCACATCTTTGTTGGCTTTTTGGTGCGATTTGTAGAGAAGGTGCGATTTTTTGTGTGGGTTTTTCCAATTGCAGGGGAGGTGTCTCTGCCTGGAGGGAAGAGGGATGAGGGGGATGCGGACGACAGCGCGACGGCGCTGAGAGAGGCGAGGGAGGAAATCGGACTGGATCCTCAGCTGGTGACCGTGGTTACTGCTCTTGAGCCTTTCCTGTCAAAGGTAACAACTTTGCATTGTTTGATGCTGTTCTTTTGCACAGAAGGCGTGTTCACCAATTTAACAATCGTAGAGATATCTTGTTGCTGCCTTCGGCTGTAGGGTTTTGTCAAGAAAGCAACATAATTTCTGATGTTGGATAAAATTGAGGCTTAATTGCCAACTGTTTAGAGGTTAACTATTTGATTATGGGTTAGTAGGAGCTTTGGATGAATACCAGACTTTCTTAGGGTTTAAGGAAGAATCCTTTTACCTGAAAATTGCCTTATGTTTTTTTTCCTTTCAAGTAAAAGTGGGCCATGGAGGACTAGAGACTAGAGATCCGTCTCTTCTTTTCTGATCAGTACAGTTATGCAATACCTGATTGCCTTCCTGAATGTTTTCCAGGATCTCCTCAAATTTTAAGGACTTCCCCTCTGTCGCCTATAGTTTGTGTGGTATAACATGGTTCCATGCAAATCTGTTTATGCAAACAATTTTTACAATGATTTGTTTGTTGTAAACTTTCTTGGATACATTTTCCCTGCACATGAGCCCAGGATGTGATGTGGTGGGTTAATGATGCAGAGCATATACATCGGTGATTATAAGAGGCATGATTGTGCAGTAGCATATGGTCAACCTTGTGTTTATAGGCTCAAACCATTTTCCAGAATGTGATCCAGGATATGTTGGAGTTGAGTGTTGCATGATTGAGCGGATTCCACACAGAATTGCATTCAGATACGGGATTAACAATACAAAATATTGAGGTGAATTTGTTGTCACTAGCTGAAGAATGGATAAGTAACTTAAGCCCTTGGTATGGGGAAAATATGTGATTTAGCTATCTCAAGTAAAAAGCTTTATTATGTTTAAGAGCAAGAATCTTGATTCTCAATTGAAGGTCAAGCCTAAGAGGACATTCTAGTTGTGGGGGTAAGGAAAGATGGATAATTAGAGGTAGTAATAAACAACTGAAGTTTATTTCTGATTCATGTTTAGTTCATGGATTTGTGTTTGAGGATAAGAATTGGATAAAGTAGACTTCATCCTTATTAGTTCATTCGATTGTTGTTTTTTGGAATGTGATGACAATGGTAGTTGTCATGATAAGTGTTGGAGTATTGGTTGCGCGCCCATTGAGTTGTATTAGGGTCAATGGATCCTGGGGAACAGGAGAAGATCCATTTACCCCATCCATGTGTTTAGTCCCACATCGTCTAGAGGTGGGACTTGAGGCTCTGGAAGGCTATATAAGGAGCCCCAGACCTCCTGTATCCATGAGAAAGTCAATAGGACAAACACGCCCCATTTGAGGGCTTCTCCCGTGGTTTCATCCTGCTCCTCACGGAGTAGGGTTCCACGTTAAATCTCGTGTGTTCTTCATGTTTATATTATTTTCTCTGAATTCCACTTCCGCTTTCTATTTCTTAACATGGTATCAGAGCAGGTTCGATTCTCGAGGTTTTTTATATTCTAATTTTTGTTCGAGATTCGATTTGAGAATTGTTTGTGAAGGTTAATTATGTATTCAAGAGTTCATGATTTATCAAGGAGGTTCGTCAGTTTGTTTCCTAGGGTTTTGCTGAAAACCCTAATCATGCATCCGAGAGAAGACCACATCGCCCTTGGTGCCCCTGGCGATCCTTAGTTCCAGATTTGCCCTGGTGGAGCCCAGTCACGCGCACAGGCGCAACACCTCCTACCGTATGCCGCCCCTCCTTGCGACAACTTCATCGAGCGCAGCCCATTGCGCACAGCCCAGCGCCCCGCAGCGGCCCTCTTTGCCTCCCTTGCTCCAGCCGAAGACGAATCTCCAGGCGCCCCCATCGAATCAGGCGGCCCAGGCTCCCATCTCGGTGCAGCGGGCAGCATGCCTTGAGCCCCCACCAGTCGGCGCGCGACCTCCAGCAAGGCGACACAGTGTGCGACACCCAGGCGGTGCCTCGCGCATCCCGGCGGCGCTACCCCCTTCGTCGACCCCAGCATGCGACGACAAAATCCAGGCGCACAGCCTTCTCTCCACGCGCGCAGGCGGTCTCACCCCGCATCGCCCATTCCAGCAAAACCTCGCAGCTTCTTCTCCAGGAGCACGGCGGCGGCGAACACCCTCTCCCGTTCCTCCTTCGGGTGGCTGACCTTCAGGCGATTCCTCCTCAGCAGTGAACTCCCGAAGGGGCGGCGCTTCTTCTCATTCCAGCGCGGTGGATATAGGAGGGTTTCCCACGATTGGGAACCCAGCGTTAATAGGAGGGCGCACATTGTGCTCGAGAGCCCAAGCGGGTCCGAAGAATTTTTTTTTATTTAAAGCCCAACTGTGGGTTGGAAAATGAAAAAAAGGGGAAACAATTGGGCCATAAAAAAAGGCGCGTACACAAAAAAACCGTACGCATAGTGAAAAAAAGGCGGTATAAGAAAAGCCGTACGCAACATTTTTCAAAAAAATATATGTGAAAGTCGAGAAAAAAGTTGTGAAACGGATTAAAAAAATGTGTGGCTTATATATAAAAAAATTGAAAAGCCGCAAGAATTTCTTTGAGTATGTTTCTCCCCACATTATTGTCTTCTCCCAACTTGGTCGACGCCCATGTTTTCCGACAAGTATGGGAAAAAGGGGGGAGTGTTGTGTAGAGTCATATGTCCGAGTCAGATCCAGATTTTCCAGACTCCAGACTACAGACCAAGTTAGATGATCAGACTCTACAGATTCCAGTTGTTCAGACTCGACAGATTGGTCGGAGTCCAATTTCGAGGCACTCCATGTTGAGGCCCATTTTCGAGTTCTCCAGAGAGAGACTCATTTTCAGACACACATGTGATTGCGGTCATTTTCAGATGAGCACAAGTATGCCATCAATTCAGAGGTCCCCATCTTTTCTTGTTGTCAAGCCAGAGTTTTCATGTGAGCCATAAGGACTCCATAGCAGATGACCATTCCTATTCCATTGAGGGCAAGGGTTTTCATAGGTATCATAGGTACACCAGAGTAGTGCACCATTCTCTGAGCCAGATGGGAGAGACCCAGTTCTCCGAAGAGGATATTATTTTCAGACTCCATTCTCCAGCGACCGTGGACTCCGATGAGGATTGCACAGCCACGACCTCTTTTCAGTTCGACCCTTTTCAGAGATGGACCAGTGTCCACATTATTGTGGCAGGCCAGAGTACTCTGATGAGGAGATCATTTCTAGTTGCAGCGACTCTGACAGGCGCAGTTCAGAGTGCATGCTCTCCGACGAGGAGATTCAATAGACTCACACTCTACCCGTTCGTCCTCCTCACCTGCACGACATGAGAAGCAACGTCCTCGACAACAGCAGTTGTGCGTGTTGGGTTGATATTGTCCGTAGTGTCCTGTAGCATTGAGTTGAGTTTCTTTCTGTTTGTCCAAGCTGAGCATTGCATGCTCCAGCTTGAGGGGGAGTGTTAGACTATTTGGTTGTGCGCCCATTGAGTTGTAGCAGGGTAAAATGGATCCTAGAGAAGATCCATTTATCCCATCCATGTGTTTAGTCCCACATTGTCTAGTGATGGGACTTGGAGGCTCTGGGAAGGCTATATAAGGAGCCCTAGACTTATGTATCCATTGAGAAAGTCAATAGACAAACACGCCCCATTTGAGGGCTTCTCCCGTGGTTTCATCCCGCTTCTCACGGAGTAGGGTTCCACGTTAAATCTCGTGTTTTCTTCATGTTTATATTATTTTCTCTGATTCCGCTTCCGCTTTCTATTTCTTAACAGTAAGGAACTGGACAATGGATAGAATGGTAGTTGTTATGGTAAGGAACTGAACAATGGATAAACAACAATCACTGCTTGAAGGAGATGGGATAATGAGAAGGATAATTATTCAACACCTGGGAAGAATTAGTAGCAGGATCCATAGTTATGTAGGGATAAGTTTATTCCGTGGTAGCTCTTATTTCAGGGGCTTATTCCAGCTTATCTCGCAATGAAATAGGGCCTAGAAGATCATTAATTGTTTTTTATTTAATAAAAGATATTGAATTTTGATTCGCTAAATTGCAAGTTTTTATGAAGGACCCAAAATAATATTATGTAAAAATGTTCTGGAAAAGAGAAATCCCTAGGCAGGTTGTTGCTCTACCTGGATTTTTTTGTGTTGTGGGAAATGGTTTTGTTTGTTATATTTTTTTCTCCCCTCACAATTTGTATTCAGGTTGAACACTGGATTAGAAAGAACATAAATCCATATTACCTAGTATATCAGGAATCTCTCTTTCTAAGAAGTTTAGTATTTTTCTTCACATTGTTTCTAAGAAGAAATAAACCAAGTTTGCCTCCTCAAAAAAAGACCATGACATTGTAAAATGTGAAGGCATGGATTTGAGTACCATGATCTAGAGCAAACTACTCATCATACATTTTCCTACTATTAAATGGTTGAACTCTCATCTCATGCAATGCACAGGTTATATATGTCAATGACTTGGTTGCAGCTCATCATGATTATGATCATATGACAGGATGAGTGGTCTTTGGCAGAGTGCTTCTCAGCATTGTTTATTATATTTATACTCCAGTGTGCACATGCCTTTGTTATATGCAATTTAGGACACAAAGTGTGGCTGGGCACTTCCTTAAATTATGCATCAGCATGAGCTCAGATGCTGACATTATCTGAGATCCCTACTATGAAGAAAGATTGCAATAGACGACTGTAACAATATTCGACCGAGTGGACCAAACATGCGTAGGCGGGGAGGGGTGACCAAATATGATATAGCTATTCGTTTAATATTCGGTCAACTACTCATTGACTGCCTTTTTTTATATATTTTTAAGGTTGCAGTTTATCTCGGTCTCACCACAAATGTTAAAGCTCCATATATATTACTTGTTAATTGCTCTTTTATCTTGGATTCTTGTTAATTGATGACCATATATGTATAAATTTTGAAGAATATATGTGTTAGACATACTTTTTATATTTAAAATTGTTGGGAAAAATGAATAACCTGTTTATTCCATGAACCCTAGGCTCTCTTATATAGGAGAGTAGCCTATGGGTAAATTACATAAAGCATACTATGAAGAAACAAAATAGAGAAAAGTACAGATACTACTATTTTTGTATGCGTTAACACTCCCCCTCAAGATGGAGCATAGATATCAATCATGCTTAGCTTGGAAGCACACTTCTGAAATGGACCTCGTAGCAATGCCTTGGTGAATATGTCCGCAGTCTGATTCTTTGAGGTAACATGAGATGTAGCAATGAACCCTTTCTGAATCATATCACGTATGAAGTGACAGTCCACCTCAATATGCTTGGTCCGCTCATGGAATGCTGGGTTGTTTGCAATAAACAAGGCAGCCTGATTATCACATTCCAAGTTCATAGGAAGTGGTACATCTAAACATAGGTCTGTAAGCACAGCTTTCACCCACATCATCTCTGTAGTAGCCTGGGCCATAGCCCTATATTCGGATTCAGCACTAGATCTAGCTACCACAGTTTGTTTCTTATTTCTCCATGAGACTAGGGCATCTCCAACATAGACATCATACCCTGAAGTGGACTTCCTATCCTTGGGACATCCTGCATAGTCTGCATCTGCACATGCTGAGATAGAGATCCCCTTTCCTTTCTTGAATAGCAGACCTGCACCTGGAGAAGATTTGAGATATCTAAGAATCATATGTATTGCATCCATATGCACCTGGCGTGATTGCTCCATGAACTGGCTCACACGACTCACTGCAAATAATATATCTGGTCTAGTGATCGTGACATACAATAATTTGCCTACCAGTTCTCTATATCTTCTCCTGTCCACCTCCTCTGTGTTATCTTCATAAAGCTTCATGCTGGGATCCATTGGTGTCGTAGCAGGTCGACACCCAAGCATACCTGTTTCACTCAACAGATCTGTAACATATTTCCTTTGTGACATGACTAGCCCATATGAATTTCTAGCAAATTCAAGCCCCAGGAAGTATCTAAGGACTCCAAGATCCTTAGTGACAAATTCACTACCCAGCATTTCTTTCGCCTGCCTTATGCCCTGTTCATCATCTCCTGTAATCAAGATGTCATCAACATAAACCATAATGACAATGATACCTTTCGGTCATCAACATAAACCATAATGACAATGATACCTTTCGCGGTCTTCTGTATAAACAAGGAATGATCAGCATTGGAGCGTTTGTATCCTTGTTTCTCGAAGAGATCCGAGAGCTTCTGAAACCATGCTCTGGGGCTCTGCTTAAGGCCATAGATAGCCTTATGCAACCTGCATACCTTGGAGCCCTCCCCCTCAACAGCAAAACCAGGTGGCTGTTGCATATACACCTCTTCCTGCAAATCTCCATATTGGAATGCATTCTTCACGTCCAACTGATGGAGCGACCAGTCTCGAGCAAGTGCAACTGACAGCAAGATCCGTAGAGTGGAGTGACGTGCCACAGGCGAGAATGTGTCAAGATAATCCACCCCGTATGTTTGTGTGAAGCCACGTGCAACCAGACGCGCCTTGTACCTGTCAATAGAGCCATCTGCATTTTGCTTCACTGTGAACACCCACTTGCAGCTCACTGGGTTCACATCCGGAGGTATAGAAACCAAAGTCCAAGTTCCTCTGGACTGAAGTGCTGCCATTTCTTCTTCCATTGCTAGCCGCCATCTACTATCCTGCAGAGCCTCATGATGATTCCGTGGAATATCTATAGCTGAAAGTGCCATAGCAAACGACCTGAAGTCTCCAGATAGCCGCTCAAAGACACAGAAGCAGCTAATGGATATTTGGCACAACTCCTCTTCGACTTCCGTAAAGCAATGGGAATATCCAAATCAGCTGTAGGCTCATCTGGCTCCTGCACCACATCCTGCTCAGAAATGTCGTCAGATCCATCAACATTAATATTTTCATTACATACCATGGGCGAGCTAGTGGACGAGTCATGACCATGAGCTGGAGGAAGCCTGCGGGTATAATGGAACGGGAACGGTGAGATAGGCTGCTGTGGTGGTGGTGGTGGTGGTGATGATGGTATCTGAGGTGGTGGTGGTGTCATGTATATGGCATCAGGTGGTATAGGTGGAAGCTGCTTGTCTCCTGATGCTGAAAAATACATAACAGATTCAAAAAATGTAACATCTGCACTGATCATATACCGCCGACGCAGAGGATCAAAGCATTTGTACCCCTTTTGAGTTCTGGAGTACCCAACAAAGACATACTTGACAGCCCTAGGAGAGAGCTTGTCAGTACCCGGCGACAACTGATGGACAAAAGCAACCGACCCAAACACACGAGGAGTAAGAGGGAACAGATCCTTGTCAGGATGAATAAGTGAGAACGGAATCTGTTCATTCAAGACAGACGGAGGCATACGGTTGATTAGGTAACATGCAGTAAGAACTGCATCACCCCAATAGGAATAGGGAACATGACTCTGTATAAGTAGTGATCTAGTGACATCAAGAAGGTGACGGTGTTTTCGTTCAGCAATCCCATTCTGTTGAGATGTATGAGCACAAGATGTTTGGTGAATAATCCCTTTTGAGGAGTAGTAATTGGCAAGAATATTTGTGCACAACTCTAAAGCATTGTCACTTCTCACAAGCTTCACAGATGTAGAAAAAACATTTTGTATTTCATTCAGAAAATGGATAATGATATTTCCTGCTTCAGATTTATTTTTCATCAGAAACACCCATGACACTCTAGAGAAATCATCCACAAAAACTATATAAAATATGTGTCCCTGATGATCGGGTACACGACTCGGACCCCAGACATCAATATGAAATAACTCAAACTTGGAGGTACTACTCCGACCTGGACGACTGGGAAAGGACGACCTGTGATGCTTTCCCAACTGACATGCCTCACACTGAATAGGTGTGTGAGGGAGACCATAAGGTAAAACTTGACGCAACTTCTGAAGCGGTAAATGACCAAAACGCAGATGCCATAATAAGGTTGATACTTGTCCAGAAGATGATGAGGATCCAGCAAAAGGATTCTGATTCAGGCGGTATAGGCCTCCTTGCTCATAGCCACGACCAATCACATTGCCCATATGGATGTCCTGAAAAATCAAAGAAGATGGATCAAAAATTGCCCGACAATGTAGATCCTTTGTAATCTGGCTAATTGACAATAAATTCATTGAGAAATCAGGTGCATGTAGCACATTCTTGAGCTGCATAGAGGATGTCAATCTAGCCTCCCCCTGATCAGTGATGGGGGAATGAGTGCCATTGGCAATCACGACTGTCCGACCTGGAGGGATCTGAGTGTATCCTGAAAGCAGACTCTGGTCGCCACCGAGATGATGTGTAGCGCCCGAGTCCATAATCCATGGTAAAGTATCTGATCTACTACTGTGGAATGCAAGTATACTACCTGAAGCACTGGTAGAAGAAGAGGCAGAAGCAGCATCATCAGAATGACTCTCTGTAGTCGGTGCTGGAGTAGATGGTGGAATAATGCCCCTCAGACGGGCAATTAGGTCCTCGAATCGTTGATCCAAAGTAGCAGCAGATGGGGGCTCTATCTGCTCAGCAGCTCGTGCGGATGCAGGAAATCCGTGCTTCGAGTAGCAGGTATCTTCATTGTGTCCAACTTGGTGACAATATGTGCATGTTGGCCTAGTGCGGCCACCCCTTCCACGAGGTCCACGTCTACGGCCCTGCTGATGAAATCCGCGACCTCTGTTTGTTGCCATTGCTGAGGACTTCTGACTCACAGCTGTTGAGGGGACTTTGATCTGACTCAATCTATGAAAAGCTTCCTCCATGGGAGAAATAGTCGAGTCTGCCAAAATCTGAGATCGTGCCGCCTCATACTCTGGATCAAGTGCAGCCAGGAACACACCCACCATGGTCGCATTCCTGTATGTCTTCTGCTGTTCTGGCGTGGCAGTGAGAGGCATGAAGCTATAGAGCTTCTCGAACATCCCTCTCAGTGATGTGTAGAGAGAATGTAAAGGACGACTATTCTGCTTTATTGTGAATATATCATGTTGAAGTTGCAGAATCTTCGTCTCGTTCTTGGCCTGAGAGTATGTTGCCGCGAGAATATCCCACATATCCTTAGCTGTGGGTTGATGTAAGATGTCATTGGCAATTTCAATAGCCAATGTACCAGATAGCCAAACCTTGGCATATGCATCATCAGCCTCCCATGAGGCATGGACTCCAATCTTCTTTGCAGGCTCAGGTTCGGTAAGAATGTGCTTCTTACCTGTTGACTTCATCATACTCATGAACTGCATTGCCCACAGTTTATAGTTTGTACCGTCCATCTTGACAATGGGCGCTGGACCACGAAATGCGCCAATAGATGGCATATCAGCCTTGCTTTCTGACATACTGGAGATGGAAGACTGAAGCGATTGACAGACGATGAACTTCGTCTACACTGACATAGGCGGGATTAGTTGCATGTGTAGACCTCAAGCAACTATCCCCATGAAGATGTGCGTGCTACGGTCTTCACGCGCACAAGAGTCACGCACTGGATCACTAAGAAGATGCGTGCACTGGATCACACACGCAATAGTCATGCACAGATGGTCACGCGCACGAGGCTGCACACAGGGTTGCGCACCGGAGAACGCGCACAGGCGCTAGCGCTATGCGCACAAGCGCTATGTGCGCGCAGGCGCTGGGATGCGCAGGCACTACGTGCGCGCAGGCACTGGAGGTGCTACGTGCGCTATGTGCGCTGCAGGTGCGCAGGCGCTGGAGGGTGCAGGCACACGCACTGACGCAGGAGAGGCGGCGCAGGAGCAGCAGACGCGCGAGCAGCAGCACAACCGCGCGTGCGGCGGCGTAGAGGCGGCGCCAATCGAGAGGGAAGGAGAAGGAGAGGCCGGCGGGTGGGGTGGGTTAGGGTTAGGGTTTCGAGAACTCCGGTCTAGGACCGTTGCTCTGATACCATGTTGGGAAAAATGAATAACCTGTTTATTCCATGAACCCTAGGCTCTCTTATATAGGAGAGTAGCCTATGGGTAAATTACATAAAGCATACTATGAAGAAACAAAATAGAGAAAAGTACAGATACTACTATTATTGTATGCGTTAACAAAAATAATAAAATAATGCATAATCGAATATTCTTCTGATTACCGATCATTCTCTATTTAGTGACCCCTCCGACTTGATGCCGAATACCGACTTCTGCAACAATGTAATAGACCGATCAAATCGGTTGTCAGCAACATCCAATAGTCACGTACCAACATTAAATCATAATAATCCATGAGTAGCATTTCCCGTCAAGGCAAGAGGCATCAATGGCTTTATGTGAGGTTGTGGCCTATAATGAGAGCACTTGGTCTCATATCTGGATTTCAGTGGTTCTATTTTGCTACTTATGAATATGTTGATGATTCATGTCAGCAGAAACGTGTAAAGCCTACCACAACACATTAAAATCATAAGATGACTCCCAATCCACCTCTATTTCTAGAGTTGAATATTATGAATTGATAAGGAATCTATCAAATATGACATTGCCGTAGTTATCCCTGCTTCTTGAATAGCCACCTCTATTGCAATCTTTCTTCATACATCATTGCAGTTGTCGATCTCTTGAGTAGCCACTTGGCGTGCTCTATGTTCATGATGAAATAAATTGGTTGGTATACTTAGAGGTATATTGCCATGTTTGTCTCGACAAGCATTGACCATAATATTTGATAACCAATAGAAGGCATTCTCCTATTACAAGCTAGTGGGATAGGTTTTAAGCGAATTTTGCATTAGTCAAACTTTTTTATGAATTTACTTTATATTTCTCTCCTTTATTTTTAAGGATCTATAGACAAAGATCACTAGATATGGCCAGGGTTAGGCATTCTTTGATATTTGAATTAACCCAAACCCAACCAGATTGTTGAAAATAGGTCAAATGAATTGGGTCTGGATTTGGTTTGGATTGAACCTTAACCATATTCCTTCAATTTGTATTGGACAAGGTTGCAGAAAGCGGTAGTCAGTAGTCGGTACTCGGTCGGCAGGGTCACTGACTAAGGATTAATCGACAATCGGGCGACTAATCAGATTTAGTCGGCCGTTAGTTGGTTTTGAATTTTATAACTATTTTAAATTTATAAATCATTTTTATACATATATTCTTATATATTAACATAGATTTGTACATTTTCTACACTTTCATAATGAAACAAAAGAAGTAATTGACTTTAAATATAACATTAAGCATATTAGAATAGGTTTGTCTAAAAAAGCAAAAAACTAAAAAAAATATAAAAACTTGACGTAAAAATTGGCCGATTAGTCAGGTTGATCGATTAATGGACGACTAGACCTAGTCGAGTCGGTTACCCCCCGACTCGACTAGTCGGGTCGACTTTTACAAGCTTGCCGATTTCTATTATAATTTATACAATAATGTGAATAATTGCATCCTTTATGGTGGTCTCCTTCAGATATATGTTTTTTTTACGCTCAAAAAGGGGGACGCACTCAAGGGTGCTCGCCCCGATGCATTAAATAAGAGTTGAAGAAAATACTTACAAGGGGAGGGCGAACAACAAACAAAGAAGAAACACAAACCGGGAGGTATCGAGAGGATATACCCCCACTTACAAAGAGGAAACCTACCCAACACACCAATCATGAAGGAAGCACGAGGCCGATAAACGTATATTTTCGGTGTAGAACCTCTGCCGAGCAAAGAGAGCTTCATTTCTTCCAAGCCAAATGCTCCAAAGCCGCGCAATCGGAATAAGCAGGTCCGCCCGAGCTCTGCCCCGAGAACTAACCAAGCTATCACAGAAGGATACCAATGACGACATGTTAAGCCAGCCCAGGTCAGCCCAGAGCCCATGAATACAGTCACAGTGTAGAAAGAGATGCTCAATAGTTTCCGTCTCCATGTCGCAGAGGCCACAGATGGAAGTGGCGTTGGGAAACAACGAGGCACACCGGCTACGAGTTAACAGTCTGCCGCGTCGAAAGAGCCAAAGGAATATGGCAATGCGTTCAGGTAGCTTGAGTCCCCAAAAAAATCTACAGTCACGCAAGAGTGATGCGTCAACCCCGACAGATGGTGGAAAAAGAGCCTAGTAAGCCACACGGGTGGAGAAGGAGCCATCTTTCCATAGCAGATGATCACGGCCAAGTGAAGGCGTGGGGGCGTCCGCGAGAACAACCAAGAGAGCGATGAAATCCTCCAGCCGCCGGTCCGATAGGTAAGCCGCAAACGTGGGGCACCAAGAAGCACCATCCCAGCACGAGGCCACGACCGCATCTTTGTCTGTCGCCAGCGCGAATAAACGGGGGAAAAGTTCCTGGAGAGGACCCCTTCCGGTCCAGTCGTCCCCCCAGAAGCGAAGCAAAGTACCATCTCCAAGCTTAAGGCTAAAAAGGGATCAGTTTCGGTTAAGGACATCAACGACGCCAACCGCGAAGGAAGAAGAAAGGCCCAGCACACGGCCCCTCGAATCAAAGAACCGGTCGACTCCCACCGCCTCCCTCAAAAAATTTAGCGTGAAATTCTCCTCCCGCCCCCATAACCTAGCCACCCATTTGAGCAAAAGGGCCTCATTCACCACCTCCACCCTCCTCACGCCCAACCCCCCCTGCTTTGGCCGAGTAACCTCATCCCAGCCCACCAAGTGCACGACCCTTCTCCCCTCCCCCTTCTTACCCCAGAGGAAGCCCCGCATACACGTTTCCAATCTTCGGCGGATCCCCTTTGGCATTTCCCGGACGGAAAAGAAACAGATTGGGATCGAAGATAAAACGGACTTGAGGAGTACTAACCGACCACCACGGGATAGAAGAGCCGCACGCCACCCGGCCAACCGAGCCTCCATCTTCTCAACCACCGCCCTCCAATCACGGATGCGAGCACGACCCACCGTCAAAGGCAAGCCCAGATAATCCAGAGGGAGATCACCCGGAGGGCAACCCAGGAGCCGCTCGCACTCCCCAACCTCCGCCAACTGAGTATTAAAGGGAACAAGCCTGGATTTAGAACGGTTGATGAGGAGCCCCGAAATGTCGCTGAAAAGCTCCAAAGTGGTAGCCATACCCGCCACGTTGGAGGCACCGCCCTCGATAAGACAGATAGTGTCGTCAGCGAACTGTATAATAGGGATATGAAAGGGGCCAAGAGAGCACCCGCGAGTAAGACCCGCCGCAGCCACATTGTGAATCATGCGAGGCAAGACGTCCTTCAGATATATGTTGCGAATTGCGTAAGTGGAACATGCATAAACGATCAATCACACAAGCGTGAAGACACGGATTTACAAGGTTCAGCCGTAACTCGGCTACATCTTTGGGTGACGTCAATCGATTTTCACTATGTGGAGAAAGAAGAAAGTACTGGGGATAATGAGATCCATAACCCTATGGGAGTTTATATACTACTTCATACATACGGATCCCTGATACACATGGATCCATATACCCCTACAGGCTCTATGCGGCGAGACCCCTGCCTTGTTTGGTTATAGTACGACATGAGAGGGTGCATACGGTGGTTCTTTAACCTCAGTCAAATGGTTGTTGTGCATAGAGACTGATTTCTATTATAATTTATAACCTGACATGAAGAGTTGCATCCTTTTTGGTGATATTCTTTGGAAGGTATACATGACATACCCACCCGTGTTCGCGATTAATGTTGCTGAGAAGACTGGCTTGGTGCAATCGAGTGCTGACATTCCTATTCATTGCAAGGACTGACACGGACCTTGTAGTTATGGTTGTCAATGTAAATGGCATCATTATTAAAAGGAATGATATAGAGAAACTATCAGAAGCAGATCTTGGGATCTATTTTATCAAGGACCTCAGGAGTTGTATATGCTTTCTTGAAAGAAGGTTGCTAGGAAAACCATAGGACTTGTAAGGTTTCTAGGAAAACCACAGGACTTGTAATGGATCATGGAAAGTATGTTGTGGGTTTTTTTAGAGGAAACATGCATGCTTGGAACTAAACAAATCCTTGTTTAATGGATCAGAATGTCCTTCACGATGATCTTACTAAAGAGAGTGGACACTCCGTGGTATAGAGATCTGGACACTTATCTAGGTTATATTGCCTTTTATAATTGAAATGAGCAAGGTCCAGTTTATAGATAGACCTACAATTGTCTACAATTGTACATTAAGATGCAGTTATGATATTTCTTAGATTACTGGGGAGGGCTTACTAGTTATCAGGGGGTTAATCATTAGAGGTGGTTGCCTACTTTTATGTAGATCATGGTGGATTTCCCTATAATAAGATGTCTACAACACAAATTTTGCACTCTTGTTTGTCAGAGCCTTGTGAGTGGAGGAATCAGAAGAATCAGATGATGGTAGTTAGATCAACTGTTGAATCAGAGATGGAACAATGAACCACAGCCATTGCTGAATTGATATATGCTTAGAATTTATGGGCCACGCCTGCCCATGAGGACAGGTTAGCGTCTATGAAGATTGTTGGGAAAAATAAGAGACTTGTTTATTCCATACGCCTTAAGTTCTCTTATATAGGGGAGTAGCCTATGGGTAAATTACTCCAGAGTCCATAAGAAAATAGAAAATAAGAAACTGTACAAATAACATAACAAATATCTCTACACTCCCCCTCAAGATGAAGCATATATGTCGATCATGCTCAGCTTGGACGACCACTTCTGGAATGGCCCTCTAAGTAATGCATTGGTAAAGATATCTGCAGTTTGGTCCCCTGAGCTAACATGAGGCGTAGAAATAAAACCTTTCTGAATCATATATCGTATATAGTGACAATCAACGTCAATGTGCTTGGTTCGTTCATGAAATGTTGGATTATTGACAATAAATATAGCAGCTTAATTGTCACACTCCAGAGCCATGGGAAGTGGGACTTCTATATATAGATATGTAAGAACAACTTTCACCCACATTATTTCTGTGCTGAGCTGGGCCATAGCCCTATATTCAGACTCAACACTAAATCTGGTTACCACAGTTTGCTTCTTGCTTCTCCATGAGACAAGAGAGTTTTCAACATATACAACAAATCCAGTGGTGAACTTCCTATCCTTGGGACATCCTGCGTAGTCTGCATCTGCACACGCTGAGATAGCAATCTCCTTGTCTTTCTTGAACAATAGACCTGCACCTGGAGATGATTTAAGATACCTGAGTATCATATGCATAGCATCCATATGTACCTAACGTGGTTGCTCCATGAACTGGCTCACCCGACTAACAACAAACGAGATATCGGGTCTGGTAATAGTAATATAAAGAAGTTTTCCCACTTGTTCTCTGTATCTTCTCCTATCCACCTCATCAGGGTCATCATCATATAATTTCATGCTCGGATCCATAGATGTAGTGGCCGGTCGTCATCCAAGCATTCCTGTTTCACTCGACAGGTCAGTGACATATTTCCTCTGGGTCATTACCAGTCCATGAGGATTTCTGGCGAACTCCAGTCCCAAAAAATATCTAAGGACTCCAAGATCCTTGGTGACAAATTGACGACCCAACATTTCTTTTGCCCTTTGAATTCCTTGTCCATCATCACCTGCAATTAAGATATCATCTACATACATCATAACTGCAATAATACCTCTGGATGTTTTCTGTATAAACAGGGAATGATCTGCATTGGAACGTATGTATCCCTGTTTTTCAAACAAGTCTGAGAGCTTCTGAACCAAGTTCTAGGGCTCTGCTTAAGGCCATAGATGGCCTTATGAAGTCTACATACCTTAAAACACTCCCCCTCAACAGCAAAACCAGGTGGTTGTTGCATGTAGACTTCCTCCTGCAAGTCACCATATAAAAATGCATTCTTAACATCTAATTGGAATATAGTGGCCAATCATGAGTAACCGCAACAGAAAGAAGGATCCGTAGGGTGGAATGACGAGCAATGGGCGAGAATGTATCAAGATAATCCACCCCATATATTTGTGTAAACCCACGAGCAACCAGACGTGCCTTGTATCTATCAATGTTGCCATCTGCGTTCTGCTTAACTGTGAAGACCCACTTGCAGCTCACTGTAGACACACCGGTAGGTGCAGGGACAAGGCTCCAGGTACCTCTTGACTGAAGCGCATCCATCTCTTCTTCCATAGCTAAACGCCATCTACTGTCCTTCAATGCATCTTGGTAATTCCGTGGAATATCCACCGCAGATAGTGCAATGGCAAAGCTCCTGAATTTCCCAGATTAACGATCTAAAGAAACTGTGGATGCTATAGGATATGACGCGTAGCTGCGCTTCTGTTTCCGAAGTGCAATAGGTAGATCCAAATCATCTGCATCCTCATCTGGCCTCTGTAACACAACCTGCTCAAGTAAATCGTTAGATCCATCATTATTGATTATATTCTCAGAACATACCTCAGGCGAGCTAGATGATGAGCAATGACCATGAGCAGAAGCATGCCGACATGTATAGTGGAGTGGCAATGGGGGAACATGAACTGTAACAGGAGGTGTAGGAGATTTAGGTAGTGGTGGTGGTGGCATGTATATGGCTTCATCAGTGTCTGAGGATATCAACCGATCACCTGTAGGGCAGAAATACATAACAAACTCAAAAAAGGTGCCATCAACACCAACAAAGTATTTCCTGCGCAACTGATCATAACATCTGTACCCTTTTTGTGTCCTGGAGTACTCGACAAAAACACACTCGACAGCCCTAGGAGAGAGCTTGTCAATACCTGGAGACACCTAGTGGACAAAGGCAACCGAGCCAAACACATGTGGGGTAAGAGAGAACAATTCTTTTTCAGGGAAAACTAGGGAGAAAGGAATCTTCTCACCTAAGACAGACGACAGCATGCGATTAATGAGATAACACGCCGTTAGGACAACATCACCCCAGAAAGAATGAGGAGCATGACTCTGTATGAGAAGCGTTCTGGTGATCAAGGTTTTAAAAAACGTGAGGCAGATCGAGGCGGTTTTCCGTTATTGAGGCGAGGCATAAGCCTCAAGGCGGTCGAGGCGTAAGCCTCGATTTATAGAGAAAATACATGTCAAAATTATTATTAAGCATAATTATATTATCATAAAACCGTAAATCCTAAATTTGAATATTTTATATATAATAGATGCATAAAATATATCATATTAATCATATATGCTAGTTTTAGTTTGTAATTAAGTAATATTAATATTGTAAATATGTGAATTCCTAATATTCTTACAAAAATATACATTCTCTTAAACATATATTATACTCATTGTAGCTATTCAAGCAATTGAATATCATTTATTGATATAAAATTTGTTTCTTGCATGATTTCTTTGATGCAATGATGATTGTAATATAAATGTATAATTATATTTATGAAATGTTATGTTTCAGGAGTAACATATAATCATACTATAATACAATATTGTGATCGTGACTTGTATATTTGTAACTAAAATATGCTTTATAACTTTAATATTATTATAAAAGCATAGTTTTATATAGTTTTTTATTTATTTACCCAAAAAAATACACAGCAGACCGAGGCGGCGCCTCGAGACTGCCTCACCGCCTCAACCGCTTCTGTACCGCCTCAGGTCTGTGAGGCTTACGCCTCAGATATCCAGACTGAGGCTATAGCCTCGAGGTGGTTTTCATGGAAAACCGCCTCGAGGCTTACGCCTCGGCGCCTCGAGGCGTATTTTTTAAAACCATGTTGGTGACATCAAGTAAATGACGATGTTTCCTTTCTCCAACTCCATTTTGTTTTAGGCACATGATGTTTAGTGGATAATCTCTTGAGTTGAAAAGTAATTTGAGAGAGTATGAGTACAAAATTCTAAGGCATTATTGCTTCTCACAATCTTTACAGACGCAGAAAAAACATTACGAACTTCATTTATGAAATTTATGATAACATTCCTAGCTTCAGATTTATTCTTTAACAAAAAGATCCAAGAAACACGAGAAAAATCATCCACAATGACTATATAAAACATGTGTCCTTGATGATCAGGAACACGACTAAGCCCCCAGATATCAACGTGAAACAACTCAAACTTGGAGTTACTACTTCGACTCTGACGACTGGGAAAGGTAGACCGGTGATGCTTTCCCAACTGACAAGCCTCACATTGGATGGACGCGTGAGGTGAAACCCGAGGTAAAACCCGACGCAATTTCTGAAGCAGTAGATGACCAAAACGCAAGTGCTACATGAATGGAGAGACAGGTCCAGCAGGAAGAGAGGAGCTTTTGGCATAAGGAGTTTGATTGATACGATATAGGCCACCCTGCTCATAGTCACGCCCAATCGCATTGCCTGTAAGGATGTCCTGAAATATGAGAGAAGATGGATAAAAAATTGCTCGACATTTTAAATCCTTTGTAAGTTGGCTAATGGACAACAAATTCATTGAAAAATCAGGTGCGTGCATCACATTCTTAAGGTGCATAGAAGGTGTCAGGCTAATCTCCCCCTGACCAGTAATTGGGGAGTGCGTCCCATTAGCAATAACCACAGTACGACCCGGAGGAACCTGTCGGTAGGCTGTAAGTAGACCTTGATCACCGCACAGATGATGTATGACACCAGAGTCCATAATCCACTCTAAAGTATCAGATCCACTACTGCTAGTGAATGCATAAGTGCTACCTGAAGTACTGATGGATGCAAAAGCAGCAACGTTAGAATGACTCTCAAAGGCAGGCGTTGATGCAACATGATCGGATGGAGGAATAATGCCCCTCAGACGAGCTACAAGATCATCAAAGCGTTGATCCAGAAAAGAAGCAGATGGAGGTTCAATCTGTTCAGCTACTCGTGTAAAAGCAGGAAATCCATGTTTGGAATAGCATGTGTCCTCGGTATGTCCAGAACGGTGGCAAAAAGTGCATGATGGCCGAACACAACCTCCTCTTCCTCGAGGTCCACGACCACAAAACTGACGATGAACCCCACGATCTCGATTTCTGCCATAGCTGAGGCGGTCTGATTTGCAGTAGATGAAGGGACAATAATACGACTCAGCCTGTGAAAGGCTTCCTCCATCGGAGGAATAGTGGAATCTGCCAAGATCTGGGAAAGTGCAACCTCGTACTTTGGATCAAGGGCTGCCAGAAATACACCAACCATAGTGTCATTCCAGTAGGTCGTCTGTTGCTCAGGAGTGGCTGTGAGAGGCATGAAGCTATAAAGCTTCTCAAACATTCCACGTAAAGACGTGTATAATGAGTGTAGAGGCCGTCCATTTTGCTTGAATGTAAAAATATCATGCTGGAGTTGCGGAATCTTCGTCTCATTCTTTGCCTGTGAATAGGTAGCAGCCAGAATATCCCACATTGCTTTTGCAGTGGGCTGATGGAGAATATCATTGGCAATCTCAATTGCTAAAGTTCATGATAGCCAAACCTTGGCATATGCATCATCTGCCTCCCATGAGGCGTGGACCCCCAGTCTTCTCAGCAGGCTCTTCCTCAGTAAGAATGTGCTTCGTACCGGTCGACTTCATCATACTCATGAACTGCATTGCCCACAGTTTGTAGTTTGACCCGTCCATCTTCACAATAGGCGCATGACCTCTGAAGGCGCATATAGATAGGATATCTGCCTTGCTTTCTGACATGATAATAATAGAAGACTAGGGTTGTAGATTGAAGATATGATTGTCTACACTGACATTCACGGGTTCGGTTGCATGTGTAGACTCAAGCAACCAAACCCATTAATGTGGAGATGCGGGCGAAGGTCTCCTTGCTGACAAAGATTCCCTAGGGTTAGTCGAACCCTAGGACGTAGCCGAACCCTCGGCGAGATGCACTAGGCGGGATACGCGAGACCAAGTCACAACGCTCAAGAGACCAAGGTGCGCGCGGAAAAGTGGAGGGGTGTCGAGGAGCACGTGGCGTCGGAAGGAGGGGAACGCACGGGGCTTGGGCGACGCGCAGGGCCTGGGCGACGCACGGGACCTGAGCGCGCTGGAGGGGCGCACGGAAGCCGAGGGCGAGTCGGCGTGCGGGAGGCCGGGGCCTAGGCGGCGCACGGGAGGCAGAGGTGGTCGAGGCCTAGGCGGCACACGAAGGGCTTGGAGGTGGGGGCTAGGGTTTGGTTCAAGAATCCTGGTCTAGGATCGTCGCTCTGATACCATGTTGGGAAAAATAAGATACTTGTTTATTCCATACCCTAGGCTCTCTTATATAGGGGAATAGCCTATGGGTAAATTACATCAAGAGTCCATAAGAAAATAGAAAATAGGGAACATTACAAATAACATAACAAATATCTCTACATGAAGTGGGATAACAAGGTTGCCTTCACATCACCAGCACAAGGGAATGAAACATGTTAAATTTATTGACTTTACACCGAGGATGTGATTTAAACTAGGTTATAGTTATGTTTCTCATGTTTCATTTGGAGATTGTAGAGGTTTATATTATGTTATGTTGTATTGTTCTGTATTTCCTATTTATATAACGTACGTCTATGTAATTTACCCAAGGGTTTTCTCTCTATATAAGAGACCCGAGGGCTCTATGGAATAACACATCAGAGTATTGTTTACTCTAACATGGTATCAGAGCCAAAACCCTAACCTAGGGTTTTCTCCACCTGCCGCCCCCCCTCCCCACACACCGCCGCCAACAACCTCCAGCCGGCTCCTCCAGGCCTCTCGCCGCCCCCAGCCAGCCCCTCCCGCCGCCAGGCCCTAGCCAGCCTCGCCGCCAGACCCCTCCGATCCCGCCGGCAGGCCCTCCAGCCCCGCCGCCATACCCCTCCAGCCCCTTCCAGGCCCCAGCCCCGTCGCCGGGCTCCTCCAGCCCCGCCGCCTCTCTTCCGCCGAGGCTTCCCCAGCCTCGCCGCCATCAGCCTCTCCTTCGGTCGGGCTCGGGTCGATGACGGATTCAAGTGCATAACGTCTACATATGCACTTGAATCCTCAAAGATCTTGGTAGACACCAGTTTCTTTGTCTATCATCCCTAGTTTTTCCTCTCCGGCAGTATGTCAGAACAAAAGGTCGATATGCCCGCCATAGGTGCCTTTAAAGGTTCAGCACCAATCGTCAAAATGGACGGGACGAACTACGAACTGTGGGCTATGCAGTTCCTCAGTCTTATGAAGTCGTGTGGTAAGAAGCATATTCTTACCGAAGATGAACCGCCGGAGAAGACGGGAATATATGCCTCATGGGAGGCTGATGACGCATATGCCAAAGTTTGGTTGTCAGGAACGCTCACGACGGAGATAGCAAATGATGTCCTCCATCAGCCCACCGCCAAGGTGTTGTGGGATATTCTGGCCACGACATACTCTCAGGTGCGGAACGAGACAAAGATGCTGCAGTTGCAGCATGATATTTTTACCACGAAGCAAAATGGGAGGCCTCTTCATTCTCTTTACACGTCTCTTCGTGGAATGTTCGAGAAACTCTATAGCACCATCCCACTCACAGCCACGCCGGAACAGCAGAAGACGTTCCGCAACGCCACTATGGTTGGCGTATTACTTGCTGCTCTTGACCCTGAGTACGAGGCAACACGCTCTTAGATCCTTGTCGATGCCACCATTCCACCGATGGAAGAAGTATACAAGAGGCTCAGTCATGTACCAGTTCCATCGAATGCAGCGACTCCAACTCCCTCGGCAATGGCAGTCTCCAGAGGACGAGGTAGTTCGTCCTCATTTCGTGGCAGAGGAAGTGGTGGACGTGGCCGCGGAGGTCGCGTACGCTCTACGTGCTCATTCTGTCGCCATACTGGTCATTCGGAAGATACATGCTATTCCAAGCATGGCTTCCCTCCTTCTGCACGTGTCGCTGATCATGTTCAGGGTCCACCAGCATCTACTCCAGATCACAGGTTCGAGGAGCTAGTGGCACGGCTTCGTGATATCATGCCACAGTCATCGTCAGAGGGTGCTGACACTTCTGATGTTGCGGCTTCGGCGTCAGCTAGTACATCTGCTTCAGCCAGTGCCTCAGGTAGTCCTTCAGTCTCATATCATAACCATGATCTCACAGGATGGATTGTTGATTCTGGAGCCACCCATCATCTCTGTCGTGAGAGAGATATTCTGCAGTCTTATAGAGCTGTTCAGCCTGGTCGCTCTGTACTCATTGCTGATGGCACTCATTCCCCTATCATCGGTCAGGGGGAGACGGCTTTGTTGCCCTCTATGCACTTACAGAATGTTCTACATGCACCAGAATTCTCTATGAATATATTATCCATTAGTCAGATTGCACGAGATTTGCACTGTCGTGCTATTTTTGACCCATCGTCTGTCATTTTTCAAGACATACTAATGGGCAGGGTGATTGGCTGTGATTCTGAGCACAGTGGCCTCTATCGTCTCGTACGGAACTCTTATGATGGCGTCTCACTGCATTCCCAGGGCTCCGTGTCTCCATATACCTGGCATCTTCGGTTTGGTCACCTGCCGCTACAGAAAATGCGTCACCTTCTGCCCCAGATCTCTCCGAGTTCGTCATTTCGCTGTGAAGCATGTCAGTTAGGGAAGCACCATCGGTCCAGCTTCCCCAGTCGTCAGAGTCGGAGCAGTCGCTCCCCATTTGAGTTATTTCACATAGATATTTGGGGTCCCAGTCGTGTCCCAGATCATTAGGGGCACATGTTCTATTTAGTTGTGGTTGATGATTTTTCTAGAGTGTCCTGGACTTTTCTTCTTAAAAATAAATCCGAAGCAGGAAGTATTATTCGAAATCTTATCAATGAAGTTCAAAATGTTTTTTCATCTACCGTTAAGTATGTGCGTACTGACCATGGTTCGAAAAAACGCGCCTCGAGGCGCACGAGGCGTACGCCTCGAGGCGAGGCGGTCGGAAAACGCCTCTGAACGACCGCCTCGACTGGATCCTAAGAGGCGGTCGCCTCAGTTGGTCGAGGCGGTCGAGGCGGTCGAGGCGAAGGCGAGGCGCTCACCGAGGCGTTTTCTTTTCAAATTATTTTTTTATGTTAATTAAATTATCCTATTAGCAATTTCAGATGTTTATAAAGATGTAGTTGTTTAGGATATAATATATAAGATGAATGCTTAAATTTGGCCGCTTTCATGTTCATATTTACTATTAAACATATTCAATCATGTTAAGAAACTCTTAAATTATGCCCTTAAATATACGAATCCACAAGTATCATAGAAAAAATTACTCATAAAATTATTTTTAAGGAGTTTTCAAACAATGAGTAATGTAATATACCAAGAAGGTCAAACAAGATATAATTCAAGGGGAGTTTATGTACTACTCCCATTGAAACAAATCAATATATCCGAATAGAAATAAAATCCTTAATAAAAACTTTCGCCGGGGGCGCTGCCCCCACACCCCCGCAGGGGGGGAGCGCACCTGCTCCCCCCCTAGACCCCCCCCAGGCTCGCTGACCGGGCAGCGAGACCCCCGCCTTGTTGGGGTATGGTATGGCAGGAAGGGGAGCATACGACGGTTCTTCAACTTAGGTTAGATGGTTACAATTTAGGGGAATATCAACAGATTTAATCTATAATTGGATGGAAAATTAGTAAAAAAACATATACACTTGTATATCTTTTCTTTCAATGTTCCTATCTTTGTAATTGCATCATATATTATAGTAATTTATATCATATGTTAGTTAGAATATATATATAATTTCATTAGAATATATTTTGTTGTAGTTTTTATAGGTTTTCTCCTTGTAAACTGAGGCTTACGCCTCGAGGCTACGCCTCGCCTCGATTACATGGAAACCGCCTCGTTCCGTTTTTAGTTTTTTCAAACCTTGGTACTGACAATGTTTTGGAATTCTGCACTCGTTCCCTTGCTCACTTTCTTTCTTCTAAAGGCATTATCCACCAAACCACATATGCATACACATCTCAACAAAATGGTGTTGCCGAACGGAAGCATCGACACTTTCTTGATATTGCTCGCACATTACTTATTCAGAGCTGTGCCCCATTAGCCTTTTAGGGAGATGCTATACTTACAGCATGCTATCTCGTTAACTGCATGCCTGCTACTATTCTTGGGGGAAAATCTCCTATCTCTGTTCTCTTTCCTGACAAAGACTTGTTTACACTTACACCTCGGGTCTTTGGCACTGTTGCATTTGTCTACAGGTTATCTCCAGGGCTTGATAAGCTCTCTCCTAGGGCTATCAAGTGTGTTTTTGTGGGCTATTCGAGGACACAGAAAGGATATCGTTGCTATGACCCCGTTCATGACAAGTACTATGTGAGTGCTGATGTTACCTTTTTCGAACCAGTCATGTACTTCTCCCCTGCAGGTGACAGATTGGTCTCCTCTACACCCACAGATTCTAGTGTCTATGTTCCTCCACCTCCAAGCCTGGGTCAATCCACTACACCACCACCACCACCACCACCACCACCTCTAATTGTGCCATTTCCTAAGTTCTATACAAGGCAGACAGGCCCTGCTCAATCTACATGCCAACCATCCAGCACGCCTCAGGTATGTTCTGATGTTATCACTAATGATGGGTTAGATAATGCACCGATGCAGGAGCCTTTACTACAGGAGGAGGATCCGCCAGTCACCACAGTGATAGATGATCTTGATCGGCCTATTGCTCAAAGAAAGCAGAGAAGAAAATGTGCCTCGTATCCTCTTGCCTCCCAGGTCTCATTTCATCGTCTCAGTGGGGATTTCTAGAAATTTGCAGCTGTTGTCTCATCTGTTGAGATTCCACGGACCTATCAAGAAGCCATGAAGATTGATTGCTGGCGACTAGCTATGGAAGAGGAGATGCGTGCCTTACAGTCTCGAGGGACTTGGTCTCTAGTACCCATTCCTCCAGGTGCATCCGTGGTGAGCTGCAAGTGGGTGTTTACGGTGAAATATCATGCAGATGGACGTCTTGACAGATACAAGGCCAGACTTGTTGCACGTGGGTTTACCCAAACTTATGGGGTAGATTATTTGGATACTTTTTCACCGGTAGCTCGACACTCTACTCTTCGTATCCTACTATCTGTTGCTGTGGTACGTAACTGGACCATTTTTCAGCTTGATGTCAAGAATGCTTTCTTGTATGGTACCTACAGGAGGAAGTCTACATGCAGCAGCCACCAGGGTTTGCTGGTGAGGGGGAGACTCAGATGGTGTGCAGACTTCATAAGGCTATCTATGGCCTCAAGCAGAGTCCCCGAGCCTGGTTCCAGAAGCTTTCCCAGCTAATTGAACGACAGGGGTTCAGAAGATCAAATGCGGACCATTCACTGTTCATCCAGAAGACCCCTAGAGGTACAGTTGTTGTCATGATATATGTTGATGACATCTTGGTTACAGGAGATGGTGCTCAGGGAATTGAGATAACCAAATCCATGTTGGGAAGCCAGTTTATTACGAAGGATCTGGGCACGATACGATATTTTCAGGGGATAGAGTTTGCAAGAAATGCACAAGGGATGGTAATGACTCAAAGAAAATATGTCACAGACTTGCTAGTTGAAACATGAATGACTGGATGCAGACCGTCAAGCACACCTATGGACCCAAGCATGAAGCTGTACGATGATGATACCGAAGAGGTGGACAAAAGAAGGTACAGAGAGATGGTGGGTAAGCTCTTATACATTACTATAACTCGACCGGATATTGCATTTGCAGTAAACCGGGTGAGTCAATTTATGGAGCAGCCTAGGCAAGTTCTTATGGATGCCTTGTATATGATATTGAGATATCTGAAGTCCTCCCCAGGCACAGGGTTGCTATTCAGGAAAGATACAGATCTGTCTATTTCAGCTTGTGCAGATGCAGACTATGCAGGATGTCCAAGAGATCGTAAATCTACTTCTGGATTTGCGATCTTCATAGGAAGCTCTTTAGTTTCTTGGAAAAGCAAGAAACAGACTGTTGTGGCGAGATCCAGTGCCGAGTCCGAGTACAGAGCCATGGCACAAGTAAGCGCAGAGATGATGTGGGATAGAGCAGTTTAGAAGATTTGAATGTAGATGTCTCTTTGCCTATGAATCTCCAATGTGACAATCAGGCAGCATTGTTTATTGCCAATAATTCGGCCTTCCATGAGAGGACAAAGCACATCGAGGTGGATTGTCATTATACTAGAGACATGATTCAGAAGGGCTTCATTTCTACTTCTCATGTCAGTTCAGAGGACCAGACTGCTGATATCTTCACCAAGCCATTGCTCAGAGGACCTTTCCAGAGATGTTCTTCCAAGCTGAGCATGATAGATATCTATGCTCCATCTTGAGGGGGAGTGTAGAGGTTTATATTATGTTATGATGTACTGTTCTGTATTTCCTATTTATATAACGTACGTATATGTAATTTACCCAAGGGTTTTCTCTCTATATAAGAGATCCGAGGGCTCTATAGAATAACACATCAGAGTATTGTTTACTCTAACAGAGATCAGGTTGCTAGTATATTCGTCCATAATTCAAAGGAGTGAGGCACATCTCTAAAATTGATGAAGTTGGTGAAAGTGGCAGGTCCAGGTGAAATTCTAGTTGTTGGAAAGATATTGGGGATGAATATATTATTTGTCTTTCATAGTTATTCAATATTTTTTTGATGAAGTATGAAAGTACCAAATGAATGGGGAAAAAGCAATGTGGTACCTTTATACTAGGATAAATGAGCTATATACAATTGTGCAAACTATGGGGTATCAATGATGAGCCATAGAATGAAGTTATAAGAAAGTATAATTGAAAGGATGTTGAGACAAGTTACCACAATACCAAAGAACCTGTTTGAAGTCCATACATCTTCTCACTCAGGTGTTTGATGGAAGCTTTCAGAATAAGAAGTAAAAGCCTACATATGGTCTTTTATTGATTTGGATATGGCTTATGATATCGTGTCGAGAGAAATCATGTTGAGGTTACGTACAAGGAGAGAGATATTGGTGTATGCTATTATAGGCTATTATTTTAATTGATGAGACACGAGATAAAGTCAACATGAAGTTTGATCTTTGGAAGAGAGCTCTGGAATTTAATGGTTTCCAGCTAAGTACAAACCAAGACAAAAGTGTGAGTTCATTGTCAAGGAAGTAAGAGATGCGGCATAAGTAAAGCCTGAAATATATATTTTATCTTAAAAATGATGCTTTTAAATACTTCGATTTAATTTTTCAACTGGGTGAAAGAATTGATGAGGATGCTACTCAGAATTAATACAAGGTGTATGAAGTGGAGAGGAGCTTCAGATATTATTTGTGGTAAGAAGATACATTTAAGTATAAAAATAATGTTGCAAGTTTCAGTGAGAACTGCAATGCTTTATAATAGCAAGTAGTGGACAATTAACAGTTTGGAATGTGCAGTAAATGTTTCAGCTGAGATAAAGACACTCCGACAAATGCATGACTACACAAGGAAGGATCAGATTCATAATGAATGTTTCAGATGAAAGGTTGATGTAGCACTAGTTAAAAGAGAGAATAAGAGAAACTTGGAAAATAAGGTTTGGCCATTGGGCTTGTGCATAAGAAGGGTACCTTGTATTTCAATTCCAAGACATGTAAAGTTAGAAGAAGATCCTTGTAAGATGCATAAGGAAAGACCAAAACTTTGCTGGAAGGAGACCACTAAGGATGAAACTTTTGAAATTGGCATAACGAGGGGAGAGTTGAATTGTGCAATTAATATATTAATTAAGATTGAAACAAATCAAACCGCAAAGTACACGGAGACTGAGGGAAACCGCTTTTCGAGGAAAATCTCCACTCATAGTTATTGTCCCTGATTTTTCGTTTGATTGCTGGATCAAAGATACAATACGTTCTTTCTGATATACTTGCGACTGCAAACGAGGGCATCAAAATGTCATGTACATTCACCCTTCCCCGGACACGCAAAGTCTTGAATTCTTGAGTAACTCAAGTATAGATTTTTGTAGGTTGTCTGACTTGGGAAGTTTATAAACTATTTATAGAATTAAAGTGGCAATTTGGGTCTAATGTGGTCACTTAGTATAAATGAGTCACATCACTAAAAGAGAAACGGGCAGAAAAAATAACCAAAGTATGTTTTGAAACATTGCATTGATAATACATTTGTCGGATGAATCAATGGCCACTCGATTAAAACATTCAATTAAGCAAACAGTATGTTAAAAACTTAAAAACTTTCCAAGTTCTAATTAAATCAGCTGTCCATTAATCAAGATATTAGTCATCTGTAGACCCGACTTAGTCGATTGAATGACAAAATGAGTCAGTTGAGACAAGATTCCAGTAACATAACAGGGACCATTTGGAATTGTAGGCCAACATAGTCCATTAAGTGACAAAATGAAGCATTAGATACTCGAAGTCTTGTACTGGGTAAATTGACGAAGTATGGAAATGGTTGATCGATTGACTAGGTATATAAAAGTAACCGTTAGATGGTTATTTTACAGAGACTTGAAGTCGTCTGAGACCGATAAATCAGCCTTTGTGATAATTATCAGTTTGAACTATTGGGTTGGTCGGCTAATTTTGCACAAAGTCTATATTTCTAAGAATATTTGATTTTAAATTGTTTTGGCTATTTTACAGCACTAATAAAAATAAAAAAAACAAAATTTTAATAATCTAATTTCTTTGTAGTTGACTGTTTCTTTTCTTCATGGAATCTTTTTTGGACAATTTGTGCATATGGCCCATCAACTGCATAAATTTACAATTTAGCCTTCAGTGGTTTTTTGTGATAATATATCCTTGTGCGTACGTCTTCCTGAAATGTCAGTCTATACAAAAGCAGATATTTTTTATGTATTTGTCATTATCAGAGGTCGTTTTTCTAAGAAAGCTGGGGTAAAATCCAAATTAGATATATTTGGAATCAAAGAATCCTTGTAGCATACACCATATAAAGCGGAAAATGCGTCATCATTTCTATTCTCAATTCTCTGTAATAAACCTGCATTTGATTGGTGCATCTCCAGGATAAGCATGATTTGTGTACATGCTTATGCTTGATGGAAAGTTTTTATAGATTCTCATTATTGGTTGTGATTTATGTTTGGGTTGTCAAAAATTTGAACTTCATCATACGAACAAGAAGTTTGTAATCAATACTTGTTAGTGAAAAATAGGACCATAGGGCTCGTTATATATGGAGTCTAGGGTTAGGGTTACAGAGAGAGAGTGACTCCTAGACAGTGAGCCGCCCAGAATATCCCTCCAAATAAGGGTTAACAGTTCAACTCTCAACACTCCCCTTCAAGCTGGAGTGTATATATCAATCATACTTAACTTGTTGCAACATTTCTCGAATTGCATGCGTGCGAGTGGCTTGGTGAATGTATTTGCAACCTGCCCTCTAGATGGTACGCTTTGAGTACAAAGCAACCTTCTCTGTGTCAGATCTTGAGTGTAGTGGCAATCGACCTCCACATGTTTTGTGTTTTCATGGAACATGGTGTTGTTGGGTATATGCATTGCCACATGGTTGTCGCATCTGAGTTCCATGGTATTACTGGGAGTGATATGAAGATCTGTGAGTACGAATTGATGGGAAGGGTTGGACGTCGGGCGGCCAAGTGACGTAGAAGGCAGCGACATCGATAATGGCAACGGACAAGAAGGATGAACAGTGGAGAAACCGCAGGAGGGAGGGGGGATTGGCTCTGATACCAAGTAGAAGTTTGTAATCAATAGTTGTTATTGAGAAAGAGGATCCTAGGGTTAGGGTTATACAGATGTGACTCCTAGATAATGAGTCGTCCAGAATATCACTAGAATTAGGGTTAATACAACTCTCAACGGAACGGAAAATTATTTAGTTTGAATTATAAATGTACTAAGCCTTCTCCCACTATTTAGTTTGAATTATACGAACAAAAAATCAAACTGCATTTAATTGTTGCATCTCCAATATTAGCATGATTTGTACATGCTTATGCTTGATGGAATGTTTTCATAGATTCTTATTATTGGTTGTGATTTATATTTGGGATGTTTTTTATTTTACGCAGTACGAGTTTGTAGCTGAAATTTCTGTCTGGCTCTTCTATGTTTCTTATAATGAAGTTTGAATTTTTTTTGTTCGTATAAATTTTCAAACACAGAGATCTCTTCCTAGCTGTTTTAGGGTTTCATTTCACTATGAGAATTCTTTGTGAAAGAAATTCATTTAAAAATATTTTATAAAAAGTACACACTAAGAGAGTGAACAAGAATAGTCATCTCCCGCCATTCCCTTACCTAAAATTTCAGATGAAAAGACACTAACAATAATAATAATTCTCATCACAAACAAAAAAATTACGGAATCACGATCACTAACCTCTATGAACCACCTTATGCTTTTCCAAAATAGTAAATAATAACATTTGTTATTATCATCTATGTAAAAACTCAAGCTGCAAATGCATTTTCAAATGCAGCCTTTCTGTAGAATGGAATTACCATCTTATGCTGCAATGGGAAAAGAATAACAATTTTTTGTTGGACGAGCAATGTAAGGTCATAGAATGAAAAATGGGAATAAAGTGGTTTATTTTTCTATCAGTAGAGCTTGGTCTAAAGTACCAGTGCCTAACTCGACACAAACCAACGCAGTGTCTTCTTATCGGAACAAGGTCGGTGAGAATGTGAACTGCTACTCAAAATAGGCCTCTATCTAGTACCATACTGTCCAGAGTTGGATATAATCATTCTTCCCAATAGACATATTCGTCGTAATTTTTATTCTCCTTTTGGCTTATCTGAATGCAGCATCTTCTAAGGGTAGTCCCAGTCATAGCTATACTTTCTGACAAACAAGCTTTCAGACCTGTTGCAAATGCCAATGAGGTCGAAGATGTATTCGACGCACCATTGGAGATGTTCTTGAAGGTCCATTCTTTGTGAATCTTGCTACGAGAATCTTGTTTCCTACTATAACCTCCTGTTGATTCTGGTTATAATGAACACAGGATGAAAACAGAAGATGCGAAGAAAGGGAGTGGATGGGGTCCAAGTTCTTTGTTCATTACTTTGACTACGAGACGGACGACGAGAGGAAGTTTGTTATCTGGGGCTTGACCGCCAGTATATTGGTTAGAGCTGCGTCGATTGTTTACGGGAGACTGCCTGCTTTTGCGGAGCTAAATCCTGTATGTCAAGTGCCGGGAATTCTCGACGGACAGAACTCCCTGCCATGAAATTCCCAATCAGGAATAGTGGATCTTTTCTCTATGTGAATGAGCACATGCTCATTCTTACCTTCACTCATTTTAACACAAAGATGAAGAAGACAAACAGCATGCTATTTATACATCGGTGAGAAATGCATGAAGATATCAGCATACAAAATGCGAGCCTTAGGATTTGTATGCCTCTGCATTAATAGCTCCATCATCTATAAGTATAAGATTGGAATTTATATTGTAACATGCATCACTGAGCCTAATGAACAGCAACTGTCTTTCCTGTCCATTCGCTCATGTGCCTTATGCAGTCTTTAAGTATACTATAGTTTATAAACATCTCTGGAAGATTAATGGTTTTGAAGAGAATGGGTAGATGTTTTAAAGTGGAAGTGGATTCTTCTCGTATCTAACAGAGAAATGGTTTCCACACCTAAAGATATATCCTAAAACCTGATTTCGCAGTTGACATGACAATCCACCATGGGTTACCTCACAAACCTCCTTTTTTTTCTCTTTCATGTGGGTTCATTTTTCTTCTCTTTTTTAATACATTAAATAAGTCATTTCTCTTTTATCTATTCTAAAAAAATAATATAACGACAGCTGATGATTTTCAAGGCCTCAGTTAGCCCTCGACCATCAGGACTAGTTATGGACGAGTCAAAGAGAGTGGAAGCAGGACAAGGACCGGATTTGGCTAAGACCTACCAGCTTTGCCTTTAGGCAGATCATTCCTCTCCGAGCATCATTCCTCTCCTTGCTGTCGAGCGAGGCGTTGCACCCGCATTGTTGCAACTTTGAGCCCACTCGCTGCGACAGCCATTTATAAAAAAAAAAATATAAACTAAACTTTTACCTACTTTTCCAAACTTTCATATAATAAAAGGGAAAAATGGGGCTGCCCCGGCAGGGAGGCTTCTACCTCATACCGATCACAAGGGGAGGTTCACCAGGGGTCAGAATTCGATCCGTTCCGAAAAGAATGAAATGCTTTTTTTCGGCATGATCCTCAGATTTAAGGATTTGCAGGGGGCCGACAAATTCATTTAAGAATGAACAAAAATTTTCGAACCATTACCGATCCAACTCTAATCAAAAAGTACTGCATACTTTACGATTTTTTTTTCCGTTTGTTAGGCAATTACGGTTTTTTTGTTATCGAATCTTGTACGATTGGACGTCGACATCCTTAATTAGAATAGTTGTGATTTCATGCATTTCAAACATATATATAATATATCCGACCATAAATCTATTAGTTATTTAGCCGGCAACAATATATCTTCCATGCATATCTCTATGGATTTAACTTGAGTCCGTTCATTTTTCCCAAAATTTTCACACAAATTTTCGAAGAAATGCAAACAAAGAACACGAATTTTCACACAAATTCTAACAGAAGAAATGCGAATAAAATTCGATCCGAATGAAAATATTCAGATGGAGAGATAACAGATGAAATGCAAACAGGTGCAATAAAGAACATGACGAAGTAATCTAAGAAAAAGGGATGCATGCATGGGAGGGCTACGTAAAAAGAAGAAGAAAACAATTTAATAATATAGGCGAGGGGATTAACGTGATCACGGAGGAGGCAGAGCACCCCTGCACAGTTTGATGGGATTGCATCCCCTCGAGTAATGCGGATTGGCAATCGCATGGGGACGGCAGTTCTCTCCGGTGACGCCTGGACGGCACGGGATCCTATCCTTCCCCATAGCACCGTATCCGATGCCGACGTACTTGGACTTCTCCATGGACGTGGCTGTGTTGTATTCGGAGTTCCCTCCTTGCGGAACCGGAGGCATGGGATCGACGTCCTTCGTGAACACGACGTCGTTGCTTGCGACCTTCAAAACTCGGCCGTCGGCGGAGATCATGGACGCACAAACAAGTCCGAGAAGGAAGACGGCTCTCATCACTGCCATGACTATAAGTTACTTGAGATCTAGTATGTGATTAAGTTGAGTTGCTGTTGTTGATGCATACGATCAATAAGACCCTATCTATGTATCTATTTATAGGCACACGCAGACGTGCATGCATAGATCAGATTGGGATTCGACCAGAAATGCCGCTAACGAATTGTTCAACGATCTCTCCTTCCCGAGATCATCGTTTATTGTTACTTATCTCCTTTTTGGACTATAACAATACTACGATTTTTGGATTTTTTTAAGGATATGAACTACATATCATAACGAATTATCGTCGTATATTTTTATCCAGTGCCAGAAACAAGAACCCGTTCTTTCTACTCCTTGCTTTTAATATATATATATATATATATATTATAATCAAATTAATCATTCTCATTATAATATTAAATTAATTTAATAAATATGAAATATTAAAGTTGTAATGTTATTTATTCTCTAAATATTCACTACAACAAAATCGAGTTATAGTGAAGGTTTTTTCAAAATCCATCACTAAATTAGTTGTTGTTAAATATATAACGATGACATTACTTGTTGCGAAATTATTTTTCGTATTCGAAATTAGCGATGAATATCATATATGTGTTATATCATTAGCAACGGTCCACGTATCGACGCTTTTCCGTTGCTATTTTCAAACTTTTAATTAATTATTTGCAATGAATAATATCGTCATTATATATTTAACAATGGCTAATTTAATGACGGATTTTGAAAAAACTATCACTATAACTCAATTTTGTTGCAGTGATTAGAACATGTTATTAGTTATCCACTACCTGATGAATTATCTAATTTTGTTTAATAATTATATATATATATATATTGAACTCTGAAGGTGAAGATCAACATACAATAATTCTCGACGAAAAACAACGATATTCCTTGCAAGTCAGATTGCTCAATGAGTTGCCACTGCTTGGATCTTTACGAATTCATGTACATTGCCCCAACGTCCCAAGGGAGTCTAAAAAAATTTGGAAGCTCCTCGCATCAACTCTGGCAAACACAAGTTCCTTCCAAATATATCTTTCGATGATTTCGAATGAATAAAAAAGAGATGGTCAATATCCTTCACATCCTCTCTGCATCACTTATCAGAGTCATCTTAGATGCCAAACAATCTAGCTCGATGCACAGTTGTCAACACTCGTTACCCAACAATCACTAAAAAGCTTGACCTCTCGTGGGATATTTCAAGTCCTTGGAGGAAGAGAAAATAAGCTTTGAAGAATTAACAACAAATGAAACCGATTCCCAATATCGAAAAACATTCCAAGAACAACTTGGCTCTGATACCATGCTGAAATATGAAATGCGGAAGCGAATTAAAGCAAGAACAAGATAAAATGAAGACTTTGATTTTACGTGGAACCCTATACTCCCTAAGGAGCGGGATAAAATCACGGGAGAACCACCTCAAAGAGTTGATATTCTATTAATCTTTCTCCAAGGTTACATTGGATATTGAGCTCTTTATATAGTCCCATCAATGTGACCAAAAGTCACAAGTCCAAGATGTGGGACAAACACAACCCAAACAAGACCATTCTTCAACATTTGCTATTAGGTTGACTTTGATCATTTGATCCATTTTAAGTTTTATGAATATTGTAGTCTCATTTTCAAAAGATTATAGTCAAACAAATAATACAAGGAATACTCATAAGCTATAGTCATTGATTCACTCGAACTTCTTATTACCAAATGACTAAATAGGTCATGCTCGGATACAAATTTTCCCTTGTCATATAAATTCTTATTCCTTTTAACTGAAATGCACTTATTAAATCAAAATTCAAATTCTTTTTGGAGCAAAACTGAAATAAGTAAAAAAGTTTGTTGTATGCTTGGAGGATGTAATGTAACACCCTAGAAATTTTCCTTTCCAAAGGTCGTAAAGGCCACAATATACCCAAAAGAAGTGTATTATCGCAAGATTTCCAAGAAGACCAAGAAGGCACGATTCCAAGTTTGGATGAGGGAGTTATGTCCTTTTTAGTGAAGCAGAGTCAAGGACATTGATGGCGATCAAAGTTTCACGAATTAGATCTCTCTCACACAAGTAGGTTATATTTTGGATGATTTTTGGTATTGAGAATGGCACCCACCTGCCTCTTGAAACCCCTTGAATGTCCATTTAGCACTCCATTCATCCCTTCCATCTCTAACCTAAGTTCCTCTTCTCTCCACTCATCTCCTCCTCTTTTCTTCTTCCCTAAGAGATACAAAGGGATGACTCCTCTATTGGGAAGCCATAGAGCTTGTAAGCTTCACATCTACGAGAGAAAGAAGAGTGTCATGCGAGGGGAGGGCACTCCTCATGTCTGATAATGAATAACTTCGACTTAAAGGCCAAAGCATTTCCCATGTATAGGTAATAACTTCATGGACTTTATCTCTCTAACTTTTGCATACCTTGTAATTTGTAGATCATTTTGGGGTGAATGTCATATCTGATCATACCACAGGACACCCTCTTGCTATGGTAGCCTTGTTCTTTATCTGTTTAAAATGATTTCGTCAATTCTATATGATTATGTGGATGTGTGTTATGTAGTATGGTTATAAATGATGGACTCATCTATGAAGGAAGTGGAACGAGATAGGAAGGGGAACTGCATAAACAACGTGGAAATTGTCATACACCGACTCTGGTGTATTGGAACTAGTGTGGGTGCACCAGTACATCTATGTCATGAAGGATTCGACAATCACACATTGAGATCTGAGGTTTATGGTGTAGCTGTATAGGCCTTAATGCACCGGTACACTGGGAGAACAACTTAGAAACATTCTTGAAGTGATTTTACCAGTGCCGATACAACATGAATCAAAGGTATCGATCTGTGGTGGAAAGATGTACTAGTGTGCACCCTCCACGCCATTATACTAGGACTTGGAAGCTAGTCTTATATTGATACTCAGTATGTATACCAATGCAACGAGACTTTGGAGTATGAAACCCATGGAGGTGATTGTCTTGGTCGAACATATATATCACGATATGCCAGGATGTATATAATCATGCCTAATGGTGATGTACTAGTACACTAACGTGTATATCGATGCAGTAGAAGAAAAAGAGTAAGATCTTGTTGATGTTTTTGATAAAACTGATATGTGGGAAAGAGTCACGTTTGTGCTTGGTTTTTGTACTAATCTTGTGATTATAGTACTAATATCATAGATGGTTAGGGTTGGGGATTTTCTTCTAATTTTCAAGTTGCATGTAAGAAAGATGGAAATGCTTGATCAAGCTCGCTCTTGAACCTAAATTGAATAGCCAACGAAAGAGATGTTTCGGGTATGTTAGCACTTGATGAGATGCAATGTTGAGGTTATTAATAACCCTTTAGGTGTAAATCCCAGTGCATTGGTATTTTTGTATAGGGTACCTGAAGGATATGGTTAGATCCTCAAGCGCATCACGGAAGCGTGAGCATCGTATCGAATACGACGAAGAACGACTAGTCGGACTAGTTGTTCTATGCAACGAAAATTAAAATTTTTCTATGCGACGAAACCACATGATCCAAGAATATTTCTTGGATCGTTTCGTCTAAACCACAAACAAGTAATAGGATTACCTCTTAAAGCGTGGTTGCGATCGAGTCTCTAAACGAAGAGACTTCCTGTCTCATGTCCGATCCGACGGAGGAGACGCTTGCGAGCGCGGAGATGAACCGCGTGCTTCTCCCAATCCATGTTGATGATCCAAGCGGTGATCTCCTGATCTCGACACACGAGATCCATCGTCTTCTTCACGAGCGAGGCGCACCGAAAGAGACAGAGATCCACGAGCAAACGATCGGGCAGCATAACGACAACGCTGCGGCAATGGAGACTCTCTCCAGGGCATCCATGGTGGACGACCATGAGAGAGGAAGAGAGAGTAGGCGTGTAGAGAGAGAGAGAGTTGTTGTCTCTCTTGTTGTGTAAAGAAGAGCAAAGGGGTGCCTCTCCTTTTATAACATTTTGGGATCCATGGATCTCAATCCATGTGACAACACAAATCCAATGGTTCACATTGATTTGTGTTTCTTTCAGTGGCTAAGATTTATGTTGGTAAAAATCAACAATAATTAATTTAATAAAAATCAAATATATATATTAAATATAATTTGATTTATATCAAATCAATCTCTATTGAAGAAATAGGAAAGGAGGCAAGCCTCCTTCCAAGAATGGAGTGGACGGCCACCACATTCCATGTACGAAATGTGGTCGTCCACCCTCCATACAAGGAAGGTGGCTCCTTCTCCTTTTATTCCATGAGATACACTATCCCATTAATTTCTTCAATATTTGCAACAACTTTTATTGTAAATTATTTCAAAAAATAAATCCAATTTATTTTGTGAACATTGTAATCATGTCATTGGAAATTTTTGTGAATCACATTCACAACCCAAAATAAAATGTAAATTACATTTTCAATTTAATATCCAATGTGAATCCAATTCACATTAACATTTAATTAACAGATGTAAATTACAAATAGCTCTCTCTTATATATTATAAATCACATTTATAATATATATATGACTAATATGGATATTGCTATCCACATTATTCATATCCATGATAATTAAATCACATTTAATCATCTTGGATCTCTTTTCTCATGTGCCCAAATAATATGAATCACATTCACATTATTTATATCTTTGATAATCAAATCTAATTTAATTATCTAAGATAACTCTCTTTATAATATGAATCAAATTAATATTATTTATGATAATTAAATCACATTTAATTATCCATTTTCTCAATGCTCAGATACATATTATCAACAATGAAATTATCCTGAACCCTTTCAAGGATAATGCGCTTTCTCCGCGAATACTTGGAGATAAGGACATGGTGATTGTATTGTTCTACGTATAGTGACATGGATATTGAGATCGTATCTCAAATCTAGATCACGGGCCTCCCATAGATGCTTGATTAAATCAAGACCGCAAATCTAATCTTCTCATTGCATCTGAATCACATTCAGATCAATGTCCAACATTTGGACTAAGATCAGATTACTTCTCTACCGAGAGGAGTCACTAAAATCTAGACCCGTTTCATCACTACCTAGGAACTGAAGCGTCGTGGTTATACAATCGTTTATGATCACATCACCCTCAGGTATTCCCAATACATGTACATCCTGCATACTTGAAGACTCAGATTAAACCTGAAGTATTGGATCAACTTTATACTGTCTACTTCATGGTTTTATCAGTAAGTTTCTCATTCGATCATTGAGAGTTGGTATCGATCATATACTTTCCAAAAACATACATCATACCTAGGTCTTGATCATATAATTTCCAAAAGTATATATCAAACCTACAAATTCAGTCAAGCTTCCAAAGTGAGACGACCGTGCGCACGGAATTTGATTCTTCCCAATATCTCATGAGAGAGCTCATGTCTTCCGGTTCAGTAACTGAACCTGTACGATCCCTTTGAGAGATCGTATTACTCGTATGCCCTTATATGCATACCAGCGCACCGGTGTAGAGACCTTGGTTAGGTCATCAACCTATTGGTCTGCCAAATGTACATACTCAAATATATAGTAACACATCTGTCTCCGGTCAGAGGATGCATGCATGTATCATGACAGCATACGATATAGGACTTTGGTTATCTTGATCTCATTAAGTCAACTCCTTGACCTAATTAATCTAACACCTACGAATCTCTATTCCTATGCAGAGGACCTGCATCAAGAGGTCGGTCAGATATCAACCTTTAGAGATAAGGATTGCCATCTCCTACTCAGGTTGGAGATCATCTCTTAACAATCATTTGACGGTGCTTGATGAGTCCTCAATCTAACTCTTTAGATATTCATCCAAGCACCAGCCTCTATGATTCGTGATTCAACTGTATGATCATCAAGATGGCCATGGTACATAACCCTAATTGTACTAAGGAACCTATTATGCAAATTATTTATTCTTCATTTTAGATCAGGGAACGATATTTGCAATAACATTTATTGCATAATAGCTCGTCGTGGGCTCGCATGTCCAACAGTACCTACATGCATGCCTTTGTGATAGTATTTCTACTCTTGAATTTGATGATGACATGAGGATCTTAAGTAAATAATGGATTAGCTTTCTCTTATGCAATCCATGGATGAAAACCGAGATAAATACTTTTGAGTAAAGTACGATAAGGCATGCAGAGGATGAGAGATAAATATTGAATGATGGGTGCATAACTCTGTGGTTGGCTAAATATATAGTGAGTTTCTTACTTGAGGAGCATTACAGAGTGGAAGAGTGGTAAATACTCTAAAGAGATTTGAGTGATTATACATGTGAATTTTCACTATACGGATATGTACCCGGTGAAGCCTTCTCCCAATTTACATAGAAGTTTCCAAATTTATCACAACTAAAACATGAACCACGTGAATATTTTATATTTTTCACTTGAAGTTCATGTCTAAAGGTCCTAGCTATTTCAAGTCATCTACCCATATTGGATTCACCATCTTCCTCAACATAAAAATAATCTATTTTTTATATTTGTTTTGAAAGATCCTGCTTAATTTTAAGTTTTGTTGGCAGGTCCATCACTCTCTTCATGGTACCATTCGTCCTCCAATATGTCATGATGCCAACTCTGGGTCATTTGATCTTCCTAGTTACTTAATCTGGTTACTTACTTGTAACTTTGTTTAATGATATCAACTAACAATCAGAAATAAATTGTAACATACAATATTCATCACATTTTCAGTCACAATATGAATGTTTACTTAGAAAACTATCTCAATTTTTCATTTAAATGTATATCAATATGAAGAAATAATCAAAAGGACTATTAATTATTTGAACCTAGAGTCAATGAGAAGTGGCTGGCTGGCAACTAACCCTGTAGTGGTGCGCCAATGCTTGTTAGGATTTAGGAAAATACATGATAGAAGTAAATGGTTGCCCAATAGCGAAGAAAAGAAAAAAAAATAAATATTGTAAAATTACAAAAAAAGTATAAAAAATTGTTATGTTTATCTATTTTCATTTTTTTGTACATTTTCTCATATCCATTCTATTCCAAATTAGGGATCATTCCATTCAACATGTCCTCACTTATCATGAAATTTGAAGGGATGGATACTCCGAGATTGCATGTTGCATTGACCAGATCTTATATCATCACATGTTACCTCAACCAATCCTCCAGTTACACCCCAACCATTTTCATTTATATTTTTATTCCTAGCTTTTAAACCATCAACATGTTGAATAAGGAAGCCCTCCATTCTCGAGAACCCAATTGCTTAAAACTATAGGCTTGTCGCCATTTATTTTTCTTTACTAACGGCTTAAGGTTGTTATCTTGACACAATCACCACTTCTTTTCGCGTGTGCCTGCATGTGGCATGGCAATATATTATTCGCTTGATGGCCTAGGTTTGGCATGTTATACGAATTTCTTCTAACAATCATATATATATTACATGTTCAACTTGTAGTGTCTACTCCAATTCATCCTTATTGCAATGGACAAAACATAGTTACTATTGCACCCACTTAAAACCATGTTATTTATTATATAATCCACCAACTATCACATAATATAGTAATTATACAATTTGGTGTATCCATCTTTAACTTGCTTTGACACTATGCAAACATAGTATCACATCTAGTAATCACAAACTGCGGTAGTATCTTATAAGTAGTAGAGGCTACTATTAGTCAACCTAAGCTTAAGCATTTTGGGTTGTGGTTAATGCTCTAGTTGGGCCCAAAGCCCAACAGGTTGTCTGGGCCAGTAATCCTCGATAATGGAGCGGGTTTTGTGCCCATGATGTTAGAGATGCTATTAGAGCATATTCCCTTCAATAGTGGAAAGAGCTGCGAAGAGGTGGAGCCACCCCTACTGGTGAGTTAGGAGGAAAGAGCTACTCAAGAGGTGAAGCCACCATTTTTACTAGGAATCGATAGCCATTGCTCAACAAGGATATTGCAAATATAAGTAGGGGAGATTGTAGAATCCCAAGCATAGTATCACATCTAGTAATCACAAAGTATGGCAATAACTTATAAGTAGTGGAGGCTAGTACTAAACAACATGGGTTTAAGCATTTTGGGTTGTGCTCAAGGGTCTGGGCTAGTTGGACAGGGCTAAGGGCCTAGGACGCTGCAAAATTTTACTAGAAAGTGCCCTTTATAGAAGTGATATTCCAAAAAACACTATAATTTTGAAAAGAACAAATCAAAAAGTATAAAATGATGAACAATTGATATGCCTCATGTCAAAGGTGGGTGGAGTATGCTAAGAATCACATGTTCATCGACGACAGAGTTCCACTCATCCTAGTAGAGCATTACTCAGGTTTGAAACATCACATATTAACATTTATATTAGCACATAAAGAAAAATTGGCATGCCTCATACCATAGGTGGGTGAAGCAAGTAAAAAAACACACGTTTAGCGATGTCAAAGCCATCCTTACCCAAGTATAACTATGATCATATTTCTTCCTTATGGTAATATTAATATATGGTAGAAGGAATTTGAAAGATAGTTTATATTAGTACCTTCTACCCGAAGGTTGCTTGGAGAGTTCATAACTTTCTCCTTCTCCTCTTCTTCCCGATATGTTTTGTTTGTGCTTCTTCAACACCTTCATTTCCCTCTCTAAATATCTTAACCATAGCCGTGTAGGTGGAGTATACAATGGATGGGTAGATAATAAAAGGGCAGGAGGTATTTATGGACCTCCGCCCTGCCTACACAACAATCCACTCATCGGCCAGTTATCGAGACAAGCAAATCATTGATCATTTGCTATACGATAAAATGACATGACATAACTGTCATCACCCAACAAATTGTGAAAATCATGGGCTATCTATCCCATGATATTGTCCATATATATCACGCGATTTGTTAATGACACTTAATTAACTCTAATTAAAATTACACATAAGGTTATGACCAGCATCCACTAATTCATATGTATCACATATAGTGTCCTTGATTGCAATTACTTTCCTTGATCATGATGTTTCTTTTTAATGACACATGTTAAGGTTAATAATGATTTAAAAAATACTAATTTTTCTTATTTCAACAATTTATAACAATTTGTAAAGACTTTTCTATTGACTTGAAATGAGTTTTGCTAGATTTGACTTGTCTAGCCGGTTTCGATGATAGTAAGACATATAGGATCTAGTAAAGTTAAATTTAGAACTTTACAAAATATACAACTATGTTGAGATTGCAAAAGGCTGTCTAAAATGGTCATTACTTAATATTCTTAGGAATTACATATTTTACAGTTGTTAAGCCCCTGGTTATCATGATCATCGTGTTTATGTACTTTAAGGCACTTTCAGATCCCTTCATCTTCTGAGAAATATTTACATAGATAACTTGGAATTTTCACCTTCGATTTGGAGTGTTATTTGTTCTCTCTCACGTATCAACGCTCGAATGGTGTAAAGACACATTGGATTCAACTTCATGCACATTAAAGCGAAACTCCTACTCATATTATTTGTTTTCTTTCATTATTCAGAATATGTTATTTCATTTATAGTTGGATTTTTAGATAACATATGGACATGTTTATCTATGATAGAGAGAATAATATCCTGCAACAAATCAAAGTAAATTTTTGTCTACACAGTTATAATTTGCAACATTAAGGTACTCAATTTCCATCACTTCAATTGTCTTTCTTGTAATCTTTAATTTAATGAAATAAATGTAGCTTAAATATAAGATTTCACAATTAAACAGTAATCGACAAAAGTACATTGTAGATTTTTTTTAAGAATTGAACATGAAACTGGCAATTTTGAACAAATGAAAAGATATTTAAAATGAATATCTAAATAACATATAAGTAGAAAATAATATTGAATATATAATCAGCATCTAAAAAAACAGTTCGTGCTTTCAATGGGACTAAATAGAGTAAAAAATTAATATCTTGATCAAGGTTAAAAAAAAGATAAGGGCTTTTTTTGAGAAAGAATAATTAGCAACTGACTATGGTTTTAACTAGAAAAAAAAAAGCTTGGTAAGATTGTGGTATGGCCAAATCAGAAACAAATCACCAATTAAAAAATGAGATAAAAAAGGCTAATAAAAAAAGCCCAACAAATAACTCCAATGACAGTGATGGTAAATCAATGATTAAGAGTCCACAAGCTTGACCATAGCTCTAACACCATTGTAATAGAAGTATATCACGATCAGAACGAGTCATACATTATATCTTTGTTCATACTTTATGTATACCTTATTCATCAAATCAACTGAAGAAAAATGAGAGATAAACCACACTGAACATGTAACATTATCATCGAATTTAACACATCCCAAAAAAGAGTTTTAATTAGATGAGCATTTGTGCAAAAATCGCCAACCTTACGAGGATGTCCATGCAAACTTTTTAAAAGTATGAGGATAGAGAATTAATACTGAATATTTACAAAGGTATATACAAAAAAACCCAACGTTCAAAATATTTGTCGACAACTCCAAAATCCAAACTCCCGAGGAAAATTCGCGTATACCCCCGGTCATAAGTCTTTTTCGCCTTATACGGTGGGGAAACTTTTTTTGTTAAGTACCCTATGGAAGCCGCATCTTGAACAGGCGGCTTCTCTCAATAGAAGCCGCCTTTTCAAGATGCGACTTCCATATGGAAGCCGCATCTTGAAAAGGCGGCTTCCAAGGGAATAGCCACAAAACAGCAAGCCACAGTCTGTGGCTTGCTGTTTTGCAAGCCACAGACTATGGCTTGCTGTTTTCCAACAAAATATATGTTCAACATCGACATCACCATCAACATCGATCGTATGGTTGGAAATCTTCCGTGTCATTCAACATCTACTTTATCGAAGATTTGAATTCCATGCATTTAACAGAAGTCAGAAGTGGAAAATTCAACAACAATGCTTAACAGTTAATTAAGTTTAAAAGTTACATTGTTTACATGAACATGAAACAAGTACTATTCTACATTACAACTCATTTTACATCACATGTGTCGCCTCCTTCGTGTGTAATGACGATGTAATGGGGCTTCTTGAGGAAGTATTGTAGTGGGCTCAACTGAGAACGAAGACAATAGATTAGCACGATCAATGTGCTCAATTTGTGAGATTTCTTCGTCAACCATTACATCATAGTTCAGTGGAGGTAATGAGAAATGGCGATGTGATGGTCCAGTCTCGCTATGTGGTCTATCTCTCATCGGTGCAAGTGGCGTGTGTTGTAATCCTTCGGTATCGCGTTCAACAACTGGAGTTTGATATTCCACCCCCGAAGCTTGTACGTCCTCGACATGGGGGTGTGTTCGTCCTCCTCGAGTTCTGCGTACACGTCCATGTCGTCTACCACGTCCTTGTTGCTATGAAGATGTGCCATCTGTCGCTAGTCCCTCGGCATCCTGTTCATCTTCATGGATTCCATCCCTGAATTGTCGCTGGATAGAGTCATCGAGAAGGCGACGAGTGTCTGTCACCAATCGGATCACATCCTCATTAGGTCCCACAAGGTGAACAATCTCATCTAGCCGTGTCGCCTGCAAAACAAAAAATAAACTCAATATCTTCATTATAGAAAAATTTTATCAACGGAAATGATGCTAACATACCACCAAATCGAGCACGCATCCATGTCTCCCTATAAATCGTCGTGTGATGCGGTTGTACCACGCCATATAATCCGTAGATACGGCTTGACCTCCATGGCCAATTGGTGTCGTTGCCAACACGTAGTCACGTCGATTGTTCCACATCTGCACATAGTTTGCATGGAATTGCACCCAATCGACGGATGTCTTCCCTCGGAGATCATGCTGTGAAGATGTGTAGATGTATCACACTGTACCGGGATCTCTTGGACCGAACCAAATTGGCGTAGGACTCTATCTGGCACGTACAACTCCACGATACAGAAATGAATGAGAGGTACCCTGGCAGTGTATAGGTCCTGCCCTTCTAGGCAATATGCAGGGAGAGAGCTCATGATCTCAGTGGTATATGGTTCCCATATAACCTGTTACATAAAGGTTACATAAGTAGTGTCATGAAAAAAATTAAATAAGATAGAAAGTTGTAGTTAATTTGGTACATGATCAGGAATCTGGAGATCAAATGCATCCCTGTAAGGTCGTACAACATGGGTAGGCTCTGATGTGACATCAAACTCTGCTCTCCAGCGACAACCTAGTGGAGTACCGCGCCACAACGGACGTCTATGTACCACCGGCGTGATGTGAGGAAATCGTTCCCATGCCCATAGCTGCAGGAGGATGAGCGAGCCACCAATCTCTATTGTGTCTGTCCTCGAAGCCACACACATGTGTCTGTAAAGGTAGGTAAACAAGCAGATCCCCAACTATAAGCTCCACACACTGATAAGTCCTCCAAAAGTGGTAAGTAAATCAAGGACACCTCGTTCCCTGACTTGTCAGGAAAAATAATCCCGCCAATCAACTGCAAAATGTATGCACGTGCGTGTATGATGATCATATCTGCATCTGCACCTGCAGGGAGCTCTGAAAAGTTGTCCCGAAGCCATGTCATCCGTAGGCGAGCACCATCAATATCCGGTCTATGTGGTCGAATGCCCAACAATCTCTCACAAAGATCCGCCCAGCTCGGCGAAGTCGTCTGCCCAATCACAGCAAGCCCATCTATCTTCAATCCCAACAAGACAGCAACATCTTGGAGAGTAATCGTCATCTCCCCGTGACGCATATGGAAAGTATGCGTCTCTGGTCTCCATCTCTCTACCAATGCAGTCAACAAATGCCAGTCCAACGAAATAAACTCTAGCTGCAATACCCCAAAAAAGCCCGCTCTGTATATGTGCTCCACCAATCTCTCATCCAACTGTACCCGATGAAGTGCACCCTCTCGTCGCCTACAACGTAGCCACCTGGATACCTGTAAAGCGACAATGGGAAAGTATTTAGTATAACAAACATAAAGATCGTATGTTAAAAATTACCTTGATACATACATCCCCCAACCAAACTGCACGTGAACGGTGCTCGCGCTACTGGCGAAGAACAGAACGATCAGCTGGGCCCGGCTCCATCTGCATAAAAATTTCAACGGATAAGTTTGCCAAAAGAATTCATGTCATAATAAAAAAAGATACGAAATTATTCAAGAAATAGCATGTAAATTTCGATTTGGACACTTCCTCCTATTGTGACCTTCCCCCTTGCATAAACCACACTTATTTCTGTTATTAGTCGAGTGTCTTTGATTTCTTACGTTATGACCTTGTGAGTGACAAGATCCACATTGTGAGGGCACAACCGACTCTCTCATATCCATCTCGTTGTGGATACGTTTAGATTTCGGCCTACCCTTTGGCCTCAATCTAGTTGGGTTGGGGATTACAACTTCATGTTCAAATTTGGGCCACTTATCTTTATCACCAATGGAGAAGAAAATACCATCATAAATTTCTTTCTGTGCATTCCACGAGTACCATGGACCCACATACTCTTCCACGTCCACATTCAAATGTGACATGACGGCACAAGCATGTGAGCAAGGAATCCTGTGTACTTGCCATTTCTGACATGTGCAAGAAAGATCACTAAGTAGCACTGTATGCTTCTTCCCTCCTTTCAAACCGAATTGTGTCAATCGTTGCCCCGTGATAACCTCATAAAGATGTAGTGGAGCACCCCTTATTCGAGTAATGCGATGACTGTTGCTACGGTTCACCCATGCTTTCAACTTACTCGTGGCAAATTTTGTGAATCTGTCACCTTGCGCTATCATAGCCAATGCCTCCGAATGTCTTTCGTAGAAGTAACCAATGCAATTGTACTATATTTTCAGCACTAGGGCGGCAACTGGCAAACACCTTGCATCTTTCAACACTGCATTGTAGCTCTCGGAAAAGTTCGTAGTGGTATAACCGAGTCGGTATCCACCATCAAACGCTATGGTCCATTGCTCTTTCGGACAAGCATGTATATCAAACCACTTGGGAGCATCTTCTTTCCATTCCTTCAACTTATCCATGTACATCTGCCACTTGGACTGCGAGTATACACTCCCAGCCCGCTTGATCATCTTCTTCATCATTTGATTCTTAAATACGTCGTTGAAGTTGCTCGCAACGTGACGTAGGCAAAACCTCCAATACACATATGGAGGATGAAACTGCACAGCATCATTACGTATGGCTTCACAAATACCAGGTGCAGGATCAGATAACAAACAAATGGGCCCTGGACGATCCCTAGAAACATGAAGTCGCAGCGTCTCCAAGAACCACACCCAACTGGGTTCATCTTCCTCGTTGACAAATGCAAAAGCTAGAGGAACAATGTGATTGGCAGCATCACATCCACATGCAATAAGAACCTTCTGCTTGTACCTTCCGTACATGTGAGTCCCATCAACACTAACTACAGGCTTACAGTGCCTGAAGGCATTGATACAAGGTCCAAAAGCTCAGAAGGTCCTCTCGAACGCTAGGCCAGAATCAACAGCTGTAGTATCCAAATCTGTAACAGTACCTAGAATAGAAGTTTCAAATACCCTGAAAAGGTATGGCAATTCATTGTAGGACTTGGCCCAGTCCCCATACACAATCTCTATTCCTTTGCGTATAGCATCCCAAACCCTTCTGCGATTGACCATGTAGCCATAATCCTCAGAAATCATGCCTTGTAAAACTGCGACTCTTACGGATGGTGAGACTTTTATCTGGTTAAGAAACTTCTGGGCCATGAAATTACAATCAAGTTGAGGATGATCTTGATTAGCTACACGATGCAAACATGTGTGGGGTGCATCCACCATAGAAATCACAAATTGACCATCTAGTGGACGGCGGTGACCTCGCAAATGTCATTTACAACCTCTTTCTTTCTCGCTGCAGTAGACAACCCAAACCGACTTATCTGACTCGTGCACATGAAAATTGTAATGACGCTTGATGTGAAACATCTTGACAGAATAGACCAAGTCAGCTTTCGATTTAAAGGTCATCCCGTTCCTCAACTCATCTGCAAGATTAAGTCCCTCTCCAGCATCGTAGTCACCCTCGTCACTTCTTATATAGCCATCACCACCACGGACATTATAGAATGGTATATCAGACACAATGTATTCCTCAGATTCCTCATCGTTCTCCATTTCATCTTCGGTATCATTCGCAGCCACGTCTTCATAAGTGCTCACGCGATCAATTTCTTGAGTAATTGTGTCATTCATATCAAAGGTAACAACTCCGTGACCTCGAGTTATAGGTGAAGATGCACGGGTGACAGGCGAAGATGCTCGGGTGACATTTTGGGAAGACTCATCTTGATGGGTTGCATATAAAATTGGACGGTACGATGAACCCATCATTCCTGCATACTCAAAGACATCTTGTATGTCGTCATCAAACTCAACATTCGCCAAATAACTATTGCCATTCTCCTCCATTTTGTGAAGCAATTTCAAAGTAGCAAAGTGTGTACGTTCGATCCGGAATAACGAGACAATCTTCTCCAACAGGGTATCAAACTTCATGTTCGGAACTAGCTTCAACGGTTTCATACGTCCACCTTGATAACTACCCGAATTCGTAATCGTTCCTCCGTAGTGACAGAAGCACAAAATAGCCGTAGACATCCTATACGTATCGGTACACGCACACGTCACATAAAATTTCATACTAGGGTTACTAAAAGGGATGAGGAGCTCACCTTAGGTCAATGTCGGACAACCCGATGATGGGTGAGGATGCCCTAGGTAGCAATGGAGTGAACGGAGTAGTCTTCGATGGATGGGGGAGTTGACGACGCCGGAGGGGGGCGCCTGAGGCGGGAGGGGCGACGTCGGGCTTGGCACAGGAAGAACGGAGGTCTGGAGTCGGGTCTTTGGAAGTGCGCGTGGGAGTCGGACGGAGCTCTGCTTCTGTCTATAATCCCGCAGAAGCTGCCTTTGGCAAATGCGGCTTTGGCCTAAGCCGCCTCTTCAAGAGGCGGCTATCGTAAGGATTCCTAATTGACGGCCTAAGCGAATTTTTCTCCCAAACTCCCCGTTTGTGCACCCAACGAAAAGCTTTGCCGCCAAAATCAAACAAAAAGGAATTCGACTCCGTTCCCATTCCCCGAAATCCATCAAAATTCGAAACTCCCTCTGCGAAACAAACGAATACCACACTCGTCCCCTCTTCTTCCCCTCCAAAACGCCGACCTATATGTACGCGCACGACCCATCTCATCTTCCCCACCCGACCACCGGTCTCCCGGCGTTACAAAGGCCACCAGATGGACCTCCTGCCCCTCGAGAACAAGGAGAACATCCCGCCACTTGGGCTGTCTTCTCCTCCCTCCTACTCCTCCGCTTGCAGCAGCTACAGAGATGGGAAGGGTACCAACAAAAGGAGGAGGGCGCGGGAGCCACTGGAGGACATCACCCACCTCTTCTTTTCGCCCGAGAAGCAGAGGAGGGTGGCGAAGAGGAGGGCTGTGGTCGTGGGAAGGACCCCCAGGGCGTCTGTTCTTCAGTTCCGATAGTTATATACACACACAAAGGTTCCGCCTTTTTTTCTTGTGTTGTTCTTCTCAAAGGAATTCGAGAGAATATATGGGGGAGGAGATTGATGGGTTATCATAGGATTTTCATTTTTTTATGACATGAAAAGAAAAGAATTTTCTGTGTCTCATGAGGAAAGAAAATATATTTTTTGCTGTGTCAGTTCTCTGTTTTGGAGGGTTATGTTTCTTATATTTCCATATTGTGGAGATTTAGTTCTTTTTTTGAAAGAAAAACGACCATCATATAATCTGGAATCTTCTAATCTGTCAATGCTCTTGTGCACGAGCAGTATAGTCTTCTAGTGGCCGATGGAATGCTTCGTTTCCACCACTAGTATAGTCTTCGACTTGATATTCTATTATAATTGCAGTATCAGTCTCAGATCAGTCGATCGAATTGCTTCCAAAACTGATGGATCGAGATGATGATAGATCAGATAAGCAAGCAATTGATTAGAAAGATACAATTGATCAGTAAAACCCTGAACAACCATTATGAGGAAAATAACAGAATGAACACATGATTGATCAGATGCAAAAGTGTGATTGTTGACACTTGAAAATTATTTCGGTGAAAATATCAAGTGATCGTGAGATCAGACTGACATGTTTGGTCGATCACTGACGTGATCTGTTAAAGATACTGCAGGAGGGGAGGGTGATAGATCAAATTTTTCATGGGTGATCAGTTGAGAATGTGAGAGACTTCAGACTAGATTCTACGGTTGATCCATCATACAACTTGTTTTAGAAAGTAAATTTTTAGTTGCTACAACATTTGTCTAGCTTGCTGCGAAAATCCATAGTCAAACATTTTGCAGCCACAAAAGGTTTATTTTGTAGTGCAGCTTTGTTGCTCGAGGACCAAGGTGATTGAATGCATGAAAATTATCAAGTTTGATATTCGTTCAGATCCAGTTCTCTAAAAGTTTGATTTGCAGTTGGTTCAGACAGAACTGGTACATATTTTGTTGTCCATAACATCTCCATGTGTTAGTGTTTGTTGAACCTAATGCATTTACTTGCTAAACAAGTCGATGAAGACATATCATCTCACACAATGCATTCAACCCCCATCATGCATTCTATTCAACAAATAAGGCACATCATCAACTCAGTCTCTTTATAGTTTATACACACCAGAGCATTCAAGAAATCAACCCCTTCCATCTGAATTTCATTCATTTGCTAAACATCAGTCTTATATGTACATAAGCGTTTAAAAAAAATACATGATCAATGATGTTTGCGCCTCCAACATTTTTCAATTCTATTGCTCTCTACTCTGGCAAAGATGTTTCAATCAGTTCCTGGTCAAAATCGGATAACTTACTAGCATGATTGATTTGGGATATCATTGAAACTTCTTAGCCAATGTCCTCCAAGTCGAGGGCGGGCAGTGGTGAATGACGAGGGGGGGGGGAGGTCTGGAATTGGTCTTTCTATCCTTGGGACGAGTGACATTTGAGGAATGATTGACGACCCATAATCAGCGAATCAAGTTTGAAATTCGAGCCTAGAAGACACTCCAACAATCCCCTAATGTGTCAACTCTCCAAAGTCAACTGCCCCTAGGCGATGGGCTCAACTTCTACCTCGACCACATACTCGTATGAGAAGAAGATGCTTCAGCCGTGCTTGCATCATCATACCTTCCATCATCTTCTTTATCACCAGAACAATCCCTAAATTGTTGTTGTATGAGATTTTTTATTACTTGACCTGCCTTCAATGCCACATATAATTCACTCATATAATCATGTGCAAGACGAATGATTTTGTGGAACAAGATTGCTAGATAAAACGGATGAAGATACTGAAAAATTTTCATCTTTTGAGAGGAAAGCATGAAGGTGATGGTAGATTGTTGTAGTTGCAAAATTGATAATTAAATAAAATGTGATCCTATAAGAGAGTCATGATTGTTGCCATGATCCTAAGTGGCTACCATGCTATATGGGACATTGATGCACAATCAATGCAATGCACGAAAGTTGCTCTCAAGCACATAACTGAAGAAGTATATGCCATCTGCCAATCTCAATTGTGTATGTTCGACGCGATGCATGACTTCTTGTACATGTGCGCCAAAAATGTGGATCCCTAGTAGTAACCTTTGCACACTTGCATGTCCTCGAGAAACATTGAATATATCAAGGAAACCTCGTTCCTCGACTTATTGGGAAAAAGATTCCACCAAGCAATGACAAAATATAAGCTCGGGAATGTTGCAGAATCACCTCCTTATCTGCATCTGTGGGTAGCACTGATCAATTTTGCATCCGTGGGTAGTACTGATAAATTCTCTACAAGTCACATCACGTGAATCTGTGCACCATTGATGTTTGTTCTCTGGCCTCAGACCTAATAATTGCCCACCAAGACTCATGCAGCTCAATGAATGAGCTTGTCCATAAAGTCAATCTTCAATCCAAATAAGGGGCTGTTCGTTTTAGGAATAAGGAGGGATATCCTTATTCATCTCCCTCCACAGACAATTAACGTTTTAGTCCTGGAATCAAAATGAGGAATAAGATTTTTCCTTACTATTCCTCCATCATAGTTGTGTGGTTATAAGGTAGACTCTCAATTGTCTGTAGTATGCACTATCATGTTAAGGTTGCTGGAGAGAAAAGACATTGTACAACACATAGTAACAATTGAAATAATGCTTGGTGAGACAAGGTTGGTTAACGAGTTGTAACTTGAATAATAGAATGAGAGTTGTTAAGTAGAAATATACACGAGTTTAGAATTCTTTGGGTTGCATACCAAGGTCATGAACAAAAGGCGAAAATGGAGCTCGACTCTACCTTTAGATTAATAGTGTGGCAGAACTCCTCATGAGAATTAGGGTCTTAAAAATGACAATATCTAAGTTGTACAAGTCATCGTCTAGGCCTGACTCGAAAGTCATCAAAGATCAACCTCTTTCCAAAGCATCCCATACGAATATTGAATAATTGTCTTTGGTGTGTGAAGAGCGTTAGCTATTCCCATACAAGATGCCAAACTACCATGCAATCTCCTCCTCCAGTAACTTGTCCTCGAGGATCTAGGTGTTTTCTTCTATATTCATGCACGTGCTAGTTCACAATGAATATAGAAGGAGTAGTCTAAGAAAAGGGGAAAATGATTGGAGTGTGACTAGTGTAGTCACATCTCTTGTGAAGCTTGGTCAATGTAGCCAAGTCTCCATCAAGATCTGCATGCTATCTGAAGCTTGGACCATTGCGATCAAATGATGTTCTTTAGGAGTCGGCTTCTTTTTGGTAGAAATTGATACACATTTCTCTCTGTCGTGGTTTGCATATCAGGGGGATATTGGATATCATCATCATTGGAATCAAACAAGATATTGAAAGAATTTGGCCAGCCTTTTCAAATATTGCAAACAGTCACGGAGAGAGGGGGGGGGGGGGGAGGGTGCTTAGCCCCCCCCCCCCACGATTTCAAAATCCTAATACGGTAATTCTAAATATGGCATGCGGCTGTTTACCATGCGGTTGTTTAATGTTTCATCAATTTCGGCTATGGCAATTCTAAATATGGCATGATGTTGTTTAATATTTCGTCAATCTCGGGATTTAGCGCAGCCTCCTCATGCTTCCTCAAAGCAAATTCCTAATTAAGACATGAGTAACGTCCGTTTCTCATTAATTATATATAGACTTGATGAGTTTGCATGTCTAACTTCCCTCACGAGTAGACTCATCTCTTGTTGAATACTTGCCCTTTTCTTTGTGAAATCACTATAGTTTTTTCTCATACGACTCGGTCCAGATTTTCTCTCCCCCACCAAAATTTTCAATTTCTACATTAGACTAATCATCTGCAATAAATAGGTACGTTAATTTTCATATTTGCAAGATGCTCGGTAGTTTGTTTGATATTGAGATTGAAAAGCCTCTTTTGTAGTGTAGATGTCACCATAGATGATATTTTTTGACTTTAGTTTCTTAAACTGAGAGTTGTGAAGCTAGGGAGTTGAGTCTGTATTTTATTTGCTCTCGAGATCGTCATAGAATTACCTCCATTTTAGAAAGTGAGCAGAAATGGAAAACATAACTTTCTTTTGGTGAGTGCAGATCTTTCTTTTGGTGAGTGCAGAACTTTCTTTTGGTGAGTGTTGTTCTATATAGTCAAACAATCAGTATTCCAGATAAAAGTTCGCATTCGTGTTTGCTATCAATGATAGTTTGTTGGCTTTGATTCATTTCTTTCTGTCTGAAGTAATTTTGTTTATTAGGTTCTCTTTCTCAACCCTTTTATATTGACTGCTAGATTAACAAAAAAAACAAAAGGGTGAATTATGTAATAGGTTCCATCTATATACTGGTTCTCTTTTATGGTTCATATCTTTGAAACATAACAAAGAGATTCCTGTCCTTTTGATCGTAAAGACATGCTAATATTCTTAACAAAATTGAAGTCGAGAGACTACATTACCCTCTCTCCTTACCTAATTTCGATTGCCTCCTAAATTTGTCCCATTTTCATTTTGACTTGGCATCACACTTTAAATTCCCTCTGTCCTTAGTTCCTGATCTCTAACCTCCCTCGTCCTTGGTGATCTTCATTGTATCATCTTGGGGAGATCCAACATGTCGCCACAGACTTTCGGCATGTTGCTGGGGACCTCTAGCATCGACTAGATGACGTCCAACGCTTTATGCACGAGTTGTCAAATGATTCTTAATTTTTCTTATTTGCTTCATAGTTCGTGGACTTGTTAGCACTGTAAAGAGTTTTCTGTCTTTTAAGATTCGATATAAGAAGATCACAGTGTTTTAGGTGTGTTAAAAAATAAATAGCAATATTGAAAGCGTATGTGAGTAACTTGATGGTTGTATCCAATTATTTAGATATTATATTCATGGTTTCATCCCAATATTTAAGAATTATATTCATAGTTGTGTTCCACTATTTTCATCCCTAAAATTTGATGTATGTGAGTATCTTTATGTCAATACATATGTTGTATCTTTGGGTGTGTATGTATGTTGAAGGCCCTTAATATTAATTATCTTTTCAGACTTAAATTCAAAAATGTCAAAGAATACAATTACTGCCTTTTTCTCAAAGAAGGTAGATGAAAGCATTCCGAACAATGTAAATGTCCACAATGATGTTAATGAAGAAGAATGCCCTCCAGCTAAAATTCCACGAGTCGAAATAACTAGTACTGATGATATTTTTGTAGAAAGAGATCCAGGATTACGTCAGATGATTTGGGAATATCCCGTTGAAAAAGAGAAGATATAATTCGAAGATATATTAATATGGGACCTTATCAATATATTATAACAGAGTACCCGTATAGCATTAGTGGAAAACAACGCAGACGGTTTCAAGCATCTTGGTTTAAGCAATACATCTGGTTAGAATATTCTCCCTCTAAAGATGCATCATTTTGCTTTTATTGTTATCTTTTCTGTGGTAAAGGCAATTCTAAGCATGGTGCGAATGTCTTTGTTGTTGGCGGATTTCGCAATTGGAAGAAAATCAATGATGGGAAAATTTGTTCTTTTTTGAATCACATTGGAGGCCAAGGGTCAATACATAATATGTCAGAAGAACGATTTCGAAACTTAATGAATAAAGCACAATACATTGAAAATGTATTTGAGAAACAAGATGAGAGACAAATAAAAGAAAATCGATTGAGATTGAAGACTACTATTGATGTTGTAAGATGGTTAGCTTTTCAAGCATGTGCATTTAGAGGCAATGACGAAAGATCATGTTCAATAAACCGTGGGAATTGTATTGAACTGATAAAATTTATTGCTTCATATAATGAAGAAGTGGATAAAGTTGTCTTGGAGAATGCACCAAGAAATGCTAAATATACTTCACCTGATGTTCAAAAGGAAATTCTTCAAATTATAGCCCATAAAACAAGATGTTTCATTCGTGAAGAGATTGGGGATGCGGTTTTCTGCACAATAATTGATGAAGCTAGAGATGAATCGAGGAGAGAACAAATGGCCATTGTTCTTAGATTCGTGGATAAACAAGGCATTTTACGTGAAGGCTTCTTCGACATAGTTCACATTCCTGATATAAAAGCATCTACATTGAAAGACAGACTATTCAAAGTACTATTGGAAAATAATCTTGATTATAAAAGAATAAGGGGTCAAGGTTATGATGGAGCTAGCAACATGCGTGGCGAATGGAATGGATTGCAGGCCATGATAATCAAAGATAATAAATACGCCTACTATATTCATTGCTTGGCTCATCGTCTACAATTGGCTCTTGTTACTGCTTCTAGAGAAGTGATTCCAATTCATAAGTTCTTCAATAAATTGACAAGCATAGTAAACATTGTTAGTGCATCTTCTAAACGCCATGATGAATTACAAGCTGCCCAAGCAGATGATATTTCATATCTTCTTTCTATAAGTGGAGTTCAATCAGGTACTGGATATAACCAGATTGGAACTCTACAACGTGCTGGTGAAACTCGATGGAGTTCACATTATAGATCTATATGCAGCTTTATGAAAATGTATAGTGCAGTGTGCAAGGTACTTTTGGCTATTATAGATGGAGGTGATACTTATTTGCAGCGTGGAGAGGCAGATGAAGCTTATGAGGCCATGACATCATTTGAGTTTATTCTCATCATGCATATAATGGAGAATATCTTAGGTATCACTGAAGACTTATGTCAAGTTTTACAGCGAAAAAATATAGATATTTTGAATGCTTTACAACTTGTTTCGTCAACAAAAGAGCACCTTCAAAAGCTACGAGATGATGGTTGGAACATATTATTTGAGAAAGTTGTATCATTTTGTCAAAAACGAAGCATTGATATTCCAGATCTAAATTCTTATTATTCTCGAAGTCGATTGAGGTATCGTGGACAGGAACAAGAAGTTACATTATTACATCATTATAGAGTTGACTTATTTACTGCAACTATAGACTCTCAATTATCGGAACTGAATAATCGATTCAATAAAGATGCTACGAATCTTCTTGCTCTCAGTACATCTTTAAGTCCTACAGATGGTTACAAATTCTTCAATATTGTTGATATTTGCAAATTAGCAAGGGACTTCTATCCTGCAGATTTCACAGATCAAGAAATATTATTGTTAGAGAAACAACTGATACATTATAAATCAGATGTCACTACTCATCCTATTCTAAAAAATATTTCAAATCTTGTAGAACTTTGTCAGAAGTTAGAAGAAACAAGGAAGGCTGAAATCTATTATTTGGTCACTCGTTTGATCCGACTTGTGTTGACCTTACCTATTTCAACTGCAACAACAGAAAGAACATTTTCAGCTATGAAGATAATAAAATCTAGACTTCGTAACAAGATGGAAGATGATTTTCTTAGAAGTTGTCTTCTAACATACATTGAGAAAGAAGTTGCAGAAGTATTCTCAACAGATTCGATCATCGATGACTATGACTTAAAGTCACGACGCGCTCGATTTAAATAATTTCAAATTCAGGTAAGCCCAAAATATTTCTATTGGTCACTTATATTTATATTTGAACTATTTAGTAGCACTAATTGCTTGTATTTTCTTTATAGGAGGACTAATATGAACCAATAAAGGATATGATCGATTAGAAGATATACGTTGCAATGGTACATTATGTTCAAGAAAAATCACATGTTAGTTTTTTTTAAATTCCAAGTCATACTTTTATATATCATTAATTTTTTAACATATGTTTAGAAGTTTGTAAAGGAATAAGTCTTTGCTATGTTTTTTCATATATGTTGGTATTGGTATGAATTCAATCTAGGCCCCCGCACGATAAAATCCTGGCTTCATCCCTGATTGCAAAAGAAAGGGCATGTTGATAGATCAGATCGAGGAGGCGATCTCCTTCCAAAGGTCAGAGAGAGGCCTGGCCCGAAAGCAGGCCCCTCCAAAAACCATTATTGGAGAAGGATTTGTTACTCAATTTTGGTATATAATCATTGATGAATCTCAGAAAAATCCTAAATCTCGAAAATGTGGGGTTTAATACCTATTAAAAATTAAACACTGAAATATGCAAAATGATTTTTACAGAGCAAATAATGAATGCAAATGTAATTCTTTTTGGGCAAAATGTTAAGAATAATTAACTCTACAATATGAGATTTTTCGGGAATTTTTAGAGTAACGATTAATCAACTATGAATTTTACAGCAAGAAATGGGCAAAATATGCAAATTTTCGCAAAATAGTTATTTATTAATTAACCGTCAATCACAAAAATGCCCACAATATGTCAAAGTGTAGAGAATTAATAAACAAACATCGTGTTATTTTTGGATTAAGAAAATAATGTAAATAAGAGGTCCAAAATTACGGGGGAACATAGGGGTGTAACTGCAAGTATAATAAAATAAATATAAAACTACAGGGCGGGCCTAAGAGCGATTACCAATAGCCCTGGGGGCAGAAGTGCAAAATTCACAAGGAAGCACGTGCCTCGCACGTGCTCCTTGGGCGGCTGGACGCGTGCGCAAATATGGGGGTTTCCAGGGGGCTTTGCGTATAATTTACCCAGATCACGTGCAGAGGACGTGACCCTGGGGGTGGCTCTGCAAATGGGGGGTCACCCAAGGGTTTCAATGAAAGCCCCCCACCCCCCGGGCACGTGCCCTGCACGTGGGAGTGGGCCTCGGGGCTGGCGTACCCGATGTTCGGCGGAGGGAGATCACTGCCTCTCTTTATCGTTGGTGGCGAGGCGGAGTTAGGCCGGCGGTGCGGTGGCGATGACGTTGGTCGGTGGTGCTGGCGTAGAGTAAGGCGGTGGAGAGGTGGTCGGCTGCTTGTCGAAGTGGAGGCTGCCGCGGCGGAGGGTTGGCGATGTTGGTGAGGTCGAAGGGCCGACACACGGCCGACGGTCGTCGGGGAAGATGAGGGGCAGCGGTGAAGGCGAAGGCAGAGCTGTGGAGGAGGCGGGCCGGCAGTGGTGGCGTGGCTCCGGTGATGCGATGAAGGCGGTGGATAGCCGGAGCAGGTCGGTGGTGGCGTAGCGAGGCGGAGAGACAGTGATAGAGAGAGAGTATACCTGGGAAGGGTCGGGCTCGACGGCGTGGCCGGAGCAGGGCAGCGGCTCGAAGGGCGGTGTTGCGACGAGGCACGAGATGTCTCGGATCACGCTGCGGGCTAGGCTTATAATCAAAAATGTTTTGATTATTACTATATGGTACAATTTCGGTTGAAGAACCGATGATCATCTCAAGTACAAATTAATCAATTTGGCATTATCCTTTCCCGAGGTGTATATGGTGTCTAGTCGGGGATCGCTTGGGTAGCGGGTTGCAACGTATGCGGTCCGTCCCACTCCCGTCGGTACTGGCCATGACAGCGGGTAGGGCCGGGATAATGTCCGAGAGATTAAGTTGTATTTTTCTAATTATTAAAATTCGAATTAACACGTATTTTGAGATATTACCATATATATTCAAGTAAAATAATCAAGTTTGATTGATAGAATTGGATTGATAATTAATTTAATATGATTAAATTGATTATGTCCAATTAAAATACTCTAATATGATTAGAGTTAATAATTCCCTTAGAAGAATTAATTATATGAATGTGATTCATGATAACTAATTAAAATTTGAATATGAGATGGAGGATCGCATAATTGACATCCATGGTCTCCCGTCAAGGCGAAGAGTTTCGTCGCCAGGGATTGCATGTGGGAGACGCATGTCCGAAGTGACAGCTCCCATATGCAAGCGCATCTGGATCGAACTCTTTGCTTCTCGAAAGAGTAAGGCCGTATGCGTAGTGACCCCAATATCGGATCGTCATATTATTGGGGCCATATTGGATTGCGCATATCGAGTACTATTCCTGTTGACGGTTGATTCAATTAACGACGGGTCAACATCGCCTTAGAAGTGGTGGGTCTGGGTGTTAAAGACCGAATTGGGAAATGCAAGTTGGACTTGCAAAGCGGAATGTGTTCCCGCTTTTCTTTATTGGAGTCGCATATTCTCATATTATTGGGATGTGACAATGATAAAGAGGAGATCCCAATTCTTGCTAGAGATATAGCGGTAAGTATATCTCTTACTTTGAAAGTGATTGAGGGAATGAACTTTCAAAGTCGACAATGCAAGAATAATTTGATTTAAAATACCTTAATCAAATATCATAAATTTGAATATATATTTTTATATTCTAATATAGTGCATTCTTAATTTCAGAAAATGAAGTCTTTGAACCCACTTAGTAGGCTTCTTGAGGTCAACCATCTGACTGGCCCAAATTACTCAGATTGGATCTGTAATTTGGAGCTTGTTCTCCCTGCTGAGCGCATAAATTATGTGCTCTCCGAGGACAAGCATGAGAACCCTAAGTCCAAGGAAGAAAAAGCATTTAATGATGAGTATGATGAAGATCATGTCTTGGCTAGGTGATATATCCTAGGTTCTCTCTCCAATGTTCTGCAGAAGCAACATGTGGAGATGAGTACCTGTCAGGAAATAATGCAGAATCTTAAGGATATGTTTGATGACATTAACCGCACCCAGTGGTACAATGTTATGAAAGACCTCATTCGCTGCAAGATGCAGGAAGGGACTTCGGTCCGTGAACATGTACTCAAAATGTTTGGGTACTTGTCGGAGCTGGAGACTCTTAGGGCAACGATGGATGCAGACATGCAAGCTGACTTCATTATGTTGTCATTGCCCAAATATTTCAACAACTTTGTAGTGTCATTCCACATGAACAAGCTGGAATTGACAAGTGCTGCTCTCCTTGCTGCATTAAAATCTGCAAAAGGCGTAATGAAGAAGGATGGTCCCACTGGCAGTGCAATGGTTGCACAAGTCAAAGGGAAGCGGGGTCGGAAGCATGGTTATCGGAAGGGCCCGGCCCAGAAGAGAAAGAAGAAGGGACAAAGTGTTGGCTCTTCTTCCAATGCATCCACTCTTATGTCTGTCACCACTGCAAGAAGCCGGGGCACTGGAAGCGTAACTGTCCAGAATACCTAAAGTCCTCAGACAAAGGTAAAGCCCTAGCAGGTATGAAATCTACTTTCATCATTGAAACTAGCTTTCTCGTCGGACGAGAAGGAAGTTGGGTTGTAGATTCTGGTGCTTCTGTTCATGTATGCAATTTGTTGCATTTGTTTCAGGAAACTAGAAGTCTTTAGGAAGGGGAGATAGTCATCCAGATGGGATCTGATGCAAGTGTTGCAGCAGTAGCCGTCGGGACTTGTAGACTATCATTATCTAGTGGTAGAGTCCTTATACTTAAAGAATGTCTTTATGTATCCGAAGTCAGAAGGAACTTGATATATGTATCTAAGCTTGTTAGAAGCGGATATTCTTTCCTTTTCTGTAATAAATTAGTCCTAAGTCGTTATGATAAATATATTGCGGATGGTGTTTTGACTTCTGGTGGCTCTATGAGTTGTGCATTGATAAATGTATCATGAATGTGACAACCACTAATAAAAACCCTAAAAGATCCAGAGAGGATAAAAACATCTCAAATGAGATTTGGCATCAAAGGCTTGGTCATTTATCTGTTGATAGGATCAATAGATTGATAAAGGATGGACCTCTAGATTTTCTACAGGTTCAACCTTTATCCACTTGCAAACATTGCATTCAGGGTAAAATGACTAGGATGCCTTTCCGTAACAAGGTTACGAGATGCGAGGGTATTATTGACCTAATACATACCGATGTATGTGGTCCCTTCAGTACCGCGGCTCGAAATGGATATCGATATTATTTGACGTTTATTGGTGACCATTCGCGATACGGGTTATCTTCCTACTACGTCATAAGTCTGAAACCTTTGAAAAGTTCAAAGAATTCAAGGCTTTGGTTGAGAACCAAACCGATAGGAAAATTAAACGGATTCGATCTGATCGAGATGGCGAATACCTATCAGATGAATTCAAGGAATACCTTAAGGAGAATGGAATTGTTTCCAATCTCACTCCTCCTGGAAGTCCCTAACTAAATGTTGTTGCTGAAAGACGCAACAGGACCATCATGGACATGGTCCGTTCAATGATGAGTAAAGCACATTTACCTCTTAGTTTCTGAGGATATGCAGTAGAGACTGCAATATATATCCTGAATAAGATTACTAGCAAATCCGTGCCTAAGACTCCTCATGAGCTATGGTATGGAACCAAACCTAGTGTTAATCACTTGAGGGTTTGGGGTTGCTTGATCCATGCAAAGAACGTGGACGCAAGTAAGCTAGAATCTCGCTCTCGTGAGTGTTACTTCATTGGGTATGTTAAAGATGGTATTGGATACCAGCTTTATGACCCTGAGACCCAAAAGGTTTTTGTTTCTAGAGATGTGAAGTTTTTGGAGAATGATTTCCTTAAAGGTCAAGACAATAATGAAGTAGAGAAACTCATTGAATTCTCTGAGGATTCTGAGCTTCCTAGAACGGAAACTGAGGAGATAAATAAAGATGAAACACCCATACCTCTTCAAAGGAGTTTGAGGGTGGTTGCACCACCTGAAAGGTATGGATTCCATGTGTCAGGTGAAACTGACATTGATCCTACTTCATTTGATGAAGCACTCGCGGATTAAGACATGGATAGATGGATGCTAGCAATGAAGTCAGAAATTGACTCCATGCATAAGAATGGTGTATGGACCCTAGAGGATCCACCTAAAGGGGTAAAACCCATTGGGTGTAAATGGATCTTCAAGAGAAAGAGGGGACCTGATGGGAAAGTAGAGACTTTCAAGGCACGGCTCGTAGCCAAGGGCTAGACACAGAGAGAAGGCATCGATTACGATGAGACATTCTCTCCTGTGGCTATGCTTAAATCCATCAGGACATTTCTAGCTATAGCTGCATATCTTGACTACGACATCTGGCAAATGGACGTCAAGACGGCTTTCCTCAATGGATACCTCGAGGAGGATATCTACATGGAGCAGCTCCAAGGCTTCATGACAGAGGATGGTAAAGTATGCAAGCTAAAGAAATCCATCTATGGGCTCAAGCAAGCTTCTCGTAGCTGGAACATCAGATTTGACGAAACCATAAAGAGTTATGATTTTGTGCAAAATCCTGATGAACCTTGTGTATACAAGAAGACTAGTGGGAGGGCCATTGTGTTCATCGTGCTTTACGTAGATGACATCCTTATCATTGGGAATGATACATGGATGATGACTTTGGCTGTCCTATACCTTTGAGATGAAAGATCTTGGAGAAGCCTCTTACATCTTAGGCATGAAGTTGTTCAGAAATCGAGAAAAGAGGATTTTGGGATTGTCACAACATGGATACATTAAGAAGATTCTAAAACGATTCCGTATGGATAGTTCTAAGAAAGGATTCCTACCCTTAAGACATGGTATCCACCTGTCTAAAGGAATGGCTCCTCAAACGGTTGAGGAAAAGAAGGCCATGGCTGGATGTCCTTATGCATCAACTGTAGAAAGCTTAATGTATGCCATGATGTGTACTAAGCCAGATATCTGCCATGCAGTGGGAGTGGTAAGTCGTTACCAATCCTGCTATGGAGAGCAACACTGGAATGCAGTAAAGAACATATTCAAATATCTAAGACGGACGCAAGATTACATCTTGGTCTATGGAGATGGTGATCTCCAAGTCTTGGGATATACAGATTCTGACTTCCAATCGGATGTAGATGATCGAAAGTCAACATCGGGTTCGTGTTCTTGTTGAATGGTGGTGTTGTGAGCTGGAGAAGCAAGAAGCAGGACACTACTGCAGATTTGACAACAGAAGCTGAATACATTGCCGCATCAGATGTTGCAAAGGAGGCGGTGTGGTTGCGCAAGTTCATGCTGGAGCTTGGCATAGTTTCCTCTAATACTCCCATCCCGTTACTCTGCGATAACACGAGAGCCATTGCCCAGGCAAAGGAACCCAGATGGCATCAAAAGAGCAAGCACGTGGAAAGGAAATACCACATCATTCGGGAGATACAAAAGCGTGGTGACATCATCATCACCAAGGTGGCCTATGCCGACAACGTTGCTGATCCTCTTACCAAACCTCTGACAAAGAAGGTTTTCGACCAGCATGTAATGAGTATGGGTTTAAAGATTGTACCTGAATGGTTCTGAGGGCTAGTGGGAGATTGTTAGCAATGTGAGCCCCGGGCGAACCATTTCTACAATAAATGTTATTGTAATGAATAAATTATCAATAAAAGTTATTGATTATTTTTCACTCCCTTTCTGAGATTAATAAATCAATAAACTATAGGGTCCCTATGTACAATAAGGGATATGTACCATGACCAACTTGATGATCATACAACTATTGATTCATTAGATGAATCATAGAGGCTGATGCTTGGATGAATATCTAAGGAGTTAGATAGAGGACTCATCAAGCATCATCAAATGATTATTGAGTGATGATCTCCAGCCTGAGTAGGAGATGGCAATCCTATCTCATATGGTCGATATCTGACTGACCTCTTGATGCAGGTCCTCTGCATGGGAATAGTGATTCAGGGGTGTCAGATTAGTTAAGTCAATGAGTTGACTTAACGAGATCGAGATAACCCAAGACCTATGTTGAATACTGTCACAACATAGGCATGCATCCTCTGACCGGAGACAGATGTATTGCTATATGTCTGAGTGTGTACATTTGGCAGACCAATAGGTTGATGACCTAACCAAGGTTTATACACCGGCGAGCTGGTGTGCATGTAAGGACATGAGTAATACGATCTCTCAAAGGGATCATACAGGTTCACTTGTGAACCGGAGACATGAGCTCACTCATGAGGTATTGGGACTGAACAAATTCCATGCATGGTCGTCATGCTTTGGAAGCATGACATGAATTTGAAGGTAAGATATATGCTTTGTGAAAGCATATGATCTATACCAAGTCCCAATGATCAAGATTGAGAAACTTAATGATCTAACCCTGAAGATGACAATGTAAAAGTGATCTTTATCTTCAGGATGATCATGAGTCTTCCAGTATGTAGGATGTATAGGTATTAGGAATACCTGAGGGGTGATTTGATCATATAGGATTGTATAACCATGACGCTTCCATTCCGAGGGAGTGATGAAACAGGTTTGGATTTTAGTGACTCCTCTCATTAGAGAAGTGACCTAATCTTAGTCCATGAACTGGACATTGATCTAAATGAGATTCAGATGCAATGAGAAGATTAGGTCTACGGTCTTGATTTGATCAAGCATCAGTGGGAGGTCCATGGGATCTGGATTTGAGATATGATCTCAACATCCAAGTCACTATACGTGGAACAATACAATCGCCCTGTCCTTATCTCCAAGTATCTGTGGAGTGATTGCATTATTCTTGAAGAGTTCAAGAATAATTCCGTAAGATCTAAGCAATGAAGAGATCATGATTAAATGTGATTTAATCATCTTAATGGAAATTATCCAATATAATTAAATGTGGTTTAATTATTATGGATAAGAATAATGTGGATAGAAATATCCAATCTTCATAATATATTATAAATGTGATTTATAATGTATTAAAGAGAGCTAATTATAATTTATATGTGTTGATTAATTATTATGTGTATTGGATACACATTGTGTAATTAATTGACAATGTAAATTATATGTTGTTTTGGGTTGTGAATATGATTCACAATTTTTCCATGGCAAGATTGCAATATTCTCAAATATAATTATGAATTATTTTTGAAGAATAAAAGCCAACAAAAGTTGTAGTAAATAAATAAAGGAGATTTTCAAGGAGATATGCAATCTTAATGATTTCCATGAGATTGCAATCTCCATGGAAGCCTTGGGCGGCATATCATTCCTATAAGGAATGTGTGGCCGTCCACTTTGGAAGGTACATGGAGATGAAATCTCCATGTATCTCCTCTCCTTATTTATTGGGTTGATTTAGGATTAATTTATATTTGATTTTGTCAAATATATTTTAACCTAAATTTGTTGTTTTTGACAACAACAATCTTGGCCATTGGATTGACATAAATCAATCTCACCCATTGATTTTATGTGTCCCATGGATTGAGATCCATGGATCCCAAAATCCTATAAATAGAGAGGCATACCATGCTCTCTCTTTACTTGCAATATTGGAGCTCTCTCTCTCATTTCTTCATACACGACAGCCCTCTCTCCCTCTCTTGTTGGTGGCCGCCCACCATACCCTAGAGGAGGGAATCGTCGACGCCATCGCCAGCGTGCCGCCGCTTCGACGTTCTTCGGTTCTCCGTCTTCTTGGTGTGCCACTCCCACGAAGGAGACGTTCTATCTCGTGCGACGAGATCAGGAGCAACCGCGCTTGGATCAACTTTTGGATTGCGAGGACAACGTGGTTCGTCCCCGCGCTCGCAAGCAGTCTCGCCGACGATCAGACTTGAGACAGGAGGTCTCTTCTCTTAGAGACTCGATCAACCACGCTTCAAGAGGTATTGCATTATACTTATTGTGGTTATAGATGAAACGATATGAGAATGGTTCTCGGATCATGTGCTTTCATCGAATAAAATTTTTAAATTCCGCTGCACCGAACAACTAGTACGACTAGTCGTTCTTCGTCGTATCCGATACGACGATCACGCTTCCGTGATGCGCTTGAGGATAATTCCATATCCTTCACGTTCTGTGTATATATGATGTGTATATATTTTAGCCGTACCTCGTACTTTCTCATAAGTCTATATGTATTTACGGGGTGGGTAATTTAAAAAAATGTTTTGCTACTAACACTGACTATGTCTAAAATTTTTGAAAAGAAAAAAATGGCTTCTTAGACTTGTGATTTATGAGCAGTGAGGACTTGTGAGTTGTATGGTGAAATGGAATGCACCATTTATAGAACTTCAAAATATCTTCATATTGGGCATATAAGCATATGTTGGACCTCTAAAATATCTTCATGTATGTGTCCAAAATAATAGCTAGACATCCTAGGTGTGTCCTAACGTCAAAAAACCTAACCAACTTTGGTCATTTCACCCTCACTTTGATCATTTTAACCGAAAGTAGCTGACAAAAAGATATTTTGGCCAAATTTCAATCATGCCATGTGCTTAGATTCCTGCTTTCTATCATTCCGATCGAAATTTACCAAAATTGATCAAATTTTGGTTGAATTTCTATCGACATGGATTCGAAATCCTGGAAACAGATATGTATGTGAGTTTTGATTTTGAGACTTGATCGAAATCGGATTTTGACTGAATTTCGGTCGAAATTCAGTGAAATTTGAGGTCATGGTTTATACATAATATGCAATGTGATATAAGGATAATGTGATAAATATACGTCATTGATTTATCTACATTATATTGTTAAAATTTCATCATTTCTGTTCTAATATCTATCGACAGGAAATAATCAACAATCAACATTGACAACTATTGATATGTGCGATATTATGTGTAGTAGTGCACTAAAAACACCTCATTATTGCATATAAGTGTATATTTATATGTTATTTATTATTTAAGAACTATGGTGGTCTTACTTTGGGAAAAAAACACTTTTTGCAGTGTTTCCAATATTTTCAATGATATCATCAATATATCTCGGTATATCCCTTTTCTGGATGGCGCATACGATATTGATATTGATATTGATATTGAGAACCTTGGTGAAGGACAATGAAGAGAAGCTTTTTATTAGTTTTAATAATGTCGAATTATTTGTAGTATTTGGTAGAAGCAAACGATGCTCCAATGCAATCTTTATGTGGAATCCTAGACTCGCTCATGAATCTCTTGATGAGTGGGTAATCGCAGCTCAAAGTCAAAGGTAGCCAAGCAAGTGACTTTTAAGCCAGTCGAGACATTGACAAGTAGTTACACCACCACGACTCATACCCTTGACCTAAAGGGCTTGCATGATGGCCTCTGAGTATGTAATCAAAATTACATAGAATAAATGCTAAATTAATGTCTAATATAGTCAATTTCTATTTTACTTGAGCAAGTCCAAAGTTGAACACAAGATAGCAAATGTGGGCGAAGAAATCCGTTTAGGCAATAAGCAGTTTAGATTTTTAAATGAGTATTTAATAATTTTTTAATACAAATGTGAATGCAAACAGAATGTAAAAGTGAGTGTAAATATGCAAAGTGATGAGATGTTATTTTAAAATCAGGGACTAAAACCTATAATAATTTTTTGAAAATGGAATTAAAGGCTATTTAAAATATAAAAATGAGAGAACATTTCTTTGGAGATAAAAATATAATTATATATCTTAACAAAATTTTCTGAGAATTTGATAACCAATTTATGGAGTGATTGAAAAGGGGACACAAAAAAAGGTATAATGCAAAGCCTTCAACTTCTTCACAACAACAACAAAGCAATTTCCCATCCAAGTAGGGTCGGCTTTAATTTCTTAAATATCTAGAAAATATCTAGAATGAAATTTTATTAAATTTATATTATTATGAGTTTTTTGTGAATTTTTAAAGTGAAACAACAATTTTCAACAAATTTATTCTCATGAATCCACAAAGTTAATACCAATACAATCCAAAATTTTCCTAAATAGATATTTTAACGAGGATTCTAGGACACTATGGATTTTGTTAAAATATTATGTGTGGAATTAACTAAAAAATTAATTATCAAATATACTCAACATTTATTTTTAGGCACACGGAAAATGTAATTACTTTGAATTTTGGCATCATGAAAGAGCATTATTATATATACAGTTGCTAATTTCTTGAGAATTTTTGGCCAATGTGTGATTTAATAGGAGTTTCAGAAGATTAAATGTACAAAATATGGATAATTTCACCAAAAATGATTTTAATAAATCAATCATATACCATAAAAATCTATAAAAGTAACCAAAATTTTAAGAATCAATTACCCTACAACAATCCTTTTCTAGATTTAAAAAAGAAAAAGAAAACTTGAGGTCCAAACTTGTTCTCAAATACAAATTCTTTCTGCAAAATTAGAATGAATTTAAACTAAACAAAATGTGCCCAAAGGCGCTTACGCTTATGAAATTACCAGAAACCAGTTCGAGTATTAGGTGCAAAATTCCAAGGGGCTCGTGAAGTAGCACTGAAGATAGAGAGATTATGAAGGTAGGGATTGTTCATGATAGCTTGATCTGACAAAAGAGAGTGGTTGTAGCTCACAAAATGGAGGACGAAGGAGATGAGGAAGAAGTTGGAGGTAGTAGAGAATGGCAAAAATAAATGAAAGGGAGATATAGGAAGAGGAAGGACCTGCTGTGGGTGATTTGATTGCTCATCTTTGAGGAGCTAGAAGCTCCCGTCGTTCAAGTGGCCAGCGTGCAACGATCTTGATAGCGTCTAAAAATGTTGTTGCGACGGAGGTTGGATCTTAACCAGATAGTGCCACGATGTCATTGTTCAAAGGGAATCACTATTGTCACCAATGATTTTGGCTCTTGAGATCTCTCGTTGAAGGGCGGATGCCATCATCTGGGATCAAGGAGTGGGGTGCGGATGATCGGAGAGGTTATGGAGAAGTGGGAGTGGGCGAGTGGTCCACACAAGAGATGGGGAATTGGTCCTTAACAGTTGGGTTCTTGACCGAAGGATGTTGGGGAGAGGGTGTTGAGATGTTAACACCCCCCCCCCCCGCCCCCACACACCTAGGTTGATATGGTGTTTCCTGGTAGGATGGTAGGATGGGGAAGGTGGAAGGTGTCAGTTGACCAAGATCAATGGACGGGTTGATGTGGCCAATGGAAGAACTCCAACTTGGCGTTGATTTGAGAGGTTATTGACCAACACAAATAAAAGAGTGAAATAAAAAAAGAAATGTAAAATGATTTCAAATGAAAAAAAACGACCTTTATGAAGTTTGTAGATCTTGATGAGATCTACAACTTTCAAGAAGGGTTTTAGGACAAAATGCACAATATTTTTTAAAGGTATATTAAAAGTCTAAAATGCTCATTTCCTCAATTTTAATTTTTAAATTTTAATAAAAAATATATAAAAGAAAATCAAATAAAATATTATAAATAAAATTACATGCTAATATACTTTTTTATTTTTAGTAATTAAGAAAAAATGAAATAAAAATCAATAAAGACAGAAACATGTACACAAGAAAACAACAGTATGTCTTCGGTCAGAACACAACTTTTTCTTTGATTTTCTATTTTTTGGATTTTGTTGTGTGCATTTTATTAAAACATTTCATGCATGTATCAAATGAAATCGAGATGACTACAACTTGAAAAGACATGATGTGGCTTTAAAAATATACAACAACAACAAAGCCTTTTCCCACATTAAGTAGGGTAGGGTACATGGATTCTTTGCCTCCATTCAGATCTATCTTGGGTCATTCTCGGGCTTAGATCTAAAAAACTAAGATCCCTTCATATAGTCTCATTCCAACGCTTCTCGAGTCTTCATTGCCTTCTTTTAGTCGGCTCAACATTCCAAAACCTGCATCTTCTCACAGGTGCATCAATTGGCATCCTTTGTAAATGGACAAACCACCTTAAGTGTTTTGCTCACATTTTATTCTTAATCGGAGCTATACCAACTTTCCTTTTGATGGCATCATTCCGAATTCGATCTTTACATGTGTCTCTACACATCACTATGGCATTTTCATTTCTGCTATTGTCATTTTCTGCACATGTCTATGGTTTACATGCCAACATTCAGATTCGTATAGCATAGCAGGCCTCGCATCTGCTTTGTAAAACTTTCCTTTAATTTTCAAAGGAATTTTCTTATCACCGAGAACAATAGAGGCTCCTCTCCACTTTAGTCAACCTGCATTTATTATATTTGTAACATCTCCATCAATTTCTCCATCATGTTGCAAAATAGATCCCAAGTATATAAAAGAATCTCTCTTCTGAATGTTATCGTTAACGATCTTCATCTCGATTCCTTCATCATTGCTTCCATCAAAAGTACACTCCATATATTCAGCCTTAACCCTACTTATACGAAATCCTTTAGTCTCCAATGCACGTCTCCTCTAGTCTCATTAATCAATATAATATCATCATCGAATACCATACACCAAGGTTTCTCATCTTAAATGTGACTTGTCAACTCGTCCATAATCAAAGTAAAAAAGGAATGGATTTAACGTTGAATCTTGATGCAGACCACCGTAGATGTCAAAATATTCAGTCTTCCCAGACTGTATCCTTATACAAGATGAAGCCCTATCATAAATATCTTTTATGAGGTTAATATATAGAACATGTATTTGTCTCTTCTCCAAAATTTTCCACAATATCTTGTATGTGGCTTTAAAAGTATACATAATTATTTTTAGAAGATTTTTTTCTGGTATATTCATCTTTGCCTCCAGTGATCTTAGTGATTCAGGTATTATTGAAGCTACGGAGCATATGCCACAAGCAATTGTAATTGATGAAATTGGCACCAAACTTGAAGCTATGGCTGCCAGTACGTTAGCACAGCGTGGTATCCAGCTTGTTGCCACCGCAATCGGGATAACTATTTAGAATCTAATCATGAACCCATCATTGGAAATGCTTGTCGGAGGTATGCAGGTAAATTTATTCATGTGTTTTTCTCTTCACTATGATTATCCATCGTAGGTAGTCATCCAAATAACATTAATACCTACTGATAATAACGTTAATACCTACTGATAATACCTACTGGTAATGACAGAAGGGCAGGGAATGCTGGATGTGGGTCAGAGCAAGCAGAAAATGGGACTTCAATATTTTGTGAAAACCAGGTACTGGCTGTTCAGCTGTACGTTTACGGGGTAAGACCATTTTCTTAATTTGCTTGAATCACTTTTTTGTTTTGCTAGCAAATTATAATTAGATTTCCAGTGCTTACTGTAGCGCAAAATCAAGCAACGGTCCAATTTAGGATGCAGGTATATAAGTTTATATTAGATCCTCTTCTTCAACGTACCATATGGAGCATGCACACTAATCTTGCTTCCAAACTATACGAATATCCTTTATTTTTTGCTATAATATTACAAGTAGCCTTCTTGAAAAATATGCTGAATTCAGAGAAGTAATGCAAAAGGAGTCTGAGTTCCGATGGTTGATATCCCGATGTAATCCTTTTTTGTTTCAGGTAAACTGGGTCAAATCAAACCTAATGTCAGGCGATGTTCCTGTTAAATGGGGCTCTGCTACATGGCTTCATCTTCTCCAGATAAAGCTGTTTCTTTTTGGATCTGACTATGCTCGGTTTTCTTTTAATCTTGGTGGGAAAACATATTAATGGAAAAAAGCTACCTCTAAATTCTTGCAATTTGGCATTCAGAAATCAGAACAAGAAGACATTTGATGAGGCTTGGTATAGTACTTGATACATCTTTACTTGGTCTTACTTTCCGACCATCGCTTTTCCGATATATGATAATCGTTGCCACAATCTTTACGAGGTTCATTCTTCAACTACCAATTAAAATTCTTTGTTATCCACGGGTTTATCGTCCACAGCATTACTTAGACTTCAATTCCACAGATTATCTTGCTATCACATTACCCTTTTGTATGTCCGTCTTCTGGAGTAGTTTAGAAGTAGTTCTCTTTGTGATACACTTCATAACTCTGCTGGTCATTTTCCGTAGACTAGCTCACTGGAACATATAACCGAGGCGATTCGTTCTCTTTCGACTAAACGTTCCAATGAAGCCAAAGGACAAGCATCGGAAGATGAAGTGAGTTCCTGGGAGAAGAAAGATGCTTTAGATTTTTCTTTTCCTTCTTTTTTTCAGCTTTATCTGGAATCTGTTTATTGCTGGTTGCATGGATCAATGTTTACTTGATAATCTGACATAAAGCTTATGTGGAACAGGAGGGTTAGATTGGCAATCGAGCTGGTTATCCTGCATCGAAATAGAGCATATAGCTTGAGAGACAAGTGGTGTATGTATCCAATCTCTGCCAAACTTCAACAGGTCATGTGCGACTTCGCAGGATCCAACGATAATAAAAATTATCTTGGTAGCACTAAGGTCAAACCTATATCGTGACAGACTTGCATTCATGTCATGTATGAGGAGATTAAATAATTGCCAAGTCACGTGAAAGGTAAGCCTTTTACTACTAGGTTTTCCATCCACTGATGGGCGTGTCAACCGTCTACCGCATGAAATAAGGATGGAAAGGGGTGTTTACCGAATGGGGGAGGGGAGAAAAAAATTTACTAAAAGGAGGATGGCGCGGAAATATTTTCCGAAATTGGGATTAGGGTGGGTATTTGACTGGTTTGGATGGGTCTAGGTCATTCGGTTTGGGTTGAATTCGATTTGAGTTGCAAAAATGACATCCATCACCCAACCAAATTATATTGGGTTGAGATGTTTGGGTGATCAGTTTGGGTCGATTGGATTGGGTGAAAACCAAATTACCCATATGAAAAATCTTGTTAATTGAAGATCAAGCAATGATGGAGCCATTTATGTATGAAAAAGATGTCAAAGTAATCATGTATTAAGCTCAATAAAGAAGAAGAAGGTTGGAGCAATATGTTCAACACGGATGGAGAATATTGGGATATGTTCAAACTCATATGGAGTTGTTCAGTTAAGATTATAGGATTTTCAAGAATAATTTGTCACTTGAAGTGGATAGGGACTGAAGCGTAGTTGTATGGTAATAAGGCAGATTCTCAACTGTTTATAGTATGTAATGATAATGTTAAGGATCATAGAGAAAAAATATATTCATAATAACAACTGAAATAATGTTTAGTGAGATAATATTGTTAACAAGTTGATAAGTTGGATTGGAGAATCTGAGCTGTACATTAGAAATAGATATGAGTTTAGAATTATTTATATTATATATTAAGTAAATATCAGTTGGGTTGGGTGGGATTAGACCTATTGTCATCCAAAGAAATAGTTTGGGTTATTTGGGTGTGTTGGGTGGATGACAATTATAGACCCACCAACCGACCCAATACCCATTGAAGGAATATGGTTTCGGTCCAACCCGACCCAAAACCCAATTGATCCAAATCATTCTGACCAATTTTCAACGATTTGGTTGGGTTATATGGGTGGACCCATATAGTGCCCACCCCTAATTGGGATCGTGATGTGGCAAATCGTTTTCCGCATTACATGGATGGACGGAAGGAGGGTCGGGGTTCCAGATTTTTATCGCAGACGCATATTTTGACCGTTCATGTGACATGACAAACCATTTACCAGAACCCGAAGCAGTAAATGGTTTGCCTATATATACTTATTGTGGGATTATTTCAAAGCCGTCCCTATAGGGATATCAGAAATGGTTTAATCTTTTTATCCGAAGTTTTTTATGATGTCTTGAATACTAACCATATACTCTGCTCTACTCGGTTGACATTTCTCTGCATCCTTCGCAAGAAGGACAAGCAAAACCTGGTGTACAGCACATGGTCTCTTTACTAGATCAACGAACTTAGAGTGGTCTACATGGAAGTACGTAGGAATGTCAGCGGGCTGGGTTTTTAACAGGTATCGACATTCCCAAATTCATATCAATTTATAATGGGTCATATGTGGCTGCCCCCTAGGGGCATCCAACATGGCTGTCCCCGCCTTATTTGGGCAAAATTTTTTATTTTTTTTGAAAAATAACACCATGTACATTCATCCCTATATCCCTCCTATATACCATTCGAATTTCGTCAGAAACAGAGACTCCTACGGCCTCCATCCGGACAGTAATTTTTTAATGGTAACAGGATTTTTTTAAATCGATACCATCGAGATGGAGGCCGTAGGTGTCTCTGTTTCTAACGAAATTCGAATGACATATAGGAGGGATATATGGATGAATATACGTGGTTTTATTTTTCAAAAATAAAAAAATAAAAAACACCGAAAAATGAGGCGGGGGCAGCCATGTTGGCTGCCCTCATGGGGCAACCCCATTTTTTCCATTTATAATACCACTACCCAAACACGTCCATTTATTAAATGTGTAATCCTTATCGGGTACCCGTCTACCTGCAGATACCCATGCATCCGGATCGCGCGCCAACAAGGAGAATTTTGGTGGTTAGAGGGCTCTAAGATGAGGTCATGCCTCGAGTTGTGGAGTCTGTTCCTAATCAATCTAAATCACAAGTTGTTGCATCTATCTGCTCGTATATGAGCACTTTTCTTGCAGTGCGAAACCAAATTGGTTGAAACCAAATTGGTTTGATTGATCAGCTTGATCAATAAATTGAACTCTGACCATTTTTTAAGGTCGATGTGATTGCCGGTGTTATTTTGATGTCATTACAAGTATGGTTAGACCGAACAAATGACTAACCGGTTCAATATATATATGTGTGTGTATGTAAAAACCCCAATATAGTCCCACACCGTGGAACAAGAAGTTCCCGGGTGGGATAAATAGTGACGAGATTACTACTTGATAACCCGGCTTAAGCATTTTGGGGGTGGTTAATCGGGTCCATATGGGCTCGATCCCAAGAGGTTGTTAGGGCCAGTAATGCTCCGTTAACGGACCGGGGACCTAAGCCCGGGACGTTACAAATGGTATCAGAGCCGAACGCCCTCTGATAGTGGAAAGGGCTACCCGAGAGGTGGAGCCGCCCCTACAAAGAGGTTGGAGGAAATGGCTACCCGGAGCGTGAAGCCGCCACTGTCACTGGGAAGAAGTAATGTGCCATGTCGCAACGAGGACGTTGCGAATATAAGTGGGGGAGGTTGTAAAAACCCCAATATAGTCCCACACCGTGGAACAAGAAGTTCCCGGGTGGGATAAATAGTGACGAGATTACTACTTGATAACCCGGCTTAAGCATTTTGGGGGTGGTTAATCGGGTCCGTATGGGCTCGATCCCAAGAGGTTGTTAGGGCCAGTAATGCTCCGTTAACGGACCGGGGACCTAAGCCCGGGACGTTACAATATATATATATATATATATATATATATATATATATATATATATATATATATATGGAAAAAATGGGGCTGCCCCCTGGGGGCAGCCAACATGGCTGCCCCCGCCCCATTTTTCGGCGTTTTTTTATTTTTTTTGAAAAATAAAATCATGTATATTCATCCATATATCCCTCCTATATACCATTCGAATTTCGTCAGAAACAGAGACTCCTACGGCCTCCATCTCAATGGTATCGATTTAAAGAAATCCTGTTACCGTTAAAAAATTACTGTCCGGATGGAGGCCGTAGGAGTCTCTGTTTCTGACGAAATTCGAATGGTATATAGGAGGGATATAGGGATGAATGTACATGGTGTTATTTTTCAAAAAAAATAAAAAAATTTGCCCAAATAAGGCGGGGGCAGCCATGTTGGCTGCTCCTAGGGGGCAGCCACATATGACCCTATATATATATATATATATATATATATATATATGTTATTCATAGAGTTTTAAAACTTTAAAGCCTAATAAAATGGTCATCTTTATACAAATGATTCGATGATGCATAGCGAATATATATATATATATATATATATATATATATATATATATATATATATATATATATATATATATATATATATATATATATATTATATATATATAGTGTGTGTGTGTGTGTGTGTGAAAAAGGAGATGGAATGCACTTTTCATGTGATTGGAGCAATTAAGGGACGAGTGCATTTCATGCTCAGAAAAGGATCACGATGACCATTTGATGAAATCTCTCGTTCGAGTAACCCAATCGTATTGTAGAACTGCAACACTGATTCCACGATTTTTATTTTTAAAGTGTTGATTGAACAAATTTTGAAAGGTTAGTGCACACTAAGTAGAAACCATCAATGTGGCTGATAAACTTAATACAATTTTTTTGAAGGAAAAAGGGTGTCGAACCGTAAAGGTGGACACCCAAAAAACTTTTATTCACAGGATTAGTTACAGAAGTTACAGTGACCAAGACCCACGTAGGAGTCTGGAATGTTCAATTACATTTTCGACATAAAATCTCTCTCCCCGGAAAATAGTTCCATTTCTCGCCAACCAAATAGCCCACAGAATAGATGCCGCATGGCATTTCTCCGCTATTGTGCTAGTTCCGGACGAGTCAATCGATGCCCAGAACTCTCTAACCCCCGAGGATGCAACAGAAGATAAGTTGGTCTCTGACCAAATCTGTCTGGAGGAAGAACAAAGGAAAAATAGATGATCAGCATCCTCCAACTCCTCTCCACATCGTATGCAAGAGCTGTTAGCCCCAAAGAGCCTAGCCCTCCGCGCACCAGTCAATACCCGTTCTCTACCGAACAACCAGAGAAAGACTTTTACTCTTTTAGGGATCTTCCAAGACCAAATTTGGCCTAACCTTGGTATCGCAATACCTGGATCAAAAACAATGGATGCATATAAGGCTTTGTAGGTTTTTTTCACCGTTAAAGTACCATCCGTCCATCTCCAAAAATTAGCTTCCTCTCCATCCCTCCCCACGGGATTCAAAAAAGGAGTAACCTGAGGAAGAACCGAGGAGACCCCTCGCCAAAAATTTGAAGGCCTTATCAATCTGTTGGGACGCCACTCCACGTTGCCTGTCACATCATAGATCTTCCTCAAAAGTGTACAAAGAGTATCTGATCCTTCACCCCAAATACGACTAACCCATTTAGCCAGGAGGGCCTTGTTCATCACCTCAAGGTTCAGGGACTCCCAAACCACCATCCTCTTCCGTAAGCGTCACAATTTCCCATCTAACCAACGGAGTGCCAGCCCAAAAGAATCTTCGCATCAAAGTCTCCAAACGTCTACGGATCCCCATCGGTAGCAAGCGAGAGGATAGAAAGAAAATAGGAATCGCAGAGAGAACCGACCTCAAGAGCACCAAGCGTCCACCACGTGATAGACATGAAGCGCGCCAACCCGCAAGCTTGTTCTCAATTCTCTCAATCACAGGCATCCAATCCGATTGCTTTAAACGTCCATCCACCATGGGTAATCCCAAATAGGTGATCGGGAGAGACCCACGCCTTGAGCGAAGTAGCGACCCACAAGCCTCGATCTCCCCCTCCATAAGACCGAAGGGAACAAACACTGATTTCTCCTCATTGAGCTTCAGCCCTGACACAACCCCAAACAGCTCCAAAACTGTAGCAATGCCCTCAGCCTCACGTGCTCCCCCTTCCACAAATAAAATCGTGTCATCCGCATATTGCAAGATCGGGATCGACAAATTCTGAACCTTGTAGCCCTGAATGAAACCTCCCTCCACCGCACGAGTAGCCATCCTCGACAACGCATCTGCCACGATGACAAATAAGAGAGGGGCAAGTGGGCAATTGTCGATCATTACGTCAAACAATCAACAAAATAGAACCTTTCGGAATCGAGGATTTCGGAGCTCAACTCTTACAATGGGAGGAGAACTTCTGATTTAGGTCTCTCTGTCATTATTGAGAAAAACTGACTCTAACAACTTGTTTGGTTGGAGCTTAAATGGGCCCATCGACAACCACTTAAAATATTTAAGCTCAAGTTGCCAAGAAGTAGTCTACACCACTTATAACTCACTATCACACTTCACGAGTTTCTTACGTGGGGCTATATTGGAGTGTTACATTGCGGATGCACTAGCAGTGAGCTTAAACATGTGGTCAATCAAGAACTAACCCTGACAAAACGAGGAGATGGTTTAGTTATCGTAATACATAAACTTCGGATGGATCTTTAACTATCACGCCTACGTGTGGGTTGATAAGTGCACGTTATGTTCTCGTACATATAATAAAACACCGCGATCGAGTCATGGCGGTTTAAGGAGCTTTAGCGTTGCCTCTGAGTCTCGCCTAGAACTTTATGTTGTTTTTGCTACAGGCGAACGTAGTTATGCGATGAACAAATATTCCAAGATTAATCATGGAATAAGGAAACAAAGAAACTATTACATGAAGAAAAAATCGAAAAAAAAGAGGGAAGATCCAAATTATCTACTCTTATTACAATCAACTTGCCCTAAATGTTTAACCATTCCTAGTTCCTCCAACTTCGGGAGAATAATTTAGAGATTGCGAGTAAATGTTATAGTTTAATTATATATGTATTTCTAAAAGAATATGCAAGAAATTTCGATATATAAAAATAAATGTAGAGACTAAATTTGTCAATACTTTATGGATGTGACTGAGATGCACTATCCTTAAAAAAAGGTGCACTAAAGACGTCAAACCATATTGTGATGATTAGAAGATCACGATCAACTGCCACATTATCCATAATATTTATTTATATATAAAAGAGATGGGCCTATATATAAACCACATAGAAGGAAGTCCTAACTCCCTCTCCAACATCTTGATCCATCAAAACTTGCAATCACGTTTAATTCACAAGAGAGACCATATGAAGAACAAGGTGGTAGTCTTGAAGGCATGGACGTACATAATCTTGATGGTCTCTCCTCCTCTAGAGAGTGCAAACGCCGAGTCTCCTCATCGCGTAATTCAGATCGATCCGGTGCCAGCAAGCAAAGCGCAAGCGGATCGAGGAGCGATGGTGTACAAGTTGAAGAAACTGAAAGTTGACTTGGTGCACACCAGGAAGACTGGTGCGCTTGTAAAGTCGTACGAGTCGAAGAGGTTGAGCCCTAGCAGTCCGAACCCTTCACATCACTATTAGAACATGGCGAACCCTTCGTTATATAATCGGAGTTTGTTACATATATGGGGGTGTATGTATCTTATTCGTATGAATCATAGAGGTGACCGACCACTATTAAATTATATATCGATTTTCTTGTTCATTCTTCCACGCTTAACAACCTCGTGTTTTACTATAGGATGTTCAACGAAAACCTCAATGTTATAACAATTCGCTAAGCGATGTTACTAGCATCTTTTTTTCTCTCTAGTTATTGAGATTGGAATTTTTTTTTGTTAGCATTTTTAAGCATAAGGTTCATGTTAAAAGCAAACTCTCTCAAAATTAAAGAGCCAACTTGAATAACGCGAATGCCAGAGATAAAGATATATGAAGAAAGCATTACTAATTTGAGATAAACCAAAATTTCATTAAGGTTAGGTCGTTCCTTCTGTAGCAACGAGAGGATCGTCTGCGGTACTGCAAACTCTACAGTAAAACTGTGGATCATTGGAGCCGCTGGATCTTGATTGGTTCGGGCGGTTACTGCAGAGTATGCAGTACTCCCCTCTCCGCATGCACATGGGATAAGGTCAATCCCTCTCAAAAACCTTATCCTTTCAGTATTAATAAGCATAAAATATTATGTTATCTTATCATGTCTCTCATATTTATTGCACACACCCCATATAAAGTTGTCTTTTGATATATTGGATTTGTTGAATTAAGGAAAAAGGAAAGTTTTATGTAATATATACACTGATTACGTAACCTTCTGTATGAACTGTCTTACTGTGTGAAGGGCTTTTTGGGTTGACCAACGTGGCATGATTAAGAACATTTTCATTAGTGGATTAGGGTTATGGATGTGAGTTCCAAGTCAGCTTCTTCATTAGCGGATGAGGCCCAACAAGTTATCAAGAACAAGATGATCACCATCATGTACAGACCTAGAGCATTCACAAGTCAATATCGATCACATTGGATATTGATTCCATTAATAATGGATTGATAGATGGCAAAGGACAACATGGCACAAACCCATGCATGCAAAAGACAACAATAACCACAAACACACAAGAGTAAGAGAAGGGAACCCAAAGGAGAGGGGGAGCGAAGAGCATGCAAAACAACAACATATGGAATAATAGATCGATATGGCAAAAGCAGGATAATCCATACACATGGAACCCTAGACTAAGGAATGAAAATGTATCATCAATCTCCATTGATTCACGACGTCGAGGACGATGGCAACTCGAAGAAGTCTTGAAAGGGAGGGAGATCAATCGGGAGACTGCTGACGCCCACGCCATTGGCTTCGAGTGCGGAAAGCACCTCCTCGAACACCACCTTGTTCCCTTGGGGTGTGAGGTGTAGCCCATCACTGCATCAAATCCCCAAGGAGTGCAAACTTAATTAATTATCGTTGATATTAACCATTGTAACTTGAAAGGAGTAAACAAATATTTAACCACACTTGCATATGTGCAAGTACATAAACAAAACAGTAAACGTACCAAGATCCAAGATAAGAGCGTGGCCTTTGCAACGAATCTATGTTATTACAGCACTGTAGTATATATCTGTGATAATTCTATCGAGAAGACAGAAAGATTACCAGCCTGTTCTGGAATCTCATTTTTGTTTCTATGTATAGCAATAGATGGGATGTAAAGAAATAAGAAAGGTGTTAAGAACGGCTGCTTTAAATGATATCAGCTTCATATAGACAATATAACAAAAGTGAGCAATAGTGTCAGTCAGAAGCAGACAGCTGATGCTTAACTTAAGCTATCACCTTATCACTGTCTCTACAAGTAATTATCATCAGATATAATGTTCGACAACTTGTTTTCCATCAGTGTGACCATGCAACATGCATTAAACCATTTGATGTGTTCAGCAGTAATCAAGTGGGATACTGTTCATTGATGTGCAGGCCCGACCTTTTTTCCCATTTAAGGAGGGGAATGCATGCACTAACATGAGCATGTGAGACATCATAAATAAACTGAAAACGGGTCAAAGAAAGCAATAAATTTTACCTTAGGAGAGATTTTTCCCAGCCAGGAATCTGCTGCATCTTGGAGTAAAGGTCCACCACAGGCAGCCCATTTTCTGCAGCAACACTAATGCATGCCATGGCATATGCCCCTGCTGACTCATTGGTCCTCTCTGCCACTCCCGAACTGTTGTCATATGGAAATCTGCACGTAGTTGTGAAGTGGAGAGAAATCATGCCACAGGACACACCACCACCGAGCAGGCTATACATAAATGGGCATCACTTCATGTGAAGATAAGACAAAGATTCCAGACGATGCTCATGGAAATCATAGCACCATCTCTTCAGTCGAGGGGGACCAAGTTACTGGACAAGGGGCTTATTCAAATCACAACAGCCAATTTCTACAAAAGAGGTCGGTGGATTAATTAATGTTGATCAGGAGGGCTTCTCGAAGGATATGGGGCTGCTCACAATTTCTTTTTTGTTTCCACCTAAAGGCATCTACAGAGATTCTAAGTCCAATGCTTTCACATGCTGCTTACCTATCAACACCGTTATTCTTTGCATAATATTGTAATCACAAGATGACACATTTCTTACCTAAACCTAAAAAAAATCTGAACACGACTGAAGTAAGCTTCACATGAGAAACTGAAGAATCCGAATCGGTTCCCCATAAGAAGCAAACAAATCCAAACCTCGTTGTACATCAGTTAGATCTTTACATGTCAGCAGAAAAGAAGAGCTCAACTTTGACAACACATCTTTCCAAACTTGTCACTGAACTGTTTTAACCAAAGAGAAAAAGGCAGAGCATTTTGTTTTTTCACGACGAGTTAAAGAGAACCGGAAAAGCAAAAAAGAGCGAGAAGCAGAAATCTAGGGAGAAACCATGTTTCATTTCCCACCTCTCAAATCATTACCTGAGTCGACCATCTTCATCAATGGGTGGAGGTGTGATCAAAAGGACAACAGCAGTTGGCCACCTCTCCTGTCACATCCACAGCCACATATTCCAAAAATACCACAAGAACAAAGAACCACATTAGTTACATCCACAATGATCTCCACAAAACACCAACAAAGATCCAACCTTTATGAACTTCACAATGGCACATAAATTGCTCCTGTACTCCTCGACGGGCACGTGCTGCTGGGCGCTGCTCCTGTCCGGCAGGGAGGCGTCATTGGCGCCGAAGAACACGGTGGCGGCGGCGACGTGGGCACCGTGGGGCATTCCGTCGAGCACCTGGTTGGCGACCCGGAGAGCCCACCTGGTGTTGTATCCACAGTAGCCGCGCAAGATCACGTCAGCCTGCGAGGGAGGAAAAGATCGGATTTTGAGAAGGGCCCATGAAGCAGAGATAGATTGGGATGGGAATGGAGGAGAGATCAGACAGATCTGGCGAAGTGGTTGGTGAGGGCGGCGCCCCAACCTCCCTCCTGGAACGAGTACTCAGTAATGGAGTCGCCGAAGAGGAGCAGCTTCGGTCTCATGGCTTCTGCTGTTTGGTTTGGAGAGAGGGAGAGTTGATGGGTTATTTATATTATATATAATATAATCCATGTATTAATTTATTTACATATTATATATAAATAACACATGACGAACATCCTTTGCAGCGATAGTAATCAGATATAATATAATCTGGAATTGGGTTGGGAACCATCAAAGGTAGATGCGTAGGCCTTCAATGATAGTGTTCGCAGATGGATCTTGAGAGATCTCTGGATATATCTCTATCCCGGCGTGGTCGACCATCACCATCAAATCATATTTATATACATCCAATCATACATCATTATATCGTAAATATAAGAGGCCGTCTTTCTTCTCCATTGGTTCCCACACGCTGCATGCATTGCATTGTACGTATGTATCTGTTCATATCTTACGTATGTGTACTGTAATCCATGCACGTTTGATCTTCAGTGTATGTTAAGACTGTGGTGGAATATTAAAGAACACGATGGTAGATTTGATGTTACCACATGTAAAGAACATGATTGGGAGGTAAGTGTGATATATAGAGAGAAGGTAAAATGGTGATGATACAGAAGAAGCATAAGAAAAAAGAGAGGAAGAAAGGTGTGGGGGCTCCGTGGTTTTGTCTCTCTGTTTTTTAGAGCCATATCAATTAATAGCTCACCACCTCAAGTAGTTGTGGCAGAGAGAGTGACATTCAAATCAATTCACCTTTGCATTCAATGCATCCACCATTCTTCTACTTAGACAAAGGACAAATAGTTTATCTTAGGAATGAGATGTTAATCTAACATTACTCCAATTCGACTGATGCATTGTATACGGTTTGGGTATGGTCCAGCGTGAGAGGATCCTCTGCTGCAGTCCTGCTGCAACAGACTGCGGTAAGGGTTGGAGCCGCTTGATCTTCATCGAGCGGTTTGCAGGAATCTGCACTTTTTGTGAGGCTCTATCATGTAAATCTACTCGACCAAGATCGAGCGGCTCCAACCTCTACTGCAGAGTCTGCTGTAGCAAGGGCTACATCAGACGATCGGCTCCCATGGTCCAGCTCGGGTTGAGAAGCTTGCACGGATTCCAATATTGTTTCGACCTCGATCGGTGGTTCCATACATCGAATTCTAGAGAGATTCAAAGAGATGGCGTTCTTGGATCTTTCCCACAATCAGGTGGCAAGAGATATCAATAGGTCTTCCTTGGATCTATCTAAAAACAATCTCAGCTGGGAGGTCGACAGTTTCCTAGCATCCGTGCAGCTCCAGAAGCTGCAGTTCTCCACAAACGACTTGGAATCCGATCAGTGAAAGTTGATTCTTCCTGATGGGTTTTTCATCTCTTGATCTGCACTTGAATAAACTATTTGGTGCATTTACCAACTTCATCAAGAACAAGATAGGTGGAATGATCCCTGGGAGCATCCAATATATTTGAATGTGAATATCATGGACAGTTTGATGAATATAAATAGGGAAAGTGAATGTTGAAAAGTAAATGGATGTGCATTAATATGCATAGATTCCTTGTATTGCATGCATACACCTATGTAATTTCATTTTATTATGATATTTTTACACCACGAATCCTAAAAAGTTTGTAATTTACTTTATCAACCGTGTAAACATAGTGATTATCACTTAAACTCCACAAACGTGCTCTGTCTTACACCATAACAACTGTTGCCAATTTGATTCTTCTTGCGTTAGGTTGCTTTAATTAATATCGTGTTAGTTGTACCATACCAAAATCCAAAAGTTCTATATCCTTCGTTCTCCTCTCCCCTTCCTCATCCGCTCTTTTCTCGAAAACACAACTCCAACACTAATGCCATATGCAGTCCCCTCTCCACTCCCAGATGAGACGGTTGCAGGGGTTGGTTATACAATGCCCGTCCCTTCTGCCACCAAAGGGGGATGGTTAAATGACCATCCCTTCTATTTTCAGAAGGAGATGGTTGAAGCAGATGGTTGTTTCCTCTGATGTAAAGTGTCCTCAAATTATGAGAAATCAAAAGGGATTGTCGTACAAACCATCCCCTTTGCTTGAGTTGTTCACTGGATGCTTTTTATAGGTGAAAGCAACTATAGGGGACGGTTTTGACCATCCTCTCTATGTTTCTAGCATCATCCCATCACCGCAAAGTCGAGAATGATCGAAGGGGACAGTTCGTGCAACCATCCCCTTTGCTTGAGTTGACCACTAGATACTTGTATGGGTAAAATAACTCATAGGAGACATTTTTTATCGTCCCCTCTGTGCGAGACCAGAGGAGATGGTCATGATGACAATCCTCTTTGCTTAAGTTGCTTGCTAAATACTTTTTTGGGTGAAAGCACCCATGGGAAATGGCTTTGATCGTCTCCTCTTTCCTTTTGGTATCATTCCATCATCCTAGAGTCAAGGATAACTAGAAGGGACGGTCCTCGTAACCATCCCCTTTAGTTCAATCATCACCATCCTCTCTCTATTGGAGAAGATAATTTAACTTAAAGGAAACCATCATGGACGACCAAAACAATCGTCCAGATGATGTCATCGAGAAAATTAGCTCCACCCATTCATTTTCCCCAGTTTGCGCTCCATTCTCCCTTTTCGTCCTCCTCACATATATATATAGCCGACATGTGATGAATCCACATTTCATCATCTTTATTCTATCATTTTGGCACCAAAAACCCTAGCAAATGCCTGTAAATAGCATTTAAATCATCATCTTAGCATTCATGCATGTGCATTATATTAGTGTATAAAATACTGTAATTAAAGCCAAAATTATAGAATAAATAAAGAAAAGAAAAAGAATAAAATATTGTAAATATTTTATGACCCGAAACCCCAAGACCTAGGCATCCTGATGAATAGGTCGACAAGGAATAAAGTAGGGGGAGATAAGGTCAGAAATACAGATCAAATACCTATACATTTTATTCATTCTTTATTCATTTTGGGACCTATTTTTGGTTCCACTTTTTGTACATCAAATAAAGAAACTTTGTACATGAAAGTTGTGGATAATAAAATAAAGAAAAATAAAAAATTGATTTCACAGAAAAATAATGTACAGATAAAAAGTTATGGTCTGAATAAAAATCCAGAATCCCAACTTCCCAGACCCGTATCTCACAAACGACAACTCCAAATGCAGCATATTCACCTTTAATTGTATATAGAAGAAAATAAGCTATTTAATGGCGGTGGTTTCGCATTTGGCGGAGCTACGGTTTGAAAGTTGAGTTATGGACCCCTATTGTATACTTGTACTGAATAAAATATTCAATTTATTCTTTATTCATTATTTATTCATTTTTATATTTTTATAATTATGTAAATATTACTTGTAATATATATGTGTACTAAAATCGGAATAAAATGCAAAGAAAATACAAAAATAAAAATACTTGTATAAAGGATACATAGGTACATTACCTATAGATATACCTATACAAAACATACTTGTATTTTATTTAATATACAAAACATTTCATAAAAATAAAATAAAAATATATTTGTATAGATAAAAGTATTCTATAATTTTATAAAATAATAAACAAAAATAATAAAATCACAAAATAAAAATAAAAGGATACAATATATATGTATTATACCTATATAGGGTTCAAAAGGTAACTTATAAAAATAGAACTCATAAAAATAATTAAAATTCATAATAAAATACTACATAAAATAACAAATATTTTTTATTTTATAATCATAAATTAATAAGGTCATTTACTATTTTTAAATTAATTAATAAAACGTTTTCCCAGGGTTTTTCCTGGTTGGTCCACGTGGACCAACCAGGAGGTCAGGACTGTTGACCAAGGTCAACAGTCTGACCTACCCCCCTGTGGCCCTTGTCAGAACCGCTGCGCCCCTACTTTCTCAATTTTTTCGCCGTTGATGCGTTGCTCGAGGGCAGTCGCTTCCTTCATGAAAGTTCTTCCCTGTAGATCCACCTAGCCCGCCGACCTATCAGATCTTCCCAGATCGTCGTGGCTCGCCCGTGACTCCTCCTCGAAACTCGCCTCTCCATCATATTTCAAAAACCACCCAAATCTTCCATAGCCCTTTGGACCCGCCCTGTGGCATTGGTGGAGACTTCCGAGTGTTAGACTGGGATCCCCGGTGACAGGGGGTGATCCCAGCGTCTCGTTGAGGTGCCAAGCGTGCCTAGGCTTGCTCCCAGCCATCTCCGGCGGCTGTGCCGCCGTGAGGTATCAAACCTCGACCACCTTGCTCTGAGGTATGTTTTCTCTCTTTTCTTTTGTTTGCTTTAGCTTCTGGTAGGCGTAGAATCAGATCACCATCATTGTCTTCATCCTTCATCCATCTGTTCGCTTCATTCGACCCCTCGCCGGAGCGAGCTCCGGTGAACCTCCATTCCGCCATTTCCCCCGTGTTTCTCCCTCTGGGTGGTTGCGGCACTTTGCCCGCAACCCCCATAACCATTTTTGTTGCAGGACTGTGGATGTTAAATCTCCTGGAGCCATTTTGCCCTTCGCCGGAGACATTTTGAGGCACTTCGCTCCGCCACCTTCGTGGTCGTGCTACGACGCTCCTCCGGCGGATCTGAGGCTACCAGCACATAGAGGTTCCTTGCAGGAAGCGCCGCAGCCATTTTTGGGAGCTTCAAGACCGGTGGAAGTCGGAGGTTGAGCTCGTAGAGGATCATCGTACCGGACCTTCTTCCCGGTTCCTCCTCCCACCTCTGCTACCGTTGGATGAAGGCCGGCGCTCCAGGCGTACAGCTGCCGTAGGATCTTCCTCGCCTGCAGCCGTTGATCACCGCCGGCTGATCTGATCGTGGCCGTTGGCGGCGAACGGGTACAGAACGACCTCGCGCAGACACGTGGCATAAGTAAAGGGTCATCGGCCGTTGGATCATCCCCTGCCTTGGGTAATTTTGTCTAATACCCCTGTGCAATTTTTGTGTTAATTAATACTCCGGAAACATTCCTCGGCCTTTAATATCTTTTTGTAATATTTAGTAAAAGACCCCCAGAACTCTTTCGAATTGCAAACAGGTCCTCGCCTGGCGCACGTGCTTGTCACGTGCGTCTGGGCTTTTTGCGAAGTAACCCAAGAACTTTGGCGTGTTTATTTCTAGTCCCAAGATTAGTGTTAAGAGTTTATTATTTCTGGGCATTTTAGAGTTCAGGTCCTAACCTTTTGTGATATTACACACGTACCCCTGCCAGGCGCATGTGTAACTCACGTGAGCTCGGGGATTTTTGCAACCAAGCCCTAGCGGCTTTCGGTTTTATTGTCTGGCCCAGAAACATTTTGTTGTAGTGTAAATTTTGTGGCAAAATTGCAGGCATGCCCCTATAGTTGTGATATTTGCAAATATACCCCTGCCAGGCCTGTTTAACATTTGGATGCTTGTTCTAATTATTTAAGCCATTATTTTGAATTCAAAAATTCCACAAAAATAGGGTTTAGCTCCTGGACACTTGTGCTTTGACGCTATCACTTTAGTTTTTGATTTTATTTTATTTTCACATTTATTAAAAATCAAAAACATGCTTTTTGTGCACTGTCTAGTTTAGAAAATATCAAAAAATAGTAAAATACCTCTAAAAATTCCAAAAAAATTACCTAGTGTCTATTTTATCCTATTTTAGTGTCAGTCCAAAAAACCACAAAATATCAAAAGAAAAACCTTAAAAATTTGAAAAGTCTCAAAAACTTCAAAAAAAATCTAAAAAGTCAAGGAAAACTCCAAAAATCACAAACTCAGTTTCTGTTTGTTCTTCATTTTATTCTCTTTATTTGAAAAATAGTGTGAAAAATTTTGAGTACTGGTTGCTATTTTTAAATCCCATTTTACTCACAGCCAGCACATATTTCACTGTTTTGCCTTGTTTTGCTATTTAAAAATATCAAAAACTCCTTGAAAAATCCCCAAAAATCACAAAAACAGTATAAAACCACCAAAATACCAAAAAGATTTTATTTCTTAATTTTTGGATATTTTTGCACATTTTTATAAATATTTTATCTTGTCTTGTGTTACATTGTTTGTAAACTCCAATATTGAAAATAAAAAATATATATATAATATATAAAATATAAAAAAATCAGAAAATTAAAAATCAAAATATAAAATTAAAAATTAAATTAAAAATAAAAAAATAAAAATTAAAAACCCACAAAAATTGTATTCGCTTGCTTGCTTAGTGTAGACACATCACACACATACTTGTGCACACTCTTGTGAATTGCCCTGCTTGCTCCCTGTGTTCGAACTCTCTGCATACTTGGCATTATACACCATTTGTGCAGAGTTAAAAATAAATTTGACTCCACACTTGTTTTTCATTGTTTGATACTTGATTGTGGGTTCATTGTTGATCTATCGCATTTTATTGTGGGTCGCCACAGCGACGTATTTAGACCCTCGATAAACTGCGGTTATCAACATGGTAACCTCCCGACGTGTCATCAGGGTGTTCCTTCATCGTGGTGCTCGTATCTTGCCATCCTACTATTGTCTCATCGATGTGTTTCCTCATTGTTGCCATGGTTCCATCCTCATCATCATGGTGCTCCTTGACAGTGTTTCCAACCTAGCCTTCGATTTTTCTTGTTGTCTCATTTGATCGAGTTTGGTATGTTAGTTATTACAAGATTTTAAAAAAACAACAATGTTGATATGAAATACATCTATTTAAATACCAAGATATGTTGTAACGTCCCGGACTTAGGTCCCTGGTCCGTTAGCGGAGCATTACTGGCCCTAACAACCTCTTGGGATCGGGCCCATACGGACCCGATTAACCACCTCTAAAATGCTTAAGCCAGGTTGTTCGGTAGTAAGCTCCTCACTATTTATCCCACCCGGAAATTTTGTGTTCCACGGTGTGGGACCTTTGTTTGGGGGGTGTTACAACCTCCCCCACTTATATTCGCAATGTCCTCGTTGCGACATGGTCCATCACCTATTCCCAGTGATAGTAGAGGCTGCACGCTCCGGGTAGCCATTTCCTCCAACCTCTTTGTAGGGGCGGCTCCACCTCTCGGGTAGCCCTTTCCACTATCAGAGAGAATTTGGCTCTGATAACATTTGTAACATCCCGGGCTTAGATCCCCGGTCCGTTAGCGGAGCATTACTGGCCCTAACAACCTCTTGGGATCGGGCACATACGGACCCGATCAACCACCCTCAAAATGCTTAAGCCGGGTTGTTCGGTAGTAAGCTCCTCACTATTTATCCCACCCGGAAATTTCGTCTTCCACGGTGTGGGACCTTTATTTCGGGGGTGTTACATATGCAATATTTACATGTTGATGATTTTATTTATTGATGCCACCAAGTATTTCTCTATCATTGCTTGAAGCCATCTATGATATTCACTAGAAGAGCCATGTATATGGCAAGAGGTAATTTTTGTCGCTTATAGAAAAGAGAGGGAAGCGATATCAAATATTGTGTTTATATGTGGAATATTGCATAATGGAGTGTCCATAAAAATGGTGTTCTTGTTTTCCATTGTTATCCATTTACAATATACAAAGAATGTATTGTTCAAAAACTAACATTTATATCTATTTTTCTCATGCAGATATGATTATTTGATATAATTACTTATACTGAGAAGGTACATTAGTTGTTCAATTGGATCCCCATGAGAAGTTTATTTAAAAGGATATTTACACCTATAACCAAGAGTAATTTCGTAATTATATACATAACCCTGAATAATCCTGAATTGCACTCATGACTATGAATAGTGCTTAACTCTTACACCCATAACCCAGTGTTAACTTTCGTACAGTATCCATCAAATATTTTACATTTTAGACCTTTTAAGTTCCCATTATTTACAAATGAGATCACTCACCATCCTCCTCCATCCCTCCTCTTCCTTCATTCTCCAGCACCCACCTCTTCCTCCCGCTTGCCAACCACCTCCTCCTCCCCTTCATCCCTCTGCACTCACTCCTCCCCTATGACCACCTCATCCTCCCCTTCCTTCTCCAGAATCAAGTTATCAAAGTCCCCCACTTCATCCGGTTTCAAGCTCATGTCGACCACCCTACCCTCGTCACCGCCCCCACCTATCGCCTACAAGCTTCCCCCCGCTTGCAAGCCCGCATAACCCCTACCCCTGCCGTCGACACGTGCAACTGTAATACGATGACCCCGATAATGGTGAAGGCTCGGACCTCAGTAACGATGAAGGAACGAACATGTGTGGTCCCATCGATAGGAGCTGTTGCTTGGCCTCTCGACCCCGGTGACGATGAAGGCTTGGATCTAGGTGAATCCCCCTTCATGTATGCATGTAGGACTATGACGTTTCGAGATATGCTCATCCTTAGCGGGATACCCAAAAGAGAAGCAAATGAGATGGTAATCTTATGCCATCGATGAAGAAGATTAGGAGCTAAGGATGTGGTGCTATGTGGATAACAGAGAACCTTCGATTAAAGGGCTCCTTGTCCCGCGTCCTGTACATAAAATGGGAAGCACAAAGCTCAGTTAGATTCGGTGACACAGGAGTAATGATGGATACTCCAGTTGTAGGGATGGAAGGAGCGAAAGCTCCGACCATGGACTTGGTCAGAGATGGGGGATCACGAGGGATAGATCATGAGGCGGAGTAGGAGGAGAGTGGAGGCGGAAGAAGTCATGGTCGATTAGAGGGATTTGGGTTTTCAGGAATAATGAAGAGTAGCAGAAGGAGAAAGCTCATCCCTTGATGAGCCGAAATTTCACCAAGACTCGGTGAATATAATAGAACTAGGGTCGTTGCGACCCGGATCTCGGAGATAAATCGGTCAATCAAAAAAAAATAAAGAGCAGACCACCAAACAACAAGATAAAACAATCAAATCAAAAATAGTGGCCCTGGCTATGAGATTAGCCTGGTGTAGCACTTAGGGTCGGACTCAGAGAGCACGAGTTGGCCTCGCGGCCTACGAAGTAGTCAAATCGAAAAATAAGGGAAGAGAATGTATTTTTGGTGGATTTTTAATTATTTTTATCTTTTTTTATTTTTAATAATGAAGGAAAATGAGAAAAAGGTAAATACAAGCAAAATCAACAAATTATTTAAACACTCAAAATCACTCCAAAAATTCAAACAAAAATGTTTTTATGTTTTTTAGATTTTTTTACTGTTTTTGATGAATTTTTGAGATTTTTATAATTTTTATAGAATTTTTTAAAAATCAAATAAGACAAAAACACAAGCAAACTATCCAGTCAGGCTTGAAAGATCAATTTAAAATATCAAATTGATCTATAAAAGCCTGAAGATAATTTTAATGACAAATATAGACAACAAGGAAAATTCAGAAAAAGAGTTTGTATTTTTTTGTTTTTCTATAATTTTTTTGAATTTTTACAATATTTTAATGGGTTTTCAATTTTTAAAATTTTATGTGTCCAAAAATAGCCAAAAACGCATCGAAAATCAAACACACCAAATTTAACAAAACCTATTTTTTTTGAATTTTTTAAAAAGTTTTTATATTTTTTATGATTTTCTAAACTGGACAGATATAAAAACAACTGTTTTTGAATTTTTAAAAATAGCAAAATACTTCAAAAATGTACCAATTTTTTATGAGAATTTTACACAGTGGCAGGAGCCATATATCCAATTTTCACACAATTTGGACTTAATTTGATATTTTATTTAATTAGCACAAGGTCTCACAGTGCACAGGGACCTATCCGTAATAAAAAGTATCTTCAGGGGCTCAAAAGTAACAAATCCAAAAAGTTGGGGGTCCCTCGTGCAAAAACTCCAAGAATGCACGTGTGCTGCACGTGTACTGGGCACGGAAGGACCTAGATGTAAGAAAACTTAATTCCAGGGGCTTATTAGCAACACGTGCTAAAAGCCCAGGGAATAAGTTGTAAAATACCCAACTAATTCAGCACATGTTGAATAAAATCATTCACACGGTTATGGACGCAAATATCAGAAAATAAATTTCATTCCATAACTCATAAAAACATCAGCCCATACAACGCCATTTCTCTAAAAATCATGTGACGAAGCACGTGTCTCATACAGGCAGGGATGAAAATGCAAATACAAGTAAGGTTCAGGTCCTAAGTGCAATATTTCCAAAATAAAAACAACTGAGACAAATATTTACAGGACTATATTGTAAAAACAAAATGACAGGGGCCTAAGTATAAATTACCCCTTATTATCGGAAGGCTGAGGTGATGCCACGTGGCTGATCGGAAGGCTGAGATGCGTGGCTAACCCTTCTGTGGATCGAACGGTCCTGATCAACCCTCGGCTGGAACTGACGGTGGGCGGCTACTCCTCAAATAAATGGTCTGGATCACACCTGGAGCTCCGAGGATGAACAGACGGCGGAGGAAGAATAACACTTCGTCGGCGAGCTTCGCAGGCTCCGTGCGTGCGGTGGGGGCCTCCTCTCCGACTGATGAGATATGGAAAAGCTCCGACATGATGCTCCGCAGCGACTGGGATCCTCCGTGAGACCGGAGACCACCGGAGTGGCCCGGCGACGTCGGAAGCTCGAAGCTCCTGGGCTCGAACGAGACGACCCTCAGATGGGTCGTCTTGACCTGCAAAACAGCCTAGAAAGCTTCCTGGGTCGAGGGCAAACTGCCTCGACCCGGTTAGAGGTGGAGTGGTGATCGGGCACGTCGAGATGGGCGACCTCAGGAGAGGCGAGGCGATGAAGGTCGAGCCTTGGCTCCGGGGCATGCCAAGGTGTGTGTGTGGGTGCAGAAGGTGGAGAGGGGTCTCGCGAATGTGGTGGTCGGGTCGGGTGGTCGAATGGTTGGTTGGAGTGAAGTGAATTAGCCGGCGAAGCCGGTGGTATGATTTGGGGGAAACTTGAAATTAAGCTAAACTAAGGATGATCTGACCTGATGGATGGCTGAAGTCGACTGTGCTGGAGATGGCGGAGCTCCGGGGGTCCTGGCCTCAAGGGTTCGTCGCTTCCCAAGGCTGAGCGCACCTCGCGGCGGCGCACGGCGATGGTCGTCGTCGGATCAGTGGTTCCCGGCTGCCCGGGCCTCGCTGCTACCCTCCTCCGCGCTGTTGTCACTCTGGCGAAGAAGAGGAGGTCACTGGCGTCGAGGGGGAATGCCAAAGATGACGGGGAAAGTTGGTCGAAGGAGGAGCTTTATACTGGTGCAGGTCCGGCTAAATGGAGTCGGGCATGGATGTATGAAGCACGGATACCTAGAATCCACCCCGGGCGAGGGTCTCGGATAAGCAAAGATCAAATGGAGCCCGGGTTTTGGGTGTTTGGCGATCGGATCGAGCGGGGAAAAAGATGAGAAATCAGGTCGAGGCAACAAGATCCGAGTCTGGTGGTCCTGGGGGGAGAGTTGACCGGGGGTCAACATCCCCCGTGGACCAATCAGAGCTTGCCAATTATTAAAGATTTAGAAATTCAATAAAAAATAGTAAATGCAGTAATTTCGAAAAACTAAAAACATGAAAAATATTTATTTGTTTTCAAATTATTTTTTAGTGATTTTTATTTATTTTTATGAAATATAAATTAGATATTTACAAAATATGATATTATATATAGGTATATACAATATGGATTTTTGATTTTTGATTTTTAATTATTTATTTTTATATATTTTATTCCAATTTTATATTTTATTTATTTATAGAATAGAATTTGGAATAAAATGTATTTTTATTTTATTTTTATTATTTATTTACATAGGTGAAATAAATACTTTTATTTGCATACATACATGGTATATATACAAGGTGGGTTTTGATTTTATTTTATTTTCTTTTTTTTTCATTTTTCTTGTTTTATTTTATTTATTTACATCATGAAATAAGGGATGTGAAAATATTTTTATTGTATTTTAATTATTTGTTTACAAGTAGAAAATAAATAGATATTGTAATCTATGTACATGGTCTATGTACAATGATGAAGGGAATTTTATTTATTTTTATTTTTCTTTTATTTTCTCCATTTTTATTTTAATTTTATATTTACAAATATAGGCAAATAAATAAACACCAATTTTTATTTTTATTAAGAGGAAAATAATTTTTATTTATTTATAGGTATATGTACACATGAGTTGACCCTATCTCCCTCTACTTGGTTCTTTTTGCGGTCAGGCCCATGCTAAGCCCTCCCTTGGGATTAGGTCACTCAATATTTATTCTAAATATCTCCCTCTTTTTCTTTTATTTCTTTATTCTTTTATTTATGCACAAAAACATGCTAATTATGCATATTTACATAATGCATGCAAGATAATAATTATTGCTATTTACAAGAATATACATGTGTTTTGCATAGGTTTTGTAGCTAAAATAAAATAATAAAGAGTGATGAATGGGTATTCATCACCCTCCTATACTTAACTTTGTTATTCCCTTAGCAAACACTTATTTGAAAAAGAAGTGAAAAAGAAAAAGGAAAAGAAAAAGAGGAGAAATCAAGGTTGATTATTAAACTTTCCTTCATTAAGTTGAAATATGAAGCTCGGTCAGACCTTTGGATTATTAATTTGTCGGAACCTTATTTGAACTTAAGCTTAAAACTTAACAGCCTCTAAGTTCCACCAATCTATGGGCAAGACTCCTCAATAAACCAGATCAGAACAAGTCTACATACACAAACTCTGAAGACCATGAATCTTTCCTTGTACGGTGTAAGTGATATGTAGCTCCCCACCTCAGAAGTAGCAAAGAAACGACCTCCCTCAACCTGGTAACTCTAATGCCTCGGTCTAGCAACTCTTTCCTCGAGAAGCGGGGTATTCCCTTCTAAGTTCAAGTGCAACCGGCTCAAGAAGAGGGGGAAGAAGAGAATGGACCATGGCCAGTGTAGCCATGTATCCTTGGGAGCTCTAACCGATGTAGCTGAGTCTCCCGCTGCAAGCTTCATGAGATGGAACATGTATACCATAAGCTTTTGCTTTATTTGACTATATACACTCCAGTGGGATTATTAAATTTTTAATTTGACCCACCAATTTTTTTGGAGTTCTTTTCTTTTTGCATATTTTTTTGTATCTGCACAACATATCTACATGGTGCAGCATATATACAAGGAGTTTTTCCTCTTGAGCCAGTAGACTATCCGTCTTTTGAAGCTTTATTGCAACCCACGACTTCTGTCTTTAGACTTCATAACCACCAGACCAAGTTGAGACGCACTTCCTTCACTATAAGAAGAAGAGAGGTTCCGCCTAGAAGTAATACCCTCATATGCTACCCCAAGCCAAAGGAAATTGCCTCCTCACCACCTCATCCGTGGAGAGCTAGGTGCAAAGTGCTGGTGCAAGTAAAGCCATTGTCTCTGAGAGTCATGCGTGTGTTGTTAAGTGCTCCACTTAGGCTCATCAAGATGACATATGCTCGTAGCCTAGTGGACTCAAAGAATTAAGTCACCATGGATTTGAAAAGCCTTAACCCTAAGCCCTATAAGGTTCCTCTTATGATTAGGTGGATTAAGATCTTAATCAAGCTCCATTTTCCAATTTAATTCCAGGCTAGTTTAAATGTCAACTATAATCCAGGAAAAACTATACAAATATATCAAAGATGCTATTTACAAATATTTACACACGTGCAAATTTTTTGAAAAATGTTTTGAAACCATGGATGTATGCATGAATGCAAGTTTTGCAAAATATGTACACAAATTTACACAAGGTTTTGCAAACTTTTGATTTTCAAAACATTTTGGAAAAATTTTGTACTATATACATAATTATTAATTTTGATATGCACATATTTACACATTATTTACACAAAAAGTTTTTGAAAACATTTTTACAAAAATAATTTGTACAATAGTTATGTATATGCAATAAAAGAATATTTATTTACAAGGAAATTTTTTTATGGATTTTTGGGTTCCATTTTTATTTATTAACACACTCACACAAAGTACGAGTTATGGCTAAAGTATATATGAAATACATACACACCCCCTATACTTAGCTCGAACGATGTCCTTAGAGTGATCAAGAGCGATGAAGAAGACATAACTCCTGCTTAGTATAGGGCAGTGAAAAGGAATGGTTATATACAAAGATGAATCGAAGAATAGAATGAAGATAACTCGGTGTTTCCCCCTATACTTAGGATCAAATAATCCTAAGTATAACAGGCTGTACACAAAGGGAAGGCCGAGTGAAGAATGTACAGGGTCTACCCCCCTATACTTAGGGTAAAATATCCCTAAGTATAGGCAGCAAAACAGGGGTAGAAAGACACGAAGAAAATAAACAAATATATACAGGATGGAGGGGCATTACTCCCCCGATACTCAAGTGAAGAATCCTTAAGTCTAGGCAACGACAGAAGTGATGAAACAGAAGGGGAGAGCAACTCGGTGTTTCCAACCCCCTATACTTAGGATGAGGTATATCCTAAGTATAGCAAAGATAATCCTATACGAGAACTGTGGTGAAAACAAAAATGGAAGTAAGAAAGATCAAAGCAAGACGAAACACATATATACAGAAGGATACAATGTTGAGGTGCCTCTCAACAAGCGCTAGGTTTTACGCCCTTAGCTGGGCGCAAAGGCTAGGACAAAGCTGTGTCAAGGTTCAGGACGACATCTGTAAGGCGAATGCCGTACTGTCGTCGTAGTCTCGGTATGAGAACCGCGACAAAATCAACAGTGTAAAGAAGGACACCCAGGTATGCAATCAGGCGGGTGTCTACTAGCGGCCAAGGATATGGAAGTTGGTCGGGATCCGGTACAAAAGAAATCGTCGGCTCTGGATCAGACTGGAGTGGAAGTGTGGAGCCGAAGAAGTCAAACGTGGAGAAGGATGGATCAGTCATGGAATCCTCCACGTTAATCAATGTCTCGAAAATGTATGTAAAGTGAAGATCAGGAGACTCTCTAAGAAGACTGATATCCGATGCATATGATAGAGTCAAATCGGGCAGATCATCGAATATCTCCAGGATCGGCTCATCCTCGCGAGGGTCGTCGTGGTGAGATGACTCAGAATCAGAAGGATCAGAAGACTCGGTTTCGTGATCCGCTAGATCGGATACACTCTCAGAAGGTGAAACCGAGTACTCATCGTGCGTGGCATTCTCCCGCAGATAACCCCCGGGGAGAAATGCAAGATCTGTGGTGAGAAATAGAGGATCAAGATCTAGAAGGGCATCTGCACTGCTGTCAAGTATCCACTCGGTGCACCAGGCTTATCATCATCCGAATTGTGGCTCTCGGCAATCTGGAAGCAGGAGAAGGTACTGGTCAACACCGCGGAGGCTGGCAATGTGTCTGCGGCTGATCCTCGCTCTGCGGCAATGCTGGCTGCCAACTGGTCCTCAGCAAGTGTGTCTGTCTCGTCAAAGTGGAGGTCAAAAGGCTTGAATAGGGGACTATCTGTGTCTGTACTCTCAAAGTGGTGTCCCATATCAAGCTGTGGTTGTTGGGTTGAGTCCTGGTAGCTGTCGGACTCCGAGAAGTGTCTCTGCAGAAAAGAAGCTGACTCCTCCGGGACTGGACACTGAAGGGACTGAATTAATGGATGTAAAAGCGGGGGCTCCTCCTGCTCCTGGAGTATCAGAAGATCTGATATCTAAGACTCGTCGACTGAAAACTCTGGGACTGCCTCGAACTCTAGCTGGAAGACCAACGGGAATTCGAGTAGACTTTGGGTCAGAATCTCTGCTATTGCAGTCATCTCCTCTGTGCTTTGTGGTGCTGGAGTATCCAAGTCCTCGGGCTGGTGTGTAGAAGTTGTATCCTCATGTAATGTGACACACCGCATTGGTAATGCATCATCCTCATGTATTGTCCCGACTACGGTATCTCGCGAAGAACACCTATGTGAAAGTAATCTCGAGATGGTATCCAGTAAGTGAATGTAGGAACTGCGGTGTGAACTGCCACATGTGGTAATCACCAGTGCTATCTGCTCTGCGGTCATCCCCCGCATGGAGATCTCAATACGCTCTGTCAGTGGAAGTCCGTGATCAGGAAATCTCCTCACGAGGTCAAGAAACCTCGGCCATGCCTCCTGCAATGGCTCCTGGGGGTCTACTGAAAACTCGGTGATCGAAGAACGCATCAACTCTGCTCTATGGCGTCTACGCTGGGGAAAGTATCTCTGTAGAAACTCTTGGCGTAGCTCTCCCCATGTAGCAAATCTCCTCCCCAATCATCTGTGCCATCTCATGGCTCTGTCCTGAAGTGTGAACGGGAAGGTCCTCAGCATCATCTCCTCTGCAGTGATATCTGAATAGATCTGTGTCCTGCATAACTCCTCGAACTCGGACAAGTGAAGATAGGGCTCCTCGTGCGCCTCTCCTGAAAATGTCGGCAGTCTCTGAAGAAGCTCCTGATCCAGAATGAATGGACCTAGTGTAGAAGCTGACTGAGCTCCTTGTCGTATCTGCTCATCCACCATACTGGAATAGGATCTATATGATAATCCCATCTGCTCTCTGTGATCACGAACGGAGTGCACTCTCAACTCAGCAATGGCATCGTCCGGGTCTCGCATATGCTCCATCTGATATCCGCGGACGTCTAGCGCAGCATGCCCAGAGTAGTGATAGGGATGGGAGGGAGGGTACGGGAGGTTGGTCAGAGATCCAACCTCCCTCGAAGGTGGACTGGACTGATGGTCAGAAGATGGAGAAGAAGCCGCAAGAGTCGGCCAGATGTGAGAGGAGTCCATCATCCAGGGGTAAAGAAGATAAGGGAGGGTGGGTGGGAGAAAGATAGATGGAGGAGATAGAAGGGGAGAAAGCAGAAGGGATCTGGAATCACACAAGATGAGAAAGCAAACCCCCGATTCACCTATGCACACAGAGCCGAAGACCATAACAGATCGGTCAATTATCTTGTCGATTTTATTTAGGTGATCAATTCAGTCTTTCAGAGCGATTACGTGAGCTGATAGGAATCCAATATTCTCAACCGACTGTCCCGAACATGAGGCCGGTAGTCAGTCAAGAAATCGGATATGGCTCTAGCCTAGGATGCGGGTCACTCTCTCGCTCATCCAAACCGAACAAGGAGAGGGTTACTCTCCCCAAGACAGATTTTGAAATGAGGTGTCTTTTAGATCAAGTGTGATTAGCAGTCCCGATTTTATTGTTTTTCTTTTTATGTATTTTTAAAGAAAACGTCTAAAGAATTTTCTGATTTCCTTTTATTCCTAAGTCCAGAAAAACAGGGGGACGAAAGCGGAAAAGCCGATGCGTGACAAATCAATGATGCATGCACGAGATAGAAGGCGTACCTGACTCCAGCAGTCTACATGCAATTATGATCCACGCATAAATGTAAAACTAATCTATATGGAATGCAGTGCGAGAACTTTCCTATACAGAAGCTTCTATTATCGTGAAGCACTGAGTTTATTTGCCTAAGTCCAAACGCAAGCTATAGGAACAGATATTCTTATTAGGGTTGTGGACCTAAGGCTACCTGGCTCAATGAAATAAAAAGCTAAGTCTACGGGCTCAAGCACAGAAATCTGCATGAAATCAAATAAAAGAAAAATGGTAGAAACCAAAACAGCGATGGGGTCCCCCGAGCACACCGGTGCTCGGCGAAACAGCCCCCGCAAAGTCCACATGTCTGAGAGTCTGGGTACCTGTATTATTACAATAATAAATGGTATGCTGAAAAAGTAAACTAACTAAGCTAATCTGCTCCGCGGCTATTCCACGGCTCCCGTACTTCGGCTCCTCTCCTCGCGCTCTCCTGCGGCTTCGTACAGAAGGAAGCCGCCTCCGAATACCGCGATTGCTTCGGCTTCCGAAAAAGCCGCCTCGGTCCTCGGGCCCTCGCAAGAAAATAAGCAGAGTGATCATATCATATTATTTGAACAATTATGCAGATAAAATCAGATAAAAATTTCCACAAAATATCTACAAAAAGCCGCGAAAAAGAAAAACCGCGGAAACTCGAAAATGACTACTAAGCCGTGCTCTCCGGCAATGGCGCCATTCTGATGAGCTGAAATTTTACCAAGACTCGGGTGAATATAATAGAACTAGGGTCGTTGTGACCCGGATCTCGGAGATAAATCGGTCAATCAAGAAAAAATAAAGAGCAGACCACCAAACAACAAGATAAAACAATCAAATAAAAAATAGTGGCCCTGGCTATGAGATTAGCCTGATGTAGCACACAGGGTCGGACTCAGGGAGCACGAGTTGGCCTCGCAGCCTACGAAGTAGTCAAATCGAAAATAAAGGAAGAAAATGTATTTTTGATGGATTTCAATTATTTTTATATTTTTTTGGATTTTTAATAATGAAGGAAAATGAGAAAAAGGTAAATACAAGCACAATCAACAAATTATTTAAACACTCAAAATCACTCCAAAAATTCAAACAAAAATGTTTTTATGTTTTTTTAGATTTTTGACTGTTTTGATGAATTTTTGAGATTTTTATAATTTTTATAGAATTTTCTAAAAATCAATGAAGACAAAAACCCAAGCAAACTGTCCAGTCAAGCTTGAAAGATCAATTTAAAATATCAAATTGATCTATAAAATCCTGAAGGTAATTTTTATGATAAATATAGACAACAAAGAAAATTCAGAAAAAGAGTTTGTATTTTTTTGGTTTTTCTATAATTTTTTAGAATTTTTACAATATTTTAATGGTTTTTCGATTTTTAAGGTTTTTATGTGTCCAAAAATAGCAAAAAATGCACCGAAAATCAAACACATCAAATTTAACAAAACTTAATTTTTTGATTTTTTTTAAAAAGTTTTTATATTTTTTATGATTTTCTAAACTGGATAGACACAAAAACGACTATTTTTTAATTTTTAAAAATAACAAAACACCTCAAAAATGTACCAAATTTTTGGTGAAAATTTTAAACAATGGCAGGAGCCACCAATTTTCACGCAATTTGGACTTAGTTTGATATTTTATTTAATTAGCACAATGTCTCATAGTGCACAGGGACCTATCCGTAATAAAAAGTATCTTCAGAGGTTCAAAAGTAACAAATCCAGAAAGTTGGGGGTTCTCGTGCAAAAACACCAAGAATGCACGCGTGCTGCACGTGGACTGGGCACGGAAGGACCTAGATGTAAGAAAACTTAATTCCAGGGGCTTATTTGCAACACGTGCTAAAAGCCCAGGGAATAAGTTGCAAAATACCCAACTAATTCAGCACATGTTGAATAAAATCATTCACAGGGGTATGGATGCAAATATCAGAAAATAAATTTCATTCCATAACTCATAAAAACATCAACCCATACGACGCAATTTCTCCAAAAATCGCGTGACGAAGCACGTGTCTCACACGGGCAGGGATGAAAATGCAAATACAAGAAAGGTTCAGGTCCTAAGTGCAATATTTCCAAAATAAAAACAACTGAGACAAATATCTACAGGACTATATTGTAAAAACAAAATGACTGGGGCCTAAGTATAAATTACCCCTTATTATCGGAAGGCTGAGGTGATGCTACGTAGCTGATAGGAAGGCTGAGATGCGTGGCTAACCCTTCTCTGGATCAAACGGTCCTGATCAAATCTCGGCTGGATCTGACGATGGGCGGCTACTCCTCAAGTAAATGGTCTGGATCACACCTGGAGCTCCGAGGATGAACGGACAGCGGAGGAGGGTCCTGGAAGAACACTTCGTCGGCGAGCTTCGCAGGCTCCGTGCATGCAGTGGGGGCCTCCTCTCGGGCTGCTGAGATATGGAAAAGCTCCGACGTGATGCTCCGCAGCGACTGGGATCCTCCGATGAGACCAGAGACCACCGGAGTGGCCCGGCGACGTCGGAAGCTCGAAGCTCCTGGGCTCGAACGAGACGACCCTCAGATGGGTCGTATTGACCTGCAAAACAGCCTAGAAAGCTTCCTGGGTCGAGGGCAAACTGCCTCGACCTGGTTAGAGGTGGAGTGGTGATCGGGCGCGTCGAGATGGGCGACCTCCGACGAGGCGACGACGATGAAGGTCGAGCCTTGGCTCCAGGGCGAGCAAAGGTGGGTGCGTGGGTGCAAAAGGTGTACAGGGGTGATAAACACAAATTTCAAGAGAGCCTAAATGGTGTCTCACACAAGGCGGAGACAACCGTCGCTGTGGCGACTCTCAAATGAAACCTGTATTTAATTAACAATTAACCCACACTATAGATCAACAATTAGAAATAAATATGGAGTTAAAATTTATTTTTAACTCTGCATGAAATGTATAGCAAGCAAGTATGCAGAGAGTTCGAACACAGGGAGCAAACAGGGTACAACAATCAAATGTGTGTGTGTGTGTATATGTGAGTGTTGTCTACACTATGCAAGCAAATGATTTTTGTGGGTTTTTAATTTTTATTTACTTTTTTATTTTTTTATTTAATTTTCGATTTTGTATTTTGATTTTTAATTTTCTGATTTTTATAATTTTATATTTTATATTTTTTCTTTTTTCAATATTGGGAGATAAAGACAATGTAATAAAAGAGAAGGTAGAATATTTATAAAAATGTGCAAAAATAGCCAAAAATTCAGGAATAAAATCTTTTTGATATTTTTAGGATTTTTTACTGTTTTTGTGATTTGAGGTATTTTTCAAACTATTTTTGGTATTTTTAAATATTGAAATAAGGGAAAACAGTGAAAAGGCTACTGGCTGGAGGTAAAATGAGAGTTAAAAATAACAAATAGCCACAAAATATTTTCAAACTATTTTTCAAATAAATTTAATCAAATATGGAGTAAACAGGAACTGAGTTTGCAGTTTTTGGAGTTTTCTTTGATTTTATATAATTTTTTGAAGTTTTTTATGTATTTTCAAATTTTTAAGGTTTTTCTTTTGAGATTTTTAGGTATTTTTTGATTGACACTAAAATAGGCTAAAGTAGACAGTAGGGAATTTTTTTGGAATTTTTTAGAGGTTTTTATAATTTTTATGTATTTTCTAATGCAAACAGGGAAATAAATGCATGTTTTTGATTTTTAATAAATATGAAAATGCAATAAAAATGCAATGCTAAAATTTGGCGTGAAAGTGCAAGCACACAGGAGCTTAATGTGATTTTTGTGGAATTTATCTAATTAAAATGATGCACAGAATAAATAGAGAAAGCATACAAGAATACATTGCTTGCAGGGGTATAAGTGTAAGTATACAAACTTCCAAGGGAAAAGTTGCAATTTTCACGCAAAGGTTAATATTGAATACTACACTTAATGGACTAAAAACAAATACACAAAGCCGTAGGGATACGCCCGCAAAATTGCCACGGTCACGTGCACTGAACACGTGACCTGGCAGGGACGAAATGACAAATATCAAAAATACAGGGGCTTTCGTGAAAAATCTCCAACAAAATTATAATTGCAAATAAATGTTTTGAGATTAAGACTAAATAAGCAAACTCTTTAGGGTCTCCACGCAAAAAGCCCAGACGCACGTGACGGGCACGTGCGCCAGGCGGGGACCAAATAGGAATATCACAAAACGAAGGGGGCTTACATGCAAAGTTTGCAAAACTTAACACGGCAGATGAATGATTTAAATAGTAATATTTAATTACACAAAATGGTAGGGTAATAATAACAAAATACCCAACGCAGGCGTGAACGGACGGAGGATCTGACTTCACTTTGCCACGTGTCGTGCTCGTACGGCCCGATGACGGTTCGGCTCCTGCGGCTGTGATTAGAACTGAAGTCACGATCGGATGGCTGAAAGCTCGCGGATCGGACGGCAACTGGCGCGCGCGAAGAACAGCGCCTAATCGAACGGCTGGGATGTCTGATAGATGAACTGGGGAAGAACAGATGACGGATGACCTTCGCCGAGCTCGCACCTCCTCTCCCGAAGCTCTCTTGATTTACGAAGACGCCTCCGACGTTCCTGGACGGGTCCCTGACTCGATGGCGGGGCCAAAATGGACGGTTGAGGTCCGGTGCGCCGCCACGAGGTCAAGAACGGAGAAGGGCTCCAGGTGGCTCGATAGCTGCAACCCAAGAGGGGGTCTTCTGGCCTCTGGAACCTGCAGATGTAAGTACAAACTCGGCAGGAGAAGGTTCCAGGGACAAGCTCAGATGATAGGAAAGAATGGGTAGCGGACGATAGAGCTCGCCGGAGCAAGCTCCGGCGAGGGGTAGATGGTGGCGATTTAATCGGTTAAACGGCTAGTTAAGGACACGAAATAAAAGCTAAACGTAACAGCGAGCAAAACACTAAAAAAATATGAAAAACACGACCTCGAGGGTGTATAACCCAAGGAAGGAACCTCACGGCCGCAAGGCCGGAGATGGGGTTGGAACGCAGCTCTAGGTGATTCGCCGCACCTCGCCTGAGATGGGGGAGGATTCCCCTGTCACCGGAGATTGGCCCTCGACCCTCACCCGAAGGTTTTTGGCGCCCAAAGCTAGTTCAAAAAGGAAGGGAAAGACAGGGGTCGGTTTTAAAAAATGGCGAGGGGGCTCACAAATCGAGGGATAACGGGAGGAGCATTGATGCTCTTCCCAAAAAAATCGATGGGCGAGCAAGGTGATTCATTGGGGAAGAACTTTGCAGAAGGGACTTGCGTGAAAAGATGAAAGGATCGGCCCCCAAAAAATGTTGAAGATGGGTCAAAATCATTCTGACACAGCTACAGGAGTAGGACCAGGGAGTTGACCCGAGGTCAACTCTCCTGGCCCCCTGGTTGGTCCACGTGGACCAACCAGGAAAAACTCTTGGAAAAAGATTTAAAGTTTTATTTAAAAATGATAAATGATTTAATTAATTTTAGGTTATTAAATAAAAAATGTTTATTATTTTATATAGTATTTTATTCCGATTTTTAATTATTTTTATGAGGTATATTTTTACAAGTTTACATTTATGCCCTTTATAGGTATATTAGTTATATATTGTATCCTTTTATTTTTATTTTGTGTATTTTACTTTATTATTTTTATTTATTATTTTCTAAAATTATAAAATACTTTTGTACATGTAAACATATTTTTATTTCATTTTTCTGAATTGTTTTGTATATTTAATAAAATAGAAGTGTATTTTATATAGGTATGAGTATAGGTCTAATACCTATGTATATGATATATACAAGTATTTTATTTTAATTTTATTTATGCTTTTATTCTGATTTTAATGCACATAATTACTATAAGTAATATTTACAAGATTATAAAAATATAAAAATACAGAAATAATGAATAAATAATAACTTGAATATTTTAATCTGTACAGTTGTACAATGTGGGTCCAAAACTCAACTTTCAAACCGTAGCTCCGCCAAATGCGAAACCACTGCCATTAAATAGATTATTTTATTCTATATACAATTAAAGTGAGTTTGCTGTATTTGGAGTTTTCATTTGTGAGATACGGGTCTGGGAAGTTAGGATTCTGGATTTTTATTCAGACCATAACTTTTTATCTGTACATTATTTTTCTGTGAAAACAATTTTCTATTTTTCTATATAATATTATCTACAACTTTCATGTACAAAGTTTCTTTATTTGATGCAAAAAAGTGGAACCAAAAATAGGTCCCAAAATGAATAAAGAATGAATAGAATAATATAGGTATTTGACCCTTATCTCCCCCTACTTTATTCCTTGTCGACCTATTCATCAAGATGCCTAGGTCTCGGGGTTTCGGATCATAAAATATCTACAATATTTTATTCTTTTTCTTTTCTTTTATTTATTCTATAATTTTGGCTTTAATTACAGTATTTTATATACTAATGACAGGTACATGCATGAATGCTAAGATGATGGAATTAATGCTATTTACAAGCATTTGCTAGGGTTTTAGGTGCCAAAATGATAGAATAAAGATGATGAAATGTGGATTCATCATCCCCCTATACTTTACCTTTGCTAGTCCCTAGCAAACACTTATGAAATAAGTGAAAAAGAAAAAGAAAGAAAAGAAAAAGAAGAACTTGGTTTTTATTTGATTATCAAACTTGTCTTCACAAAATCAAAGTTTGAGCTTAAGTCGTACCTTTGGAGTTTTAGTGCGGGCGGAACCTTAGTGAGAACCGTGTTTGAAATTCAACAGTCCTTGAGAATCCCAAAACTCCGTCCAAGTCTCCTCAATAGCCAGGTCAGAAATACCTCAATTCATACGCAAACTCTTACGACTATGAATCTGACTTGTACAGTGTAAGTGATATGTAGCTCCCCACCTCAGAAGTAACAAAGAAACAACCTCCCCCACCCTGGTAACTCTAATGCCTCGGTCTAGCAACTCTTACCTTGAGAAGCGGGGTATTCTCTTCTAAGTTCAAGTGCAACCGGCTCAAGAAGAGGGGGAATAAGAGGTATAGAATTTTGGGAGCTCAACCAGTGTAGCTAAGTCTCCCGCTGCAAGCTTCATGAGATGTAACATGGATACCATAAGCTTTTTCTTTATTGAACTATATACACTCCGGTGGGGTTATTAAATTTTCAATCTGACCCACCACTTTTTTGGAGTTCCTTTTTTTTCTTTTTTTTAAGTGCCTCTGTACAACATATCTACATGGTGCAGCATATATACAAGAAATTTTCCTCTTGAGCCAGTAGACTATCCCTCTTTTGAAGCTTTATTGCAACCCACGGCTTCTATCTTTAGCCTTCATCACCACTAGACCAAGTTGAGGCGCACTTCCTTCACTAGAAGAAGAAGAGAGGTTCCGCCTAGAAGTACTACCCTCATATGCTACCCCAAGCCAAAGGAAACTGCCTCCTCACCACCTCATCCGTGGAGAGCTATGTGAAAGGTGCAGGTGTCCAAGTTAGGTCATTATTGTTGAGTGGGATTTTTAGGATTGGAGATTAATTGTAAAAATAGGTCGTTGCTTATCCCCAAAATCCCGCGTCAACAAAAAAATATTTTTTTTTATTTTTTGCTACTTATTAACCTGTATAGCGGACAGGGTCGAACTCAGGGAGGCTACAATTCCCGAGGGTTATTCAATTAATTAGAAAATAATTAAAAGAAAACAGGAATCTCAAAGGACAACTATCCTTGGTTTTTGTGATTTTTTATCTTTTTATTTTTTTAATTTTTTTATTTCTAATTTTTTTTATATTTTCTGATTTTTAAATTTTTATGATTTTGCTTTTTCAAATTTTTTTTTATTTTCAAAAATAACACGATGCAATATTTACAAGATTAAAAACACGCACACCAACTCTTTTTGCAATTTTTAATTATGCCAAAAAAAATCAGAAAAATTCAAAGAAAATATTTTTGTGTTTTGAAAGTTTTAAAATGTTTTTGAGAATTTTTGTGGAATTTTCAGATGTTTTTGTATTTTTCTAAAAATCGAACAGTGAGGAAACAAGAAAATGTGGACAGCCTGGAGTAATTTGCAATTTAAAAATCTTTTAAATGCCCAAAACTCCTGGCTATTATTTTTAAGAAAAACTAGATGCAATTATCTACAAACAGGAAATGAAATCACAATTTTTGGATTTTTGTAGAATTTTTTATGATTTTTAGAAGATTTTTGATATTTTTCAATTTTTTTGGATTTTATAAATAATTAATGCGTGAAAATTGGTCAAAAATTAAAAGACAATGAAATCAAACTACTCTAATTTTTTTTGGAATTTTTAGAGATATTTTCAAGTTTTTATGAATTTTCGAACTTCAAACAATGAAAAATGACATGTTTTTGATTTTTTAATAATACCAAATGAAGACAAAATGTAATGAAAAATTTATGCTAATAAAAGAATCACATTAAGAGCATAGCACAATTTTCTCAGAATTTTTGGATCTCAAATAACATGCAATTCAATTAAAGAGAGCAAGCTAATTATTGTTTTGCAGTTCAGGGACGAGAATGTAAATACTGTGAAAGATTTGCACTGAAATGTAAAGTTCAAAGTTGTTGCCTCAAATAAATAATAAAAATAAATGACAAGACATAAAGCGCAAATTTACCAATTCACCATGTGCATATCATGTGCTAGAGTCTGGCAGGGGCGTACTCGTAATTCTGAAAACCTTGAAGGTGAATCTGCAAATTTCCCTTTTTCTTCTTTTTTTATCAAAACCCCAAGGAAAGCCCTAGAGGGCTTTCGTTTCTTCTTCTGCAAGGCAAAAGGGGTCACGATGGAAATAAAGGGCGGCAAGGGCGGCGGGCCCTCTCTTCTTCGTCACGCGGCGGAGGATGCACACCCGCTGCGGCGGGTGGCTTTGGAAGAGCAGGCGGAGGCGGCTGCGCGGCTTCTGGAGATGGCGTTCGGCAGGGGATGGCGGCGCCTGGAGGAGCGGCTGCGCACGGCCGCGGTTGGCTCGGCGCCGCCTCGCGCGGTAGAAGAGGGAGGCACGGGCGGCTGGATGGCGCGAGGGAGAGGGGGCGGCGGCCCTCCTGGCTGTCGTTCTCTTTATTTATTTATTTTTTTGTTTTTTTTATGTAAACAGTAAATAAAAGAACAACTTTTTTTTATTTTTTTTGTAAATCCGAAAAAAAAGGAAATAAAGGAATAAAGAAATGTTTTTTTTTATTTTTTATTTATCCTGCAAAACAAACGTTAGAAGTAAAGGAAAAAAAAATTATTTATCTACAAAATCGGAATATGGATGGGGATTCGGCGAGAGATGAGGGACTCGAATCCGATCTCCGGCCACCGTATGCGGCCGGAGTTGAGAGATCGTGAACGGTAGAAAATAGAACGTGGAGAGATTGCGAAGATGAGATGGAAAATCGAGTCGATGGCGGATCAAATCGAGATGGAGAAATTTTTTACGATCTAGAAGAAAAATTGACGATGGAAAAAAAATGCGAAAAAATAGAACTACGATTGAACTAAGATAAAAATACGAAGAAAAGTTGGATCTCACCTTAGGAGTGGAAAATGGACCGTGATCGCCTCGACAAGGCCGACTCGCTGTCACCGGACGGCTTGGAGGCTAGGCAACTTCCTCGACGAAATTTTCTCTCGGAGATCGGGCTCCTCTCTCTAAAGATTGATCAGGTTGGAATGAGGGAGATGGAGCCATATAAATAGAAAAGAGATGAATTTTGAATTTTGAAGAAGATAAGAGAGATTTTTGAATTTTTTTGGTGGGAGAGATAATCATGAGAGATAAAATAGAAGGGTAAAATTATTTACAAAATTATCTATTTTTTTGAATTTTCGTCACTTTATTTATTGGAATTTGAAAATGTTATTTTTTTATTTTTTTATGATGGTTGGTTAAAAATTGCAACTATATACATATACTATATACATATATGACATTATATACAAGGATAAATGGGGAAATTAGCCTCTCTTTTTTTTTGTTTTAAGAAATTTATTAAATTTTTTATTTTTATTTTATTATTTTTTTTTATTTTTATTTTTGTTTTAAGTAATTAGTAAAAATATTTACAAATATATATACAAATACAATATACACAAAATACAAGGGAAAATTGCACAAACCACCCCAGAAAACCAACTTTTTAACCGTAACTCCAAAAATTATAAAATCACAGTCATTTTGAAGATAATTTAATTTAGATTTCAATGGAAGTGATATTTGTTCAATTTGAGATCATATGGAGTCGGAATTTATCTTTCAATTAGTGCTTAGTGGCTTTTTCCAAGTGTGGCTACTTTTATTCTGTACATGATTTAATTGTGCAATCAGTTTTATTAATTAGGACCCATTTTATTTACAACTTTGATTTTGAATGTTATTTGATTTGGGGTCAATTAAGGTACAAATAAATTAGTGTTAGTTTTATACAGATATACACAAAATAAGTGAGAAACACATTTTTTTAGATTTTCTGGTTGAGGACCCTATCTCCCCCTACTTTATTCCTGGTCGATCAGGTCAAGTCTTGACCTTCTCTCGGGGTTCGGGTCAGCCTGTATACAGTCTTCCTTTTTTATTTTCTTTTCTTTATTTTTCCTTTCTTTCTTTATTTATTTATTTTAGGTTAAAATTAGTAAGAAATGTACAATATTTACACACAAATGCAAGTTAGTAAGAATATGGAGTTAGCGTTATATGCATGTGTTTTATAAGGGATTTTAAGCTAAAATAAATGAATAAAGATGACGAATCGCAGATTCATCATCCCCCTATGCTTTACCTTTGCTAGTCCCTTAGCAAACACTTATTTGAAAGAATAAGTGAAGAAGAAAAAGAAAGGGAAAATAAAGAAAGTAGGACAATATTGAGTATTAAACTTATCTTCATAAAATTGTAGTTTGGAGCTCTGTCGGACCTTTGGATTATTTGTGTGTCGGAACTTCTGTGAGACTTAGAATTTTAAAACCAACAGCCTTCAAGTTCTACATATCATTATCACAGTTTTGGCCCAGAAGTCATCTTAGATCGATCCTCTTCCCAAAGCATACCCTATGAACATTGAATAATCGACTCATGTGTGTGAAAAATTTTTAGCTCTTCCCATCCAGAATGCCGGACTACCATGCAAATCTCCTCTCCAATAACTCGTCCTCGGGGAGTCAGGTATTTCCTTCTAAGGTCTGTCGTGCTGTGTTCACAATCGAATTGGGGGAGAAGTTAGAAGAATGAGAAAAGAACTGGAGGGTGGTTTGGTGTGGTCACCTCTCCTTGTGAAGCTGGCCAGTGTAGCCGAGTCTCCACCAAGATCTGCAGGTTTTCTTGAAGCTTGGACCTTTTTGGTCAGATTTTTATTTGGTAGTAGCTTCTTTGTATTTGGACTTTTGGTGGTTCTGCTTGGATCTTGTTTTGCCCCTACGGATATAGCATCTTTTTATTCCGTACATTTTTTGGGGTCTTAGAAAAAATTGTGCCCAGCCGTCCATCCCTTTTCCGAAGCTTTATTTCAACCGTTACTCCGGTCTTTAGATTTCCACGCTACCAGAAAAGAAACTCACACAGTCTTCCAACATCCCGTCTGAGTTGAGCTAAGTGCATAGTGCAGGAGTACAAATTAATTCGCTATTCCAGAGTTGTACCCAGAATGAAGAGACCAGGTTAGACACTAAGGGTCAAATGCTGCACATTGTCATGTGGAACTTAAAGAATTAAGTCAAAGACCTAAAGCTTCTAAAATCCTATTTCTCGATGAAGTTCCTCTTAGAATTAGGTGGATTAAGGTCCAACTAAGCTCCATTCTTCAATTTTATTCCAGACATAGTTTAAATATCAATACTATCCAGAAAAATGCACATGCAAATGCAGACTATGAACAATGCAGAGAGTTTTTTTTTTTTAAGGAATGATGCACATGTGAAAAGAACCATTTTTTATACAATTTTCTAATTTTGAACTTTTTATGGATTTTTGGAGAAAAATGCAGGTGTGAAAAAAAATTTTTATGCAAATTTTTATGATTTTTTGGTTTTGTAATTTTTTTAAGGAGAAAAGGTTAGTAATATATACAAGTATATACAAGAGACTTTTTTTATGTGTTTTTTTTTGTTTTTTTCTCTCTCTCTCTCTCTCTCTTCCCATTTTTTTTGTTTTGTTTGTTTTTTTTGTTTTTGTTTTTATTATTTTTGTTGTTGTTGTTTTTTTTTGTGTTTTTGTTTTTGTTTTTGTTTTTGTTTTTTTTTATGTGATTTTATAAAATATACACATAACCCTCCAGATAAATATATTTAAAAATACGAGTTATGTCTAAAGTATATATACAATATATACGACACCCCCCTATACTTAGCTCGAACTATGTCCTCATAGTGATCAGAGAGCGACAAAGGAAGACATAACTCGTGCTAAGCAAAGAAAGGTGAAAAGACTCCTATGCTACAACGACTCAAAGAAAAGATAAAAATGAAGAGAAGTTGGTGATCCCCCCCTATACTTAGGATCAAGTAATCCTAAGTATAGTGGAATGTACAAAGGGGAAAATCGATGAAGAGAATGTACAGACTCACAGAGACACGATATGAACAACATCACCCCCCCTATACTTAGGGTAGAGTATCCCTAAGTATAGGCAACAATAACAAGGGTGATAAACAGGACGAATATGAACAACACAAATCCTTCACCCCCCCTATACTTAGGATAAAGCACATCCTAAGTATAGCATATATACACACACACACACGGAAAAGGGGTGAATGATAAAACGGGAGAAGACAGAGTGAAACGAAAGGATATACAAGAGGTGTTGAGCTTATGTATCGGACGCAAAAGGTGGAATCAAAAGATTATCGTCTGATACCAAAGATATAGAATCCACAACGGACAGGAATGTATCATGATCTAGATATGGCTTCAGCAACTGTCCGTTCACAACAAATGGCTGTGCGTCAGATGACAACCCAGATATGACAATACTCTCATTGTCACGCACAGCTCTCACGATGAACGGTCCTGACCACTTGCTTTTCAATTTTCCTGGGAATAACTTCAACTTAGCATCAAATAACCAAACTTTCTGATCAGGGGAGAAAGTCTTTCTTCGAATGTGTTTATCATGCCAGCGCTTGACTTTCTCCTTATACATAAGTGAATTATCATATGCAAAGTCTCGGAATTCCAGTAATTTATTCAAATCCAACTTCCTGTTCTTTCCTCCTTTCTCATAATCTAGATTGCATACACGGAGTGCCCATAAAGATTTGTGAATTAATTCCACTGGCAGGTGGCAAGGCTTTCCATATACTAATCTGTAGGGAGACATACCCAAAGGAGACTTGTACGCCGTCCGATAAGCCCATAGAACTGAATCAAGCATCTGGGACCAGTTCTTCCTATCTGGACGTACAAGTTTTTGCAATATCGTTTTGATCTCCCTATTTGAAATTTCTGCCAAGCCATTAGTCTGAGGGTGGTAAGGAGACGCAACTCTGTGTTCAATAGCGTACTCCTTCACAAGTTTCTTTACATCTCTATTAATGAAATGGCTTCCCCCATCTGAAATCAATATTTTGGGAATACCGAACCGCGCAATAATATGGTCCTTAAGAAAGGAACACACCGTACGACTATCTGCGGTTCGGGTGGGAATAGCCTCCACCCATCGACTAACATAATCCACGGCGAGCAGGATGTACTGAAATCCCTGACTGACAGGAAATGGGCCCATGAAGTCTATGCCCCAAGCATCAAAAACATCAGAAATCTGTATATATCTTAGGGGCATGGTATCTTTGGAACCAACTGTTCCTCCCATTTTCTGACAATCAATACAACCTCGAACATACTCTGTAGCATCCTTAAACAATGTGGGCCACCATAGGCCACTCTGTAAAACCTTTGCTGCCGTGCGTTTCCCCGAATGATGCCCACCAGATTCTAGCTTGTGACAGTGCTCAAGTACACTGGTGTGTTCCTCCTGAGGAATGCACCTTCTCCAGATACAATCCGCACCCTCACGAAATAGGTACGGATCCTCCCACTGGTAATAATGAATCTCTGACAGAAATCTGTCTACTTTGTACTTCGGCCAATCTTGTGGAACTTTCTTGGAGACAAGATAGTTCACAATATCAGCATACCATGGAAGCGAGTCCACAGATAAAATGGACTCATCTGGAAAGGTTTCAGAAATAGGAATCATGTTCTGCTCAGAAGTCTCGGTGTCTGTGATACGGGAAAGGTGATCTGCCACAACATTTTTCACTCCAGGTTTATCTCGTATCTCTAAATCAAATTCCTGGAGAAGAAGGATCCATCTGATAAGGCGAGGTTTAGCATCCTTCTTTGCCTGTAAGTATCGTATGGCAGTGTGATCCGTGTATATAATCACGTGTGAACCAATGAGGTAAGATCTGAACTTTTCTAGACCAAATACAACTGCTAACATCTCCTTCTCTGTAACTGTATAATTCCGCTGTGCTTCATCCAGAGTCTTGCTAGCATAGTGTATAGCAAATGGTACCCCATCCCTTCTCTGTCCTAAGACTGCTCCAACTGCGAAATCTGATGCATCCGTCATGATCTCAAAGGGAAGAGACCAATCAGGTGGCTGTAAGATAGGAGCACTAGTAACCATTTCTTTCATCTGATTGAATGCAAGGAGAACTTTCTCATCGACAATAAAATCAGTCTCCTTACATAAAAGCTCCGTCAAAGGTCTGGCGATTTTGCTGAAGTCCTTTATGAATCGCCTATAGAATCCTACGTGTCCCAAAAATGACCTCAACTGCTTCAAATTCTGCGGTGGCTCTAACTTGGAAATCACATCAATCTTAGCCGGGTCAACCTCCATACCATGTTTGGAGATGACATGGCCCAATACAATCCCATTAGTCACCATAAAGTGACTCTTCTCCCACGAGAGCACTAGGTTTACCTCACAACAACGTTGAAGAACTCGGTCTAAATGAGCAAGACATGTGTCAAAACTATCCCCGTAGACCGAGAAATCGTCCATGAAGACTTCAAGAAAATTACCCACCATGTCGGCGAAAACGGCCAACATACACCTTTGAAATGTAGCGGGGGCGTTACACAATCCAAAGGGCATCCGTCTAAAGGCGTAAGTGCCAAACGGACAAGTGAAAGTAGTTTTCTCCTGATCCTCAGGAGCGATAGCAACTTGGTTGTATCCCGAGTACCCATCCAAGAAGCAAAAGAACTCTTTCCCTGCCAACCTCTCAATAATCTGATCAATAAAGGGCAGTGGAAAGTGATCCTTCTTGGTAGCTGAGTTTAGGCGTCGGTAATCTACGCAGACACGCCATGAAGTAGGTACCCGGGTCGGAATCTCCTCACCACGGTCATTCTTTACGATCGTAATCCCAGATTTCTTTGGGACCACATGTAAAGGACTGACCCATTTGGAATCTGAAATGGGATATATAAAACCAGCATCACACCATTTCTTGATCTCCTTCATGACAACCTCCCTTAGATTTGGATTTAGACGGCGCTGACATTCACGGGAGGGTTTACAATCATCCTCTAGGTAGATATGATGCGAGCACAACGCTGGATTGATCCCATGGAGATCCGAGATATTCCATCCTATGGCCTTGCGGTTTCTCTCAAGAACCTCTAGCACGCGAGATTCTTGTTCAGCGGTCAACTGCGAGCTGAGGATGACCGGAAACATTTGGGGGGGACCCGCAAGGAAGGCATATTTCAACGTTGATGGTAAAACCTTGAGCTCAGGTGGGGTCTGAATCGTCTCTGTGATAACCTCTGCTGCTGTACTGATAGATGGTATGTGATCTATGCTTTGTAGACTATCCACCTTGGCTATCGACGGCTCAGCAAATAGAATATTTGATAGATCTGTAATGAATGATCTTTGCTCAGAGAGAAATGGCTCATCAGGATGTTCAATATCATTATCAACAAACGGCTCAGATATCTCAGCAATAATCTCAGAAAGATGTCTCTCATCTGTGCATAAATCAGGAAATTCAATGAATGGCTCAGATATCTGGACCTCAGAACTCTGCTCAAACTGCTCATCGGCAACTATCTCAATTGGACCACCAAGGGAGCTCATGTCGACTGTGCTTTCCAGCGAGTCCTTTTGGGGAAAAGACTCCTGTGTATCTATAAAATCCGTGAAAAGGTCTGTCTCTTTGAATTCAGCAAGAAAATCACAGTCATCTGGTTCTGATATTGCTTTCTCTGTATCATCTGTTGCTGGTGGCGGTGATGGTTTAGGATCAGAGATCGTCTCAATTTTCACCTTGTCACTACGAGAGTGAAAGATGATCTCTCCAGTACCATAATCAACTGCTGCTTCGGCCGTTCGGAGGAACGGTCGACCTAGTATGATCGGGGTATGGAGTAGCGGTGCAGAGGTGTCCATATCCATTACAACGAAATCAACAGGGAATTTCATTCCCTGCACCGTTACAATAACGTCCTCTAAAATGCCTCTTGGCCTCTTAATCGATCTATCGGCAAACTGAAGGATCATTCTGGTAGTTTTAAGAGGCCCTAACTGGAATTCAGTTAATAGAGAGGAAGGCATGAGATTAATGGAGGAACCGCTATCAAGAAGAGTACGATCAAATTCTTGATCAAAGATATGGCAACGGATGTGAGGTGCTCCCTTATCTTTCTTTTTTGGCGGAAGGTTGCTGATGGCATGAACTGTGGCCATGGTCAGGATGTGTTTCTCTGTTTCCTTTCGTCTGTTCTTCCTTGGTTGACGCTTTTGGGTACATGCCTCTTTCATTCCCTTTTTTACTGTAGGCATGTATTCCATGGCTTTAAGTAGTGGCATCTTTAAAAAGATATTCTGTAAGATCTCAACCACTCCAGGATCAGATAGTGCTGTTTTTAATTTTTGAATTTTTTTAGCTTTGAGAGCAGAAGGAAATGGCACAGAATCAGAATAAACATGCAAACGTTCATTTCCTTTATTCAGAATGGAATCATCATGTACAAGAGGACAACTAGAATCAGTCTGTATAGTGTTGTCCAATCTAGGTGAAGGAAAAACAGAATCTAAAACAGGACGGGATGCTGCTACTGGTGAAGAGGAAGAATCTGCGACTGGTATATTCTCCCTTGCTGATGGTGATCTGCATCTGTCTGGTGAAGGTGGTGGTGAAGGCGGTGAAACTCCAGATGTGGGTGCTGCTATACTGGGCCTCTCGACTATTGGTGAAGGAGATGATGTAGAAGATGAAGCTCTCTCAGTGGACCGATCTCCCAACCCCAACTGTTGTGCAGGCAGCTGCAATCTCCTACCGCTCCTGAGATGAATGGTGTCAGATAAACATGTAAAATCAAGGGACATACCTGTCTCGGGGGTGGGTGGGCTTTTAGCTACCTGCTCTTTGCGTTTGAAATTATTGGGGTTGGCTTCGACCTGTGCTGGAATTAGTGTCTTGGTGGTAGTCAGGTCATCGATCCGCTGAGTCAGTTCATTCATGTTCTTCATAATCAATGCAAGTTGGTCCAGTGGTGGATTGACTGAAGGGGCCTCAGGTTGCTCATTGACTGGCTGTCGCTGAGACTGATAGTGCGGAGGCTGTTGGTACCCATACGGATTCTGGTAATGAGGAGGAGGGGGGGAAGGATACTGTCCATAATATGCAGTCTGCTGCTGGTTCGGCTGAGGGAAATACATGGACTGCTGCTGTGGCTGGCCTTGTCTCCAGTTATGGAACTGAGGTGGAGACTGATACTGAGGCTGGAACTGCTGGTGCTGGTACTGGTACTGTGGTCTGCCTCCTTGAAGCTGGTGGGTGGGCCTCTGACCCTGCTGTGAACCCAACTGGCCTTGCCCTGACGGACGGGCTGGTTTCGCTCACGGTCGAACCAGATACCATTCACCTCCTGAATGATAGGTGGAGGTGGAGACTGCTGCTCAGGAATGTAGGCCACTTCTTGTTGGTACGGAACTATCTGATGTGCATGCTGCTGAGCTTGATCAGGTGTCTGCACGTAGTAGACATGCTGGACTGTAGATGGTCCTCCTGCCATTTTGATGAGTGGAAGGAGTATGCTCCCTAGTAGAGGGGTCTACTGCTGCATTTGTATTGTGGACTGCACTGATTGTACTCACAAGAAGTTCCAAATGCTTTGTTATCTCATCCAGCTTATCCAGGTTCTTTGTCCTCTGCTCGATCACATGAAGCTTATCGAGCTCCTTGGATCGCTTCTCAATAATGTCTACTTTGGATAGGTGGTTTCCAATGATAGCCAAGTCTGTGATATCCACCTTATCCACTTCTTGTATTGACGTCATTTTGACATCCTTGTGGGGTACTGCAGGGGCGGTGACAGGGTGCTTCTGAAAGGCACGTGAAGAAGAAAGAGCTGCTGAACTTTCTGCCATCTCCTCAAAAATTTGATAAAGGACATCCTCGTCCTTGTTAAAGTGACTTCCCCCACAAGCGGCATCTACCAGCTTCTGATTCTCAATGCTTAAACCCCCAAAGAAATTTTGTACAAGACTGGTCTTTGGAATATCATGATGGGGGCATTTCTCCGTCAGATCTTTGAAACGTTCCCACGCCTCGTGAATAGGCTCTTGGGGCATCTGGGAGAAATTAGCAATCAGGGATCGCATTTGGTTGAGTCGTCCAAGTGGATAATACTTGTTCAGAAATGCAGATCTCAACTCTTCCCAAGTGGTGACAACCTTCCCCAAGTGATTTAACCAGTACAAGGCTTTTCCCATCAGGCTGAATGGAAAGGCGGTCATCTGCACTACCTCTAATGGAACGTTTGGGTAGTGTACTGTTCCACAAATGCGATCGAACTGCTGGAGGTGTATATAAGGTTCTTCATTAATATTTCCATGGAATATTGGGAGAAGAGGTAAAATAGTTGGCTTAAGCTCAAAATGCCCATGAACCGCAGGGATTTGTATCCACGAATTTGTCTGCCCTGCCCCTGGATTATAAGCATCTTTGAGTGTAGGCTTAGGCTCTACATGAGGTTCTTCTCCATTCCCACCTCCAGGGTTTCTGTTATCCCCCCCTCTCTTGTCTTCTCTTTCTTGTCTTATCTCGAGAATCATCTCTCTCAATGTGGTTTGGAACTTAGCCTGCTCTGTTAACTGTGCTTGGATTGATTGAATGGAGGCTAACATGGTACTGTTGATCTCGCTTTGTTCCGACATGGCTCCCTTTCCCTTTGGTGGCATTAAGTATTCGGCTTCTGACTCTGAAAATGTATATGCCACTCGATTAGTGCTCAGAATTGATGGAGTCTCAGATATTAATTCGAGATTAAAGCCGATCTCAAATAGTGGATTTATGGATGTTGTGAATTTTGAAGTGGGGAAAGAGGAATATTCGTGAAGTGAGTCTCCCCGAATAGAAGGTGAACGGCTCGGAGCGTAGAATGAGTTCGCGGAGTCCGAACGAGAAATACTCCGGGCCGACATCTTCGAAATCAATAGGCAGGATGCGAGAGCACGAATGTCAATGCAAGAGTGAAAGTGAATGAAGGCGCAAATTGCGCAGAAGGATCTTTAGCACTAACAAGCAAACACAATACAAACCCCAGTTCACCAACTCAACTCAATGTGAAGACCGTGAAGGTTCGGTCAATTATCTTGTTGATTTTAGAGTTTGGTGATAAATTACAAAGTTGTACAAACACTTAGGCTGAATTATGGGATTTGGGCACTAACCTTAGTGTGTGCGCGAGCAAGTAAAAACGAATACAATGAGGGGGTTACTCTCCCCAAGACAATGATTTTTCTTTGTATTTTTTTAGGGTCGAGTTTCTTTAGCAGTCCCGGTTTTAGGCAGTTGTCACTTGGTTAAGATATTTTCAAAGAATCGCCTACCGAGTGTCCAATTTCCTTTTTAACTTATGTGAGTGAAACAAGGGAGGAGATCGGAAATGCCAATGCGCGATTAAAAACGATGATGCATGCAGGGGTTAGAGATGCGTACCTTGTCGCCAGCACTCTACATGCAAGTGATCCGCGCAGAATTTAAATACAGAAAATAAACTAACCTATATGCAATGCAAGTAAACCGTCCTAGATGATAACTTCTATTAACGGGCAAGAACAAGTTAATTTGACTAAGTCCAAATTACGATCTACTCTATAGGCACAGAAATTCTTGTTTAGGGTGTTTGGACCTAATTAATTACCTGGCTCAAGCAAATTAATTAAAGCAATCAATAGGTGGCTTTCGAAATCCGCGAAAAACAAAGAAAATAAAGGCGATGAAAACAAAACCGGTGAGGTCCCCCAAGTGCACCGGCACTTGGCGAAACAGACCCCGCAACAAATGAATGTCCGTTTACAAAGTTCAAATGATAGAAAATCTCTCTTCTCTCTTTTTTTTTCTTTTTCTCTTTTTTTTTCTTTCTCTCTTTTTTTCGGCTCTTTCAATTCTTCCTCTCCTCTTCTCACGCTATCCTGCGGCTTGGTGAAGAATCAAGCCGCCTCCACGTCGCTTGGGTGCTTCGGCTCTCCTAGGATCGCCTCCTTCGCTCCGCGGGCCCTCGCAAGAAAAAGAAAAGAGAATGTGTAAGAAACACAATTTTCAAAATATTAGAAAATGATGGAATGAATGCAGTGGATATAAACAATGGAATAATGTGGCAAACAGATATTTACAACCAAGAATAGCAGGTCAAAAGAGAAACCTAACTACCCTCGCCGTGCCTCCCCGGCAACGGCGCCATTTTGTTGAGTGGGATTTTTAGGATTGGAGATTAATTGTAAAAATAGGTCGTTGCTTATCCCCAAAATCCCGCGTCAACAAAAAAATATTTTTTTTTATTTTTTGCTACTTATTAACCTGTATAGCGGACAGGGTCGAACTCAGGGAGGCTACAATTCCCGAGGGTTATTCAATTAATTAGAAAATAATTAAAAGAAAACAGAATCTCAAAGGACAACTATCATTGGTTTTTGTGATTTTTTATCTTTTTATTTTTTTTAATTTTTTTATTTCTAATTTTTTTATATTTTCTGATTTTTAAATTTTTATGATTTTGCTTTTTCAAATTTTTTTTTTATTTTCAAAAATAACACGATGCAATATTTACAAGATTAAAAACACGCACACCAACTCTTTTTGCAATTTTTAATTATGCCAAAAAAAAAATCAGAAAAATTCAAAGAAAATATTTTTGTGTTTTGAAAGTTTTGAAATGTTTTTGAGAATTTTTGTGGAATTTTCAGATGTTTTTGTATTTTTCTAAAAATCGAACAGTGAGGAAACAAGAAAATGTGGACAGCCTGGAGTAATTTGCAATTTAAAAATCTTTTAAATGCCCAAAACTCCTGGCTATTATTTTTAAGAAAAACTAGATGCAATTATCTACAAACAGGAACTGAAAATCACAATTTTTGGATTTTTGTAGAATTTTTTATGATTTTTAGAAGATTTTTGATATTTTTCAATTTTTTTGGATTTTATAAATAATTAATGCGTGAAAATTGGTCAAAAATTAAAAGACAATGAAATCAAACTACTCTAATTTTTTTGGAATTTTTAGAGATATTTTCAAGTTTTTATGAATTTTCGAACTTCAAACAATGAAAAATGACATGTTTTTTGATTTTTTAATAATACCAAATGAAGACAAAATGTAATGAAAAATTTATGCTAATAAAAGAATCACATTAAGAGCATAGCACAATTTTCTCAGAATTTTTGGATCTCAAATAACATGCATTTCAATTAAAGAGAGCAAGCTAATTATTGTTTTGCAGTTCAGGGACGAGAATGTAAATACTGTGAAAGATTTGCACTGAAATGTAAAGTTCAAAGTTGTTGCCTCAAATAAATAATAAAAATAAATGACAAGACATAAAGCGCAAATTTACCAATTCACCATGTGCATATCATGTGCTAGAGTCTGGCAGGGGCGTACTCGTAATTCTGAAAACCTTGAAGGTGAATCTGCAAATTTCCCTTTTTCTTCTTTTTTTTATCAAAACCCCAAGGAAAGCCCTAGAGGGCTTTCGTTTCTTCTTCTGCAAGGCAAAAGGGGTCACGATGGAAATAAAGGGCGGCAAGGGCGGCGGCCCTCTCTTCTTCGTCACGCGGCGGGAGGATGCACACCCGCTGCGGCGGGTGGCTTTGGAAGAGCAGGCGGAGGCGGCTGCGCGGCTTCTGGAGATGGCGTTCGGCAGGGGATGGCGGCGCCTGGAGGAGCGGCTGCGCACGGCCGCGGTTGGCTCGGCGCCGCCTCGCGCGGTAGAAGAGGGAGGCACGGGCGGCTGATGGCGCGAGGAGAGGGGGGCGGCGGCCCTCCTGGCTGTCGTTCTCTTTTTTTTATTTATTTTTTTATTTTTTTTATGTAAACAGTAAATAAAAGAACAACTTTTTTTTATTTTTTTTTGTAAATCCGAAAAAAAAGGAAATAAAGGAATAAAGAAATGTTTTTTTTTATTTTTTATTTATCCTGCAAAACAAACGTTAGAAGTAAAGGAAAAAAAATTTATTTATCTACAAAATCGGAATATGGATGGGGATTCGGCGAGAGATGAGGGACTCGAATCCGATCTCCGGCCACCGTATGCGGCCGGAGTTGAGAGATCGCGAACGGTAGAAAATAGAACGTGGAGAGATTGCGAAGATTGAGATGGAAAATCGAGTCGATGGCGGATCAAATCGAGATGGAGAAATTTTTTACGATCTAGAAGAAAAATTAACGATGGAAAAAAAATGCGAAAAAATAGAACTACGATTGAACTAAGATAAAAATACGAAGAAAAGTTGGATCTCACCTTAGGAGTGGAAAATGGACCGTGATCGCCTCGACAAGGCCGACTCGCTGTCACCGGACGGCTTGGAGGCTAGGCAACTTCCTCGACGAAATTTTCTCTCGGAGATCGGGCTCCTCTCTCTAAAGATTGATCAGGTTGGAATGAGGGAGATGGAGCCATATAAATAGAAAAGAGATGAATTTTGAATTTTGAAGAAGATAAGAGAGATTTTTGAATTTTTTTGGTGGGAGAGATAATCATGAGAGATAAAATAGAAGGGTAAAATTATTTACAAAATTATCTATTTTTTTTGAATTTTCGTCACTTTATTTATTGGAATTTGAAAATGTTATTTTTTTATTTTTTATGATGGTTGGTTAAAAATTGCAACTATATACATATACTATATACATATATGACATTATATACAAGGATAAATGGGGAAATTAGCCTCTCTTTTTTTTGTTTTAAGAAATTTATTAAATTTTTTATTTTTATTTTATTATTTTTTTATTTTTATTTTTGTTTTAAGTAATTAGTAAAAATATTTACAAATATATATACAAATACAATATACACAAAATACAAGGGAAAATTGCACAAACCACCCCAGAAAACCAACTTTTTAACCGTAACTCCAAAAATTATAAAATCACAGTCATTTTGAAGATAATTTAATTTAGATTTCAATGAAGTGATATTTGTTCAATTTGAGATCATATGGAGTCGGAATTTATCTTTCAATTAGTGCTTAGTGGCTTTTTCCAAGTGTGGCTACTTTTATTCTGTACATGATTTAATTGTGCAATCAGTTTTATTAATTAGGACCCATTTTTATTTACAACTTTGATTTTGAATGTTATTTGATTTGGGGTCAATTAAGGTACAAATAAATTAGTGTTAGTTTTATACAGATATACACAAAATAAGTGAGAAACACATTTTTTTAGTTTTCTGGTTGAGGACCCTATCTCCCCCTACTTTATTCCTGGTCGATCAGGTCAAGTCTTGACCTTCTCTCGGGGTTCGGGTCAGCCTGTATACAGTCTTCCTTTTTTATTTTCTTTCTTTATTTTTCCTTTCTTTCTTTATTTATTTATTTTAGGTTAAAATTAGTAAGAAATGTACAATATTTACACACAAATGCAAGTTAGTAAGAATATGGAGTTAGCGTATATGCATGTGTTTTATAAGGGATTTTAAGCTAAAATAAATGAATAAAGATGACGAATCGCAGATTCATCAATTATCAACAAGAGTTGTGCGTGTGCTCCGAAATACTCTACTTAGGCAGTCAAGAATCCATTGAACCAAGTCCCGTGATCCTCAAAGAATTAAGTCAACTAGACCTGAAGTACCTCAAACCCAGTTCCTATAAGGTTCCTGTTATTAGGTAGATTTTAGGTCCAATCAAGCTCCAATCTCCGGATTTTACTTAGACTTGTTCAACTATCAAACTCAATCCGAAAAATGCGAATGCTATGCAATGCAGTGCAGAAAAATATTTTGTGATGCAACTTTCAAAGATTTTGAATTTTTTTATGGATTTTTGAAAAGATGATGATGATGCGAATGCAATTTTTTTTTGTATTTTTCAAAAAGATTTTTCAAATGTTTTTGGATTTTAATTTTGCAAATGTTTTTGGCATTTTTTGAAAACAAAAAGTTTTGGCTGAAAGCTAGGTTAAAAATATGTACATGGGAGTGCTTCTTATATATATACAAGAGGTGGATTTTAAGAATTTACAAGGGTAAGTGGTCAGTTTTATACATAAATATATATAGTGAATTTTGGTGAGATGTAAGTATTCCTCAAACTTATTTGGCACAAACTTTTCACATAATTTTTGAAAACTATAGTCCAAAATAATTTTTACAAACATTTTACAAACATGTACACACATTTGAAAATCATTTGCAATCGGTTTTCCAAACAGTATATATAGATTTTTCACATATTTTTGCAACCATTTTCAAACCATTGCAAATCATTTTTCAAACATTTTATTTCAACACAAAGAAAAGAAGTTTTATAAACCACACATTTGTACAAAGGTTGAAAACATGTAACAAAATGTTTTACAAATAGTTTTCAATAAATGTTCACAAAGATTTTCAAACTATTTTTCAAACATTTTGCAAAAACATTTTCACCTGATTTATTAATCAGTAATTACAAAAAGAATTTGAGGAACAGAACACCTTTTTATTAAAGATTTTTAATGAATTATTAGCCATATTATTAAGAAAATACAAAAAGTACGAGTTATGGCTAAAGTATATACGTAGTATATACGACCCCCCTATACTTAGGTTGAGCTATGTCCTCATAGATCGGAGAGAAAAGAGAAGACATGACTGTACTAAGTATAGGCAAGTCCAAAGAAAATGGAATAAGAAATGAATGAATAAACCAATAAGAAGTTGACCGTCCCCCCTATACTTAGGATCAACTAATCCTAAGTATAGCAGAATGTACACAATGCAGGAGGGTCAAGGGTGGGAATGAACAGATCGTACTCAGATTGTCTCCCCCTATACTTAGGGTAGGATATCCCTAAGTATAGACAAGAAGAGGAGACAATGGAGAGGATCGAAAAGAATAGAATCAACTCGTGGGTGCACACCCCCCTATACTTAGGACAAAGTACGTCCTAAGTATGGAAAACTGTCTACAAGGGTGGCACCTTTTTGATAGATAAAGAAAATAGAAAAGGAAAAGAAGAAAAGAAGAAAAGAAATCAGAAGATGGATGAAGATATCGTGAGGATGTACACACCACTCCCCCTATACTTAAGGTAAAAGAAGCCCTAGGTATAGGCAACAACAGGAGTGATGACACGGAACGATGAACACTCGGCTCGTCCACCCCCCTATCTTAGGACAAAGTACGTCCTAAGCAAGGCAAACACGAGAATGGATGGACGAGCAATACAGGAGAGACAGAGATGAACAAAGGAGAATGTACAACAGGGGTGGATGTACATATGATCAAGAAGGCCGAAAGCTAACCTTCTTGCAAGACCGCTGAGGATAGATCTAGTATGGTGTATGTCGACATTGGGGTCGACAGTGGACGGAAGCCGATCAGGGTCGACACGGTGAAGGCTCTCAGTGGAATCAAAACGGAAAGGGACAAACTGATCAATGGAAGTAGTATGGCTAGGTTCTCCCTTGGTAGTCCTATGGTGTGAAGGCACAGACTGGTGAGTGGAAGAAGTACGACTAGGTCCGGCCTTGGAAGTCTCGCAGATGTCAAAGTGGAATGGGACAAACTCATCATCCTCGGAAGAAGTGTAATCGGAGTCGTCCTGCGAGTCCTGTCCAGGTCAATATCAAAAGGAACGAAATCATCAGTGGAAGTATACGAACTCAGATCGTCCTCAAGAGTCTCACATGAATCATTGTCTTCAACAAGAGGTCTGAATTTATCAAAAATAAATGGCAGCATCATACTGACCTCAATCATCTTCACTTGTGAAGGGCAGGAACGGATTTATCAGTGGAAGTAGTCAAACCAGGTCCGTCCTGTCTAGTCTTACCTAGGTCGTTTGTTTCCTTATAAGGTCTCTCAAAATAATGGGCAACATCATAAACCTCCTCAATAGTCTTGGTATCTGCCCCTCCGCTCAATTGGATCAATCACGTAAA